>OX101803.1:1202500-1802500 GCA_944452935.1 Rhogogaster chlorosoma
AAACTACGTACCCAAAAATTCACGCACGTAATAATTATAAAGTAATAAAATGTTTCATCCGTTTCTGCCTTTTTTTTCCTCATCTTCAAACGATTCAAAGTTGTTCCTTTTATTTTTTTTCAAACAAAAGAAAGAAAAAAAACTTGCAAATTTATGCAATCAATTATTATCCCAGAGAAGGAAGGGAGACGAGGAAAGAAAAGAGGGATACGTATCTCTGACAGTCGAAGCGGTGAAATTTTCGTAATTTCATTTTGTTTGTCAATTTTAATATTTCGCGATCATTTTTCCGCCCTCAGCTACTCAATTATTGATATTAAAGTTTTCACGCAAACGCCTATACTAACGACATCGGATCGCTCCGAATGACAGGAGATTACTCGATCGTTTTTCTGTACTCTTGTGTAATTTTTTTTTATTTATTTTTGCTTTTTCCTTCACCATTTTCCTCTTTTTTTTTTTTTTTTTTTTTTTTTTTTTTTGTCCACGGTTCAATTCGAAACATGTTAGCCTGACCATACATGCCGTTAATTAAAAATGAAAATACTTGCTCGTTTTAAACCTTCGTTAAGCGAGAATTGGCGACCGTACGTCGATTTTGTAAAATAAATTCGACGTTCGTTGCCCATTTTTTTTCTTCAAACAGCTTCGAGGTAAAGTTATTTTTCTACACTCGACGATATCTCTCGCTAATATAAACGAGAGCTGAATTCCGACTGGCTAGATTGAAGGTACTTCTAAATTCCCACAGTTGTAATTGGTTTTAATCTTTTTTTTTCTTTTTTTTTCAATACTGCAAAAGTCACTTCCAATTCCTCCGATGTAAATTATATTAGTTTTTTTCCTGCACCGCTACGTTATCGGAGATACAAACGTGTTGGATATACCGGCTCGTTAATTGTTGAACAAAGGGGGTTTCCCTTTTGGCCTTACACAGTGCGAATTCAACCCCGTTGAATACCTGGGAATAAATAAACGATAACCTCACGGTTATAACCCCGCGATTCGTTATTCAGACGCAAATTTCCTCTACGAGAAAACGAGTGTTGTTGTTAGGGGTACACCGTTTCACTCGAATATCAGACCGTGGCTAATGGCTGTTTGAATTGGCTTTTGTGAAAAATATTTCTTCACGTTTTATCAAATTCCTCTTCTGTCCAGGTGTTTCGGTTTCGGATCCATACCGAGAGAGGATCACCCTGCGCGTCAGCCTTTGTTAAAAATCACGTCTAAAATGTAAAAGGCAAAGGATCAAAAAAACGAAAGAAGCATACATACCTAACCCTCCGTATAAATAAATGAATGAATTTTCTCATTTCTACCCCATTCGAAACATCGTATTATCTGCCATAAAATTTCAAGGCAAATAATTTCTAAAATACGCACAAAAAAGAAAAAAAAACCTTTCGAAAATCATCGTCTGTCTGTTCTACGTCGAATCACGTACCGTTCCATCGTTTATTCGTCCGTTTATTGGGTATAATAATAAAAAAAAAACGAATAAACGAGCTTGTCACGGTTATTAGCATCGGCTCTAATACAACTTGTTTTAAAACGTTACGTTCAGCTGTGACACGCTTCAACCGACGAATCCTACGGTCGTTTGTTACGCGAGATACGTCGTTGCGTCGGGTTGTTTCGCTTTAGTACTTATCGTAGTTTAGGCAAAGGTACGTAGTTATCGTTGTTTAAACTGACGATTCAGGTCACGTTTCGAACAGCTAAACTGTTCCTATTACTGCCTGCCACTACTGATACTAGAGAGGAGAGCTCAGGGGTCCAACTAATATACGGAGAAGAAGTAAAGATCGTAAATTACTCAGCCCGGTCGAACCTCGTTTCAAGAGGAGTCTTTCTTTTTCCTATTTTGCCAAAAATTTCGCTCTCTCGTTTC
Organism: Rhogogaster chlorosoma; assembly: GCA_944452935.1. Classification (NCBI taxonomy): domain Eukaryota; kingdom Metazoa; phylum Arthropoda; class Insecta; order Hymenoptera; family Tenthredinidae; genus Rhogogaster; species Rhogogaster chlorosoma. The sequence continues at coordinate 1,204,395 of OX101803.1, forward strand.
CGACGATAGTAAAGCAAATCTGTGCCGCGCCGTGTGCATCTTAACGCTCCGCGAACCTGGGAGTATAAGCAATTCCGTATTTCAAGATATTCGAAGGTGTTTTAAGCAAGAAATGGTCCGCCTAGTGAGTAGAGTACCGAGTTCTATTCAGGGACATTAGAGGCCCATTGTGCTTACGGTTATTGTGTGCCTGATTGCTTCTACCCAGCTGTATGCAGTGCATTATAACGCTGTTAGAATCAATGTACGATCTGATAATATAGACAGAAGAACCGGAGCTGGAATATTCGTCTGTGGGTGGAGATTGATAATAACGATGATAGATATAAATCAGAAACTGCATAGGAAAGTGATTTTCTTCATTCTTAGTTAATTAATTGATAAAATTTCATGTTGGTAGAAAAAAAAAAAATGAATGAATTTTCATCGGTTTGAATAAAAGAGTTGAAATTATATGATATTCTTATATATGTATACCCCTATATTTCACATTACCTCGATGTTATTATTTCCTTGAATAAATAACACTTCAATTTTATGAAATCAAGATAATATTTATTCTACCCCCTCTTCCTTCCCGTATTATTTGATCGCCAAGGATTAAGCTCAGTCGAATTTATTTCATTTGATTAAACATGTATATCCATTCTGCTCTTTATCCCTGCTGCGGTTACACACGTCGTGATATTATTTGTCCGAATCAAGGGGGAAAGAATGACAAAAAAAGGAAAAAAAAAAACTTCAGTCATCAAATGAGAAGAAGAGTAATAGAAATAAAAAAGAATTACAGTCAAATTGAGGGTCGTTACCTATCGAATTTTTTTTTTTTCATCTTTTCACAAACTTTTTGCTATCGTTATATATGCTAATCAAACGAATGAAGAAAAAAAGAGAAGGGTTGATAAAAAAATTTGGAACAAATTTCATTGATTTATTGATGAAAATGAAACTTGACGTGCGACGAGTTGATTCGAAAAATCTTCATGGTTTGAGAATTTTTCAAATAAATTCTATAACGATCCCTCAAAACTGTTCAAAATATCCTCCATCAGATTTCAAAACTTTCGACTCGCACCGTAGGTACTTTTCTAAACACTTTCGATTTTCATATCATACAATGGGCAAGTTTGAGATGGGATGATACGTGGATGTGTATATTTATAATACAATTTCTCAGACTCCAGGTCCATCCCTCTTTTGTTGAAACAGTTTTCCAGACAGCACCCTCTCACCCTCGTTTACTTGCCTTCTCTTCTCTACTCTTCTCTACTCTACTCTACTCTACTCCACCTCGCCTAAACCCAACCCCCAATCGATACGGCCCTCCAACCCTCCCGGCAGTATTGTATTTTACATAATTAATCCACCCCCGAGCTTCGGCGCCTCGGAATGACTCGACATCGCTGCTCGATATAATCGCGTTCAAATCGATTCATTCATTCTCTCATCCCCATCTTCCACCCCTAGCCTCGCGTTGTATAAAATACAGACACAGATACAGATACAGATACCGTATACGTCTCTATTCTTAAATAATTAACAATTCTTTTTTTCTCTCTTTGTTCGCGAAAAGCTATACGTGATACAATCTGAAATGGAATATGTGAAACGAAACATATATACGGCTACCGGAGAAATCGAGTTTTCATGCTTCTATGAATCGTATTTTCTTTTTCCATATTTTTCATTTTATCTTTATCCATTATTTTTTCCTTTTTTTTTTACCCCCTCCGTTTCTCGCTATACCTTCGAAGCGAAACGCGAGCATCGAAGCCATCAATTATTTCGAGACAGAGCAGTGAGGCCGGAATATATTACTATTTGACGAATGGCGTTGTGCACGGAGCAAAAATCTCCCCCGACGAGATCTGAGCCATGGATATATAATATTCTGAGGGTCGTAGGTGCAGGGCAGGTCACATACCGACTGCCACATAAACCGGGATCGACCATAGTCCAACTTTCTTACTTCTATATAACTAATATCTACCTAGATTTGAAAATAATGAAAACTAAATCGGATTTCTAACACTGCGTTTCATGATTATCATATCATAGGTATGTATAATTATCAATGAAAATTGCTGGGTCATTGTAGCATAGAATCAGCGGATCAAAACTTGGAAGCATATATCTTCGGGTAACCATTAATCTATCCATGGATGCCATAAACAATGACGTCGAATTTACGCGCGATTTTATGTCACCGAGAGCCGACCTATATGCTTATATATGTACGTAGGTATAGCTATTCAGTATTCTACTGGTCTATGGGCTATTAGCAAGAAACTGGGATACGGAAACTGTGTCAGCGTACGGTACATACCACGCGATGTGCAGCTCGGTAATCGATTGTATTTCAAAAATTACAGTAGCATATCATCTAGCTCTTCGAGTATCGTGCTTTAATTATGTAAATAATATACCGAAGAGTATTACTGTCGAGGAAGTTAATAATGAAATTTCGTTATCCCCCGAAGCGTTCGTTAATCGAAAAATGAGTTGATCTTGCCTTGACCAAAAACAGTGTCAAGTTGTAGTTTGAAATATATAAACGAAAAAAATTTTCAGAAATTTTCCATCCCTCTGTTTTTTTTTTTTTTTATTTTTCCTTTAATCATAATAAAAGACAGATCAGGTATATACCTCTCCGTCTCCATGAGTATATAGACTCTTTCAACACCCTGTCGTACATATATAAAAATGTGTATAAATAAAACTCCATCACCTATTTTTCTATCGATCGACAAAACGCGGGATGACTTTAGATGTAAATTTTGAATAGAAGGTAAAGTCGAGGGGTTTGGGAAACGAGTCGCGACAGCTTGGTCAGAGAAGAGTAGGTACCAAAAGCGAGAGAGAGAAAAATTGAAAAAGCACGATTTGCGTCAACTATTATTCCCGCGAGCAGAATAAACGTGAATAATAACGTGTTATCTTTTTACTCTCTTTACTTTCCCGTTTTTTCTTTTTTTTTTCGTCCTCTCATTTCGTTTTTACTCCTTTTCTATTTCTATGCGTATATTTCTCTCTAGCTCTCTCTCTCTCTCTCTTCTTTTTTCGTTTCTTCTTCTTTTCGCCGCAGTGTTAAAAAAAAAAAAATGAAATAAAAATAAAATGAAAAAAATGATATGGCTGAGGTAAAAATCCTCGAGGATAAGGAAAGGGAATTGAAAAACCCGCACCGTGCCTGGGTAGAGGCATATGCGATAAAAGGCACGTAGATAGGTAGGTAGGTAGGTATAATATAACAAAGTCGCGAATTCTACCTGTCCTATACCTCCACCAACGCGTATAATATTATACACCTATACGTTGAAAAGGAATGAAAACTGAGACCGCATTGCATATCTCCATACCTACGAAACCTGTACACGTTTTTCCCCCCGAAACGAGAATAGAGGTTCTTTCGAAGCCTAGGGCAGCAGCAGACTACGACACGATCTAGAGAACGTAACCACTCTGTACGTCTACGTAACACCGAACTTTATTATCTCTCGCGCTACGAGATTTTTCCAGCTATGGATTTTCACAAAGCTCAAACACTTATACCGTAAAATAGTAGTGATACTCGACACCTTTTTCCATCAGGTCTACGTTTACTCGGATATCACATTTGAAACGATAACTCGAAACTTCTGGGTCATAAAAGTATCCTCGAATTTTTCATCTTCTTCTTATTTTATCGTTTATCATTTTATCCAAAAATTGGAGAAAATTATGGCAACTCGTCAGAGTTCGTTATGGGCGAGTTTTAGACAATGAGAGCTGACGTGGTACGCACCCAATTAGTACTTTCTCAATTTCGTTGCTGATTGCGGACGGGTAGAATTGTGATGATAATACGTAAGGATCGAAGTTTGAAAAAGCTGAAATTCAAGTGGCGGAATACGTAACAAACAGACTAACTCTCGGTTGGATCGGGACAAGGAGGTAGAGGAATACATTTTCCAATTTAGAGCAACCGTCTCCGTGTCTGAAGTTTTTTAGATCATTTTTCAACGAGGTTTGAAAACCCCAAATTTCATTTCCGAATAATTGCTAGAAATGTTTTCTCGATCAATCACATGAGAGGAGAAAATATAGCGAATGACGAGTCGCGAGGGCGAATATAATCGACCATGCATATACTAAAAGCGAATATCGCGCAGTCGCAGGAAACGACGTTGTGGGTCTTTCCCGAGAAGATTACCGCATGGTTACTTAATAAGAGTCTTAAGTACGGCTTCATGAGAACCCGTCAACCTTACTCGTACGTGGTAAAAGAAAAAAAGAATAGAATAGAAAAAAAAAAATTGCCCAATAAAAGAACGAAGCGTTCATATTTTAACCGGCAAGAGATATTTCCCAGCTTCTTTCTACAAGAATTAGAAAAGTCGTTCAGAGTTCCGAAATTTTTAATTGTCTTTTAATAAAATTCAGGAGAAAAAAAAAAACATTTTTAAAACCAAATATTTTTTACCTTTTCGCATTTACTTTCGCGGGCAAAAAAAAACCCTACAGTGTGAAATAGTTTGAAAGGCTATATATCCTAACGGGGGCGAAAGCGAGAGAACTGGATTCCGTTTTTCTACCTAGAGAGTGTTAGCGAGACGTGTTAGCCAGGCAGATGACAGGAGAGACCAGCAAGAAATAGCAGCAGTGTTAGAGGATATATATAGGCGGAGAGTGGAAACACGAAATACGCATTAAAAAAAAGTTTTTGCTCAACGCAGAGAAAAGGGGTGCAAGTTACTTTTCGTTTTTTTTTTCTTCAACACGACCGCGAGCCTGTAGGATGAAATTAATTCAACCCTTTATGAATTTGGGTACGATCGTAACAGAAATTTGGAAAGTATGATCCTATTTTTCTTTTTTCGCAGCTTCGTCATCGTAGAATCGGCCAAAGCTCCCCAAGTCTCGGAGAAACCGCCGAGTTATTGTTTACTGGGACAGAATGAAAGTTGAATTATTGCCAGTGCCTCTGGCCCGGCTTGGCTAGCAGTTGCCTGCAATCGACGCTGCGGTGTGTAGTATTTGAGCAAATGGAAACTGGCGGAAACGGGGAGCCAGCCAAACACAGTGGAACACAGCCAAACAACTCTCGGTCCAGATTATTGCTATAATTTTCTTCGATATTGTTCTGCAGGGATATTTCGCCCCAACGAAAATTGGATACGAGAATTTCCCCTCACGGCGTTATACGAGGTCAACTTTTCTCTTTTATACTTCCCGACATTTCCTTTTCGTTTCTCAACGCGTTGCAACCGAGCTTCGTTCTCTCTCTCCGTATAGTTTTTACAAAAAATATTATCAAACTTTATCATAGAAAGAAAAAAGAAAATTTCTTCCCTTTCTTTACCAAAAAGGTTATACAATCCAAAAATTTTTCATGGAAATTGGTTACACCGTGAAATCGTATATATATCTTCCGTAAGTCACGGGTAGGTATAGGCAGTCCTAAAATTGCTTTGTTTCTGCATAGCTGAGTCTCATGCATAATGGAGTCGAGTAGAAGAGAGAAGAAAAGATGAAGAGAAGGCAAGATAGGGCAAGAAAGAGGAAGTGAAGTGGTGAGGTGAGGTAGGCGAGAAAGGTGGTTGGAATCAGGGAATTTCGTCTCACGAAATGCGGCAAGTTTGGTAGTAAATGAGGTGGAAAACTCCGCCTAAGAAATCTCGTGATTAGCTCAGCTCGGCGATCCGGATTTCATGGTTTGGCGCGTGACGCGAAGCGAAACACGTCGCGTCCCAAAGAGCAGAAGTGGTATAGGGCGATCCAAAAGCGGAAATTATTTTGACAGCTCGGTGTCAAAACTTGGGATTTACGTTTCGGAGAAACGAGAGTAGAAATGAAAAAGCAGATTGCGAAAAAAGTAAAACTGTGTAAAAGTAATATTCCAACGTTTGCTTATATCTATATTACCTTGGGATTTCAGCCACGTTGTTTTATCCAACTCACCGGACTAAATAATAAATAATAAAAAAAAAAAAGAAGATACGAAGATAAAGGAGATGAGAATCGTGTGATTTACCTGAAACAGAGAAAAAAGTAAATCTGGTTATTTAATTGAATAAAGAATTCCATCCGACAGAGAATATTTTCCGCTGCCGATAGCTGTTCGGTTATAGGTATATATAATTAAGAAATTTCATTCGTAGTGATCATTTAAAAGGCTAAAAAGTCCATCAATCTCAGAGAAAATTATACCCCCGTGGCGAATATAATCCGATTGATTTTACTCTTAGAGGTATAAATATCGATCGCTGCAGTATACTTCGAGACTGTAGGTATACCTGCTCGTACAAGATGGATTTGGAAAGTGGTGAAAAGTCGTTAGAGCCATCACTCAAGTTTGTAATAAATTTTCAAAAATCCCTTATTTCCCAAGACGGGGTAAAAAGAGGAGAAAACGAGAAACCAGCGCTTCTTTGTTACAGCGATTATAATTCCGATAATAATTTGTCATCTTACTGTGAGTTAGCGGTTCCTTCGTTTCCGCATACTAGAGTAATAATAATTGATAATGTTTCATCCCGAGATCGCGACAAGAAGTAATAAAATAAAAAGTATATAAGAATAAGATGAGGTTTTAAGAGAAAAGAAATAAAATGATATATCACCGCGGTCCGCAATTAATTCCACTACTCGTTAATTAGTCTGACTTTTAATGAGAAAAAAGGAATCACTGACTAAGATTTTTCCCTTGCACAACCGTTGGAACCTTGTCTCATTCCATTTTCCGTAGAGATATTATACGGATCTACATTTTCCATGAATTATTACAGAACGTTGGCGGGATATTCATCGGGGAATACGTCGATTCCTGGTGTTCAAAATTCTACGAATATTGACTAATGTTAGTGAAATGCGATAATTAAAGTAGAAATAAAAAAAATAAATAAAAAGAAAACTTGAAATAAATATCACGATGATGAACGGTTCATATGGTATAACTGGTTCGATTTTAGGGATTTCGCATTTAGTTGTACGTATATATCTGCACGTACGTGTGTATTTCAAAACAGCTAGTGGTCTCTGATAACGTTGGTCGTTTACAGAGCTGGAAACTGGTATGTGGGATGGGTGTCACAGAGTCGACTACGAAACGCATCACCGGTCAGACAGAGTACCGAATTAATCAAGGCTCGTATACTGTGCAACGGCAACAGTAACAGAGCAGAGCAGAGCAGAGCATAGAAGAGAAATGACCGTAGAAACGAACGAACGAACGTTTACAGAGGATTTCATACCCTCTGAAGTCCGTCTCTATGATAACCCGAACCAAGCATTCCTCCGAGGGTTGATCTCTTTGAAAGTCTAAACTTTGAATGCATGAAATTTCATACATATTAATATTTCTTTCATACTGTTCTACTGTTCTACTGTAAAGTACGAGATAATTAATCGTATGAAATTAAGAAGGATAAAAACTGAAACGTAGGAATCTGGCAGAGAGAAAGAATCAGGTCGAAAGATACGCGGAGAGATGATGTATAGAGATTGGTTTTCGGGAGCAAAAGTACCGAGTAGGGATAAGCACGTATACCGACCTACCGGTTATCTCGATAGCTGTAGCCATAAATTTGGTTAAAAAAAAAAAAAGAAAAGAAAGAAAGAAGAAACAGCGTTACAACTGTATTATATCCAGGAAAGTGGCAGAGCGTAGAGAAAAAAAGCGAAGTATAGTATGGCCCGCACACAAACTCATGATATAGATCCTATTCGAGTGAAGGTGTTATCCTACAGGAACTGATCATCTCTGGTCGTGATCCTGACTGTAGAAACACGACGGGAATTTTAAGCCAGTAAGTAAGGCAACGGGGTTGGAGGAGCGGTTGAATTCGTAATGAAAGATAGAAGGAGGGAAGGTAAAGGAGAAGGCAGGAGAACCCTGGTCTATTCATTTTATAATACTTTAGTTCAGGGGACGGGAGAGAAGAAGAAGAAGAAGAAGTAGAAGAAGTAGTAGAAGAAGGAGGAGAGGATTATTCCCTAGTAGGAAATTTGTTATCCGGTTCGAGGAACGGCTTGAGGGAGAGAAAAAGGACAAACCCCTAACCCGTCTTGGCGTTGAGAGAAAGTCTCTGTGTTTAAGTTTCGCAAATGGTCCTAAGGGCGCGAGGGAAAAAGTAGAGGGAAGGTTAAGATAAAGGGAAAAAAAGAGAAGCCAGGACGAAAGGTAGGTAAAAAAAGTTTCATTAAAACCCCCGACATCAAATGGATCCGCGAAACATTCCTTTATAAATGCCGAAGCATTAACTTGAGTTATCTGCAACCAAGAAAGATATTTGAGTTATCGCCATTCTCAGCCTGCAGAGTCGTACCGACGCCGCACTTACACTCTCATCTCATCCCTCAGACTCTACTCCGCGCAGTGATCGACGGCCTAAGATTCTTCTCGGCATCAACCACAGCCATCCAACAAACTAAACGATCTTACAAAACTTTTCTGTCTTTTCTCAAAGAAAAAGAAAAAGAAAAAAAAAACAAAAAAAAATTACGAAGTGGATCTCATTATTATTACAAATAATTTTCGGCCATCGATAACAATCGATCTATTCATCGATCAAGTAATTAATTAATTGATCAATTCCACGTTCGTAAAATTCTCTCATTCCTCGTTCTAATCTCACGGCATTATCTCCACGGTGGTTCTCGAATCTCCTGAGAGGAATATCAATCAGGTATAAGTCAAGTGGTGGGTATAAGGTGTACACGGGTTTCACCCTGGTGCAGGACCGAGGAGTAAAGTTCGCTTAGGTCGAAAGTATGGCCTTTTTTGTAACCCCAACGAACCGATTCCAGCCCCAAGCTCCTGGTCCGCTTATACCACGCGGTACCAGACGTCTTTGCATTTATATTGGTTCACGGCAGTTTTCCGCGACACCCCCCCGAAAAAAACGAAAAACCCTGCATTCTGACCCTAAACCGATTCTAAAATGAACCATTTTCTACCCCTAGCTGAAACGAGGCAAGGTAAAAGATAAGGAAAAATTCATTTCTGATTGATAGAAGTATTTCACCGTCTGATCACACCTCGTCTGATTCTTTTTTTTTTCCTTCAATGAGATCGAGATATCAGCCTAATGCAAATCGTACGTAGCATTAGGTATGAAACGAACTACCAGCTTGCTCAGCTTCATGAAACATCGGTCGTTGGGTCGATCAGTGAACTGTGAATAGGCGTGGCTGGTTTCACACTTGATATGTTAGCCGGGCTACCCAACGCAGTCTGCATTTGACGCGAAGTACTTATCGCGAGCTTTAACTGGCTTCGAAATTACCACAATATCAAATCAAGTCAATTATATTCCAACGTGGGTTGAATTCTCTTCTTGCCTGCAGTTCAAAGAAAGACAAAAAAAAAACAACCCCGTAATAAAACCGTAATGCTCTTGATAATCTTTCGCAGTTATTTTCACCCTCTATCTTTTTTTCTTTTTTTTTTTCATTCGCTAAAATTCACCCAGCTTCTATACTATTACCGGAGGTGAGACCCGGCACTCCTAACCAATTGATATTGCCTTCGCGTTTATATGCGCGCCAGATATACGGACTGACATGACACGAGAACGAGAACGAGAACGAGGACGAGGACGAGGACGAGGACGACTGACAGCTAAGGGTTTACGAGACGGTCTTCCTTTATGGCGGGTTGCAGACTATCGGCAACGTGAGTTTCGAGGATGAGAATAGGAGGAGAGTTGTTCCATAACCCGGGTAGGAGAAAAGGGCTGGTGTATCGAAACAACGGTATAACGGTAAGGCACCTAGTGATCCGAGCAGAGGTATACACCTACGTTTTATCGACGACCATTCTTGCCTTATCGAGGAACCAGCCAATTGTCTTTATACGCTCAGGTATATAAGTACAAGGCTGATGTTTATCCTCTCTTCCTTTTCTCCATGGTAATTGTTATTCTCACAAATCTGGCTCCAGTGTTTTTCTGAATCCTACAGAGTCCGAGCTAATATCTTAATCTTATGAAAGGGCGATTGAAAATTCTCCACGCCCGAAGAGACACGCTGTATATATAATATCGTTGGATAAAAATGTGGAGAAAGAATTTCACTATGAATGTTATAGCGCGAGAATGAGAGTCTGGCGACGGAAATTGAGTTTCGATTATTATCAAATAGCGACGGTTTTCTTTTCCGTATAGAATAGCGGAGCGTTGAAGGAGATATTGTAAGGGGTGAAATATCCGAAGACCTTTGAGAAACGAGGCACTTTGTAACAATAAGCGTTGAGCCTGCACCCGAGATCAGAGAATATAAAGAAAGAGAAAGAGTAGTGAGGCGATTCACGGAGAGATATACGATATATACGGGACTCTGAATTCCGTATATCCCAATACGAGATTGCCTATTTTGTCCCAACGACAAACGATCGAGCTATACGAATTTCTCAACCGAATATACAGAGTTTGCATGTGAGAATAAGAGGATTATTATTCTCATTCTTTCATTCTCGGTGAATTGGTGAAAAAGTATAAAATTTTCAATCAAATTTCAATCCGACTTCTTCGTCCCGCCCGCAGGTTCAGCAACCCGGCTATCTCCCACCTTCAGGATTTAGCTATTCTGCACCTGCATCCGTCGCGTCGTCGAGGAACTACCAAGTTTACGTGTTCGAAGGATTCGCAAGGGGTTGGAGAATAGCCAAGTTCTGGAGAATTGCGAACGTTAAAGATAAACACGACAGTTACCTACCTACCTACCTACCTAGACATGGAACGAGGCACCACTGATATATTGCCGTGATAAGATAAAGTCGACTTTTACTGTCTACCTTGTCTCTGAGAAAATTATCATCTCGCCTTGCCCACCGGAATTATTGCTTTAAAACCTGATAAATTTCACTTTACTTTTCATTCCTAACTAAAGCACAAAGCTTATGTTTTGGTTATAACAAGCCATGGTAGGCATACGAAGTAAAAGCGGGGTTGATTACACGCCACTATACCTAGGGACTCAAGGTCGCCCCGTAGCATGCCAGGTAGGGTAATTAGCAGATCATTTCTCCGACCCCTCCAGGAAGGTTGGCTTTTCGTGAAAATTAATTTCACCCAATTATTCCATTCCTACGTCGCGATATGGAAGGAGTAGAAAGCTTCTGGCGTGTATAGGTATAATATCAGGGATACGTTAAGTTTTCTAAAAGGTATACGAGGGAAGCCATATTTAAACGCGTTTTAATCTAATTAACTTAACCGAAGCAATAGTTTCATTATCTTGAGAGTTTTTCCGAGGCTCTGTCGCGCAGTCCCAGGAATCGTTTGTAAGACTCGCCGAGTCTCTTTCTCTCTCCTCCATTTCCGGGCCATTTAACCCGCGTAATTCTATAGCCTCGAACCTGCAAAACTAGCTACCAGCTATACCATCGCCGATTTTACGACACGAACGAACTCCCTGGCTAACACCCGCCCCTCGTCTGGCTATCGGAGATTGCATTTGAAATTGTAATTCTTCCTGGTGTCAATAGAAGAAGAAGAAGAAGAAGGAAGAGTGGAGACTTCCTATAGTACCCGAGAAAATCAAAAGCCTAATACCGAGACACGAAGGAACATTAAGGTCTTTGAGAAACGGTGTTAAATCGTGAAATATAATTCCCTGTTATCAGAGCCCTCGGAAGCCCTGAGTCATTCGTTTAATTTGCATCGAAAGTTTTCTCTTCGCAGAGGTCGAGCCAAGGGTAGAAATGTAGAGTATAGGGTGTACAGAACGAGGGAGTAGGAAAGTTAGAGTTTCGTCGCAACTGGATGGGGCTCGTCGGTTTCCCCGGAGTCGTAAATTTGGGGATTGTACTGGTCCTTTTCCGGCACCTTTTCTTGGTCTTCGTGTAATAAACGCGAGTAGGACATCGCGCGCTAGAGTCCTCGTTGTTTAAAGTAAAACTAAAGTTCGAGAAACTTAGTGAAAAGTAAACTAGCTACCCTCCACGTCTCCATGATACGAAAACTTTTCGATTCTAATTTACAAATCGAATAAATGACGCAGAAATCCTCAAAGCAACACCCCATAGATTTGAGGCTCGCCTAGCAGTCTGCATAAGCTAAGGGATGATATGAAATGGATTTATAGACGATGCTCGACCCCGCAGGATATACGCAAAACACGGATGCTGTACGCTCTAATTTATCGCCTTGTCGTTCAGTTCCATTGTGTTTCCCAATTCTGTCTAGTATAGAAGCTATGGCGTTCGGTATTGGTACACGGCGCGATATCTGAGATAGGTATTGGTGTCTATTGAACAGAGCGATTATTTAACGGCGTTATAACCCAGAAGTTCATTCCCAGCCGTTTATCCCCGGCCAAAGTTATTCGTCTTGAATATTGTAGTGAAGGATAAATCCGCGTTGATCAAAGAATGAGAGGAATAATACCGCGGATGTTCAGGGTCACTCGAGATAAGCGGAGAGATGAAAATTTTCCGATTCAATACTACAGGGATAAACCCGGCGACGTTTGAAAGCGTTTTAACCAGCGTGTAACTGACATGTAAATTAGACTCGTTCGATGTTCCCTCCGCCCTTAAACAGGTAGTTCAGTTTCTACCTCGAAATGGTCCAGCCTTTGATCCCGAACAAGAATACGGTAGGGTTTACCTCCCCGCCTTTATACTAAAACTCTCCAGGTATATTCCAGAGGTCTTCTAGCGCTGGCATTTCAAGACGTTCATTCACCGATCCCCGAGAAGGTTATTAGCTTATCGCATCGGATTTAGAATAATTTCACCGACTATTTCTACACGCAGTTAAATCTGTCGATAAGGCATTAATATAGCGATAAGAAGATCATAGTATCGCGTATCTAAACTCACGACGATCGACTCCTAGGGCTTATATCCAGGGATGAAAGGCAACTACCAAACTAGCTGGTTTACATAAGATAAATTTTCAACTAGTAAGAGTACCGTGTGACTTAGGGTGTTTCAGCGAGATTCCTCCTTTCGTCAAAGCCACAGGACTCAATCGAGCCAGTCGAAATTATGTGGCCGGGCTTTATACAAGCCAGTTTGTTTGCCAGGAGTACACACAACCTTCCTTCTCTTCTCTTCTCTTCTCTCATCTCTCGGTTAGTTCAAGAGACAGATTAGCAGTCTGTGAATAGAAATCAGTGCGCAGGCTGATAATGAACGGAGAGAATAAGACGAAGATTTCGTTATGAGATCCGAAACTGTTTAGACGAAGATGAAGATTTGACTCCGATGTTCTATACGGAATCTAAGAGTAAGATGATTTTTATCGAATGTTCTACTCTCTTACTGCTTCCTGCTATCGCTACGTTCGTTCCTTCGCATTTGGAATATAAGCCAGCGACCCTGTAGCCAGCTGGAAGATTGCCAGTTTCCAGACAACATGGCGTCTCTCTAGTGTTCAACTACCACTACCACTACTGCTATTACTACCACCTCGAACCCGCAGGCCAGTGCTATCGAAATCCGGAGAAACTATCCAGAACTATCAGCTCCGGAAGCCAATCCGGTCAGACCAAAGGACATTTCAATCTTAATCTTCTTCTTTCAACGAATTCAGCCCGTCTTCTTATTTTTCTTCTTTTTCATTTTCTTCTTCTTCTTCTTACGGTGGGTATGGGTTTAAGTATTACGCGAATTTACGATAAAACTTTTCGCTAATGGTTCCCCGATAGTCGATAGGTGAGAAAATTGATGGAAATTTCAGAGTATGTATATATAGCTGGGTCGTATGTGAGACAGCAAGACTCCAGAATACCAAGTAGAATGGAATAAAGTAAGAAGAAAAGGGATGAATTTTCCGACCTGAATAACAATAATGAAACTATGATCTGATCTAAAACGTGAATAATGAAATAAAATTTCTACAATTTTTCTACGAAGATAAGATGGAATTTTCTGGCATCCAAAAATTCCTTTGCTTATAAAAAATATGATATACGAAAATAGCTGCTGCCCTGTCGTCGTCGCGTCAAAGCACAAAGAAATTAACTACTTTTTTCTTTTTTTTTTTATTTTAATTTTTCATTCACAATTAGTCCACCACGCCCCAGTGGTATACTCTCGTGAAAATATCACATTTATTCCCTCGTATATACCGCGGTGAATCTGTTTTATTTTATTTTTTATTTTTTCCAATTCTTTTCCCCGTTCGTTTGCTCCGGTTTATTTTTTTCCCCCGCGTTTTCATATCATCCGGCCAGTTTTTCTTTTTCTCTTTTTCTCTTTTTTTCTTTTTTATACATATATATCGCTCGGAATTATTCTACTTGTAATTACACATAATAATAATTACCTGAAAGCCCGGAGCAAAGGGAAATCAAGTTTCTAACAGATAGACAGACTCGCAAGCTACAAACAGAGCCCAGTCGTCTGTTGGTACAATAATTAAACAGCAGTTATATATACATGTAGATATAAGAAAAATGTTGATAATTTAATTACGGAGAGTTGTAATTCTCCCGATTATTTCAAGAAAAAATATTACATTACGTCCCGGATATTATATACCAGGTATTTACCTCGACATACGTAGATATGTAGGGATGTTATACAGATATATGCATGTATTCACCAAATATTACCAAAGCTATCTTTCAACCTCTGGTTTTACTCCTGGCCATACCTCCTGTGCAGCAGGTAATATGGAAATGCACCAATTTCAAACTGCATATCATAACGTATGCAGCTAAAATTCACCTAAAATTTAGCGCTGGAATTAACATTATCACAGATACTGAATGCAGGTATTACAGTATATGGGGTATTCTCGCTCATCCGGGACACTTTTCTGCGCATGAATTTTCGATTTTCGGGTTACGCGAGATTTTGGTTCTTGGCCAATCCCTAACAACAAATCCAGAGTCATACCCCCTGATTTCAACTAGTTCCGAAGTTATTGAATTTACAAAATATGAGAAAATCAGTTTTCGAGCGCACCGCACTATGTTCAAACGTACGTATCTTTGGTTCGGGGGGTCCGAAATCTATTTTCAACCAGTGCTCTAGAATCAGAAAACTTTCACCTTTCACGCTGTAATATCAAAAATTTTTGAAAAAATATTTTCGCCCACGAATTTCACAATTATTTTTGTTTTTCGTCCTGTGACCAAAGGGCATAAATTTTTTCGATGAAAATTGAACTGTAGGTAGATCTCCATGTACTTAAAAGACCCTGCAATTTTCAAGAGGGCATTATTTTTCTTTTTTTTTTAAATAATTTTTTACGGCTTTTTTTATAGGCTTTTTGTTGATTTTATTTTTTTTTCTCAAAGAAATCGAAACGAATGATTTCTTTCTTTTCAGGGGACAGGCGTATTTCTTTCACGTGAGGTTGAGACGTACGGAAAATTCTTTTTCTTTGAGAAAAAAAATAAAATATAAAAAAAGCCTATAAAAAAAGCCGTAAAAAATTATTTAAAAAAAAAAGAAAAATAATGCCCTCTTGAAAATTGCAGGGTCTTTTAAGTACATGGAGATCTACCTACAGTTCAATTTTCATCGAAAAAATTTATGCCCTTTGGTCACAGGACGAAAAACAAAAATAATTGTGAAATTCGTGGGCAAAAATATTTTTTCAAAATTTTTTGATATTACAGCGTGAAAGGTGAAAGTTTTCTGATTCTAGAGCACTGGTTGAAAATAGATTTCGGACCCCCCGAACCAAAGATACGTACGTTTGAACATAGTGCGGTGCGCTCGAAAACTGATTTTCTCATATTTTGTAAATTCAATAACTTCGGAACTAGTTGAAATCAGGGGGTATGACTCTGGATTTGTTGTTAGGGATTGGCCAAGAACCAAAATCTCGCGTAACCCGAAAATCGAAAATTCATGCGCAGAAAAGTGTCCCGGATGAGCGAGAATACCCCATATATAGAAATATATACACGGAAGTATATCGATTTTGCACAAATCTATTCATTACCCAAAATTCTCATCGCGAATGAACTAGCGGTTATATATTTATTTCTTTTCCCCAAAAACGTGGAGAGAAAAAAAAACGGATTAAAGAAAAACCGCAGAATCAAAACTGATTGAAACGTTATACCTAATTGTTAGAAATAATTGATGATCGTCTTTCGAAAGCAGATATGTATTATAGAACTGAACTAAATTGGAGAAGACGAAACCTATATGCGGGGTAGTGGAAACCAAGTTGCCACACGAATGGTCGACCTAAACCTGGCGAATATAGGGTCCGCTTCTCGGACCTGAGATTTCGTTCTCGCGTTGGAAACCGCAATTTGGACAGTGATCTACGAGTGCACGTATCTCCACCGAAACTATTCAACATTAGGGTCACCATGCAGTCTATACGTATAGCTGGTTGAAGAGAGCTGAAATTATAGCTCGTATAACCCGAAGCTAGTTAGAAACGTAGGTATTATATATAATACTGCTACGCCAGGTCGGGTTTAATGGAAGAGATTCTCTCTCGGATTCTAGTATTTAGTTTCTAGTAAACTATAAGGTGTATTATGTATATAAATATATATATATATATATATATACCTATGTATTGTTTGCCGATAAATGAATTTATTATTTCATTATTTAATATATCGAATTGATATGATAAAGTTTCGATATACAACTATATTGTATAAAATTATAGCGAGTTCTGTAAAAAGTTTTATACAGAAATATATAGAAAAAGTTTGTATATATACTACTTCAACTATCGGATGATATTTTTCTATGTAGGTATAACGAAAATTTACTTACCAAGTAAAACAATAATGATGATAATAATAATAATATTAATAATAATAATGACAACGTATTCCGTATCATTAAACCTTTTACTCAGCAAGCACTAATTAGTTTTCCGTTCTAAGTATGTCAACTAATTCAACGGAGAGTTAAAAGCACGGGGCGGATAATGGTAGGGGTGAAAGAAAAAAAAAAAAAACGTGAGTTCAAATTAATTACCGAAAAAGAAACGAAGTATAAATGATAAGAAAAGGACAAAAACAGAAATGAATGGATAAAAAATTCTCTGACACGTTTAAGTATATATGTATATGTATATACCTACGTTGGTAATTAAATTAAGATACCAGCTATCTTTGGTTGTTTGATAAAAAAAAAAATTTACAAAAATTATCCATCATAATCTCGACGTGTTAATTAAGGAGAGAAAAAGAAGAAGAAGAAAAAGAAAACCATAACCTTTCACGTGGATTAGATAGATTTTAGATTAATGTTAATACTATCACAGTGTAGGAAACGATTTTGAGTGTATCCAATTCCGCAAATTAATATCACCGAGAATTGAGAATTTCAGTTTTATGGAATATGCAGTTTTTCTGCGGCCAGTAAAACAATTAGTATATAATAATTTGATAGTAAAATGGAATGTAAGGAATCAATAAACAAAAAAAAATGAGAAAATTCAAAGAAAAAAGAAAAAAAAAACAGGTATTATAGCTGGTAAAAAAAACTCGACTTTTCACCAGAGGTGATTCAAACGGCTAACTGCAGGGCAAACTTTTGCAATGTTCGTTTTTTTTTCTGTTTTTTTGTTTCTTTTTGTTTGCTTTTTTCTTCTTTTTTTTTTCTCTCCAACGCCACCCTCTGCCTTGGTACACAGTAGCTTGTGGCACCGCAGACGAACCGCGGAGTCTCGTCGTGGTTTCAAAAACGTTTTCTGACAAGGGTGGGACGTTGGCTTCGTCGTACACAGCCTGTTACAAGCTGCTATACTATTTTATTTTCCTTCGTTTTTTTTTTCAACTTTTTCGTTCTTCTTTTCCTTCTTTCTTTCACCTCTCGTCTTTCTCCCTTGCCATATATATATATATATATATATATACATACAGTTAATTTTTCTTTCCTTTTTCATTTCCATTCCTATTTCTACGTTTACTTGCTTACCTACCTAACTACCCTCCCATTCCTTCGTCCTCAAAAACCCTACCCGTTTCACCGTAACGTCAGACGGCGTTACGTCATCGGGGTTCAACTTGGGCAGACTCAACTCCCTTGGGAGATGCGTCCAATTACTTTTGTCCAGGTTGATGGAGCGCGGTCGCGCTATACCAAGGAGTTTGTTAGGAAAACGAATTGTTTCGTTGAAGGGAAATAAAGTTTCGTTTTCTTCAGAAATTAGAAGAAAAAAAAAAAGTCGTACGTTTACACGTCGATTTTTCTCTCGGAGAAAATTCCAGCGTTTTCAAAAGCTTTGACAAAAAAAAAAAAAAAAAAGACTCCATTTCACTTTCCTCATTTTTCACCTCTTAGCAAACCCTGTTACTCCTGTATACGCAGGTACAATCGAAATAATAAAAAAACAAAAAACAGAAAAATTAAATTCACTTTTTTTATCTTCGAAAATCAAAGACAGAAAAAGACTATCTTGTTCGACGGTATTTTAAATATAAGGTAAAAAAAAAAAAAAAGGAATGCTAAATGAAAAGGATTTTCGAACTGAGCCAATTGACATTTGGTTCTGAAAAATGTCTAAGACAAAAGAATTCGAGTCAAAGTAAAAGCCAGGTAAAAGTAAGAGAAAGACAATAAGACAGGTATCGACGAGAACGACAAGACAGAAAGGGATCTTAGAAACAAGTTCGCGAAGCTAGAGAAGCACTGCGGAGCAGGATTTGTTGAGAAGCCTCGAGGTAGATGCCTGGTGGAGTGTGAGAAGAGAAGCCAACCACCGCTGGTATGGTCAGGGTGTATTCAGGGAAGTTTAAGCTTTCGAGAAAGCTTTTATCGGTTTCCTTTTAGTGACGGAAAATTGGAGGCTTTATCGCCTCTGCTCGCCAATTTTCCTTTTTTTTTTTTTTTTTTTTCTTCTTTTTTGATTGAAAATTTCACTTGTTTTCCATCCATTTCCACAACCCCTAGATTAACGGATCGTTGTATCCCCTATACGCTTCGCCGGACTACCATATTGCGACAGGATAAATAATTCACTTCATCAATTTTCCCAAATAAATATAATTATACATAAACATATGTACGTGTATATATATATATCGCCGAATATGTCACCGCTCTTATAATCCTAAGAGCATTTTCACATTTCGAAAGGTTCCGGCATGGGTCATCGCGCTGTCGCATTCTACATGAGTAAAAGGTCACGTTCTATCCCTCCCACCCCCATATGGCCAGTAGATTCATGGCGAAAGCCTATTACCGGACATTGCCTCTATAAGGGGACGTATGACGATCGGTAGAACGATGCCACGGACGGTTCCGTAGTCCGCCAAGTAGGTATAGTCAGTGATGTTAGTTTGTAATGGGTCAGACCTGGACGGACGCGATGAAACATCTGGCGCTGGCAATAAGACGCTAAGTAGTTTACGGGGGTAGGAGGTTAGCCTGGAGTCTTATAAAATTTTCTCATCTTTCTTATTTTATCTTTTTTCTACCCTAACTTTTTTTTCTTCCTTTTCCGATATATTTTCCACCCCAATCTTAAGGAATCTTTGACTCAATTTTATACGTACCGATATAAATTAAGT
This sequence comes from Rhogogaster chlorosoma, assembly GCA_944452935.1. Classification (NCBI taxonomy): domain Eukaryota; kingdom Metazoa; phylum Arthropoda; class Insecta; order Hymenoptera; family Tenthredinidae; genus Rhogogaster; species Rhogogaster chlorosoma. The sequence goes on from OX101803.1 coordinate 1,223,829, forward strand.
TATTACGATATTCTGCCGTATTTTATATACAAAAAAAAAACATAAAAATTCTTAGGGCGGTGATGATGAGCTTGAGTTATACACAACAGACATCTACGACGGGGATTTGCGGGGTATGGGTATGGGTATGCGGCAAGAATTTAAGGAGTAAATTTATCGAGAAAAATAAAAAGGAGAAGAAGAAAAAAAAAGGTAAATTTTAATACAAAACTTTCGTAATGCTTTAGAAGAGAGAAAGAGAATGAGAGAGAGAGAGAGAGAGTCGACGTTTGTTGGAGGTCGGAGGTTGCACCAGGTTTCGTATATTTATTAGTCAGGAGTTTTATTATGAAACTTCTGAGTGGTACTGGGGGTAGGCTACTAAAATTGGTGGTGGAGGAAATAGGCCCGGAGGGCTGAAGCCGAAAAATTCAACCGCCACAGGGGCCAGATTTATTTCCCTAATTTTTAAGGCTCAACCCGTGTCACTTTACTAGTTCCTCATCCACCACCTAAGGGCGAAACACTTCTTCCAGTCTCCCGCTTCCCGTTTCCCGTTTCCCTCTTCTCGAGTCTCGCTATAATACACAGCCTTTCTTTCTATCTAGTCTCGAGGCTATACATATACACGCCAACTTGATTTTTCCATCTATCTATAACTACACCGACTTCATCCCTAGGTCAATTAGGCAGTTCAATTATAAACGGAGCTTTGAAATGGTCCCTAAAACCATCTCCTTCACTCATTAAACCCGTCATTCAATACCGCGAGAGATATTCCCTCCATTATCATCGACACAATGAGCCCTAGACGTTGCTTTCCGAACAATGAATTTCCTACCACGATCAAAATTCTGCTAAATCTTCTCGTACAAATTTAACTCACACAAATTCGCCTGCCTTGGTATATATAGTTATATCGGAGCTTCTTCTCAAACTATGCACACCGAGTGAGTCAAAAATTCTCTATAAACACATCTAAGTATACGTAATACTCAAATACCGCGGAATTCATTGTCGCGGAATGAATTCAAGTGCAACTGTTAGAGATAGGGATGGGAATGGGAAGAGATGAATTTCAGTAGAGCAATACCTATCTAACATCTCGATCTGCAGCAACAGTGAAATTCTGTAGGACAAGATAACTGATGCCTCCTGTTGAGGACAGAGAAATTACAGGATTCTAAAGGACTCGCGACCCGGAAGGAAGGAAGCCACCCCCAATTACTCGAAAGTCGATAATTATTCTCGAGACGTTTTCCAACGAGTTGCCCCAATTCCCTAAACGTCTACAATTTTCTACTAGAGCTTTAAAGTCCCGGGATATTATCGTATAAAACTTTCTCAACGATCGATAATGCAAGTCTGACTCGTCTAGCTCCGGAGAATGCGGCAAAATTCTAGTAATAATTTTTTTTTCCTTCTCTATCTTCCATTCCATCTCACGAATGAAAAAGAAAAGATTTGAATTTATTAAAAATCAAGCATACATTCCGCTATACATGCGTTTCTCCGTTTCTAGAAATCTAGATCTACATTTACCTTATTTTTCCGATTTCTAAATGGATTTATTACACTCTCGTGCCTGCATACGACGTAAACTCGATAAAATAGACGTTTAATAAATATGGCAAATACGCGCCCTTTTTCCCAACCGAGAAAATGTTACATCCGTACTCCTCCGTGCCGTTGCACAGCACCGGTGCGAGCTATGTATATGCAAATCCGTCTTTTTATCGAATCTACAAAAATGTCCATTTCTACATTTCCCTCCGTCAATATTTAAACATTATGTAAATATTTTCATTTCATTTCTGCGACTACGGCAATCATCTAATTTTTTCTAACCCTCCTCTTTCGTCTATAATCATACGTTATCTGAAATCAGCACGTTATACATGTATCAATGTACCTACGTGTGTAGGGTGCCTGGTTATCTATGAATCGGTTTAATTCATTGGATCATAAATCACAAGTTGGTATTAATTATCACGTGTGCATGCATAATGCATACTGCATCGGATTAGGATAGCGTCAAAATAATTATGTTAGTAATTATATTTTCGTAAAATTAACTAAATTAAAATATATTCATTATATAGGTATCGTTGTTTCCTGTTGCATTGTAAGATTGAAATTAGTTTTCTACAAAAATTTGGCGAATCTCTACTAAAATCTGCATATATGTAGTCATGTACATATTATAGGTATATACAGCTATTCGTTCGTATATATATACCGACGTCGAGGATATAGAGGGGCGAGAAGGCACGTTCAGAATTTTGAATTATTGTCTAATAGACCCTCCGCATACATAATGCATACGGTATTGTATAACAAACAGGTACAGGAATAAATCTGAGAGACTGTGATGTAGGTTCGATTCTTCCCTATACGATATATAAACGGTGCAGAAAATACACGTGGGAATATACTTGGGATGAAAAGAATAGAGATTTATTTCGAATCGTACGCTAAGAGAAAGAAAGAAAGAAAAAAAAAAGAAGAAAAAAAAACGGAGAATAATATTCGATGGATAAAATTGAAAAAAGAAGAAAAAAAAAAACGATTTAATTATATGAGGGATGAAAAAAAAGTATATAATTAATTAAAAATCAGTATAAAAAATCTTGGCTAATTATTATCAGCCCCCTAGTGGCAACCGCAGTTTCAACCCGCAACACGACGACCCTTGAAAGTATAATCCGTTGTTATACCAGAGACCTGAATTCTCTACGACATTTTTGACACGAGACTGATGAGTGAAAAATTGACACTCGGACTTTGATCACCAGTTAACGGGGGTTGAAAAAACGCACTGTCAATCTTTCACCCTCCTGAAGGGATTATCGGATATTAATTAACGAGTGACTCTCGTTCCGGGATTCAAATTTTTAACGACAGAGATAGAATTTCAATCTATACGAAAAACTGACCAACCTCTTGACCCTCGTTCGCATATTCGGGAAATGAATTCTTCCGGGCGTAAAATCATCCTAAAGTTTCTTGAATTCTAGACCGAAGTAGACGAGGCGATTTCCCAAATTCTCTTCTGCAGATTCGCACGGGGTAAAATGACGGTAGCAATAAGTCGGGATATTTATCTCCCCGGACCTCATCGACTGGTGTTTTTCAGGATCTTATATAATCCAGGCATATAGGTAAAAAGAAAAGGAGACAAGGGGCTCGGGATAATATAGAGCTGTATAGAAACTGCTTCGTTTTTTCCCAGCAACAGCAGCAACAGCAACAATTCGTGGACTCGGTTGGCCGCGCCCTAAGCAATACGCGAGTCTCTCTCTATATATATAAGAAAGAGAAAAATGCGAGAGAAATATATATAAAGGAAAGAGAACGAGAGAAAGAGAGAGAGAGAGTATAAAGAGATGGAGAGAGAGTAAGAGGCGAGACTAAACTAAATTCTCTGAAGCCCTTGGAGCCCAGGAGTCCACCTGATATATCGCCACTTTTTTTCTGCCTGACCAGGACTCCCGCGCGACTATATCCGCCTAAGACCCTTCCTCTTTTTCTTTTTCCTTTCTTTTTTCCTAATTCTTTGTCGATCCTCTGTTATCCGGTTCTCCGTTGTCGAAAAGATGCGGGAGTTAGGTATAAGGGGCGAAGAACAGTCCTGCAACTATGTCTGACCCTCTACGATCTACGACCACTTTCTTGTTCCAACCTTTCTGCACCTGGACCGTAAACCTTTCTTGTTTCTCTCCCCATTTCGGCTAAGGGTTGGATAATAATTAAGAGCTATAGAAGTGGTGTAATCGTCGTTAATATCAACAATTGCAATTTTTTTACTTTCCAAATTTGTCGAAAATTTATAAAATTTGATTTTCTTCTTTATATATAATATATCTTCTATTCCCATTCTATAAAATAATCACCATATAGGTTTTATAAAACGTTGGATAAACGTAGGAATTTATACCCTTCCACGAAACTTTGTCTTCTCGTTTTTCAACACCAAACAGCTTCGGCAGAGTTCTCTAGTACGGCACTATAATCCCCCCCGAACAAAAGCCACGCGGACCGCACAATCCGAAATCAATAGTTTGTGGTCTGCTTCTGCTACTGCCAGCTATTATAACGACTAAAGGCAATCTGAAACGACGACGACGACGCTGACGTCGCGACGTCCGGTCCTTATAAAGGTTTCGTCGATCGGTTAAAATACACTATATAATATAATTTTTACAATTTTTTTTTTTCTGAGTCAAGTTTCTCGAAGAAAGTGAAAAACGTAGAAAACGAAAAAAAAAGAAGATAATTATTCGCCACCCCGTCTCTTATCTTTCCATAAATTTGACTACGTGTTTGTGCTTGTCATGGCTGAGGGGGATACATCCCCGAGATGGGGATGACAAACAACATCAACCTAGTTTGACTTCAGCCCACCGCATATTTCTTGAGCAAACATATGTGTAATATATATATATAAGAAAGTGGAGGAAAACCAGGGGGCAAAAGTTAATGTAGGTATAACTGACGTGAGATAATAAGAAAAATAAGATGAAGCGAGTTTTTTTTGTTTCAAGGGTTGGTTCTCTCTCTTTCTCTCTTCTCTTCTTTTCTTTCCTTAAAACTCGGAATTATACGACTCGTCGTTTAACCCGTGGTTATAAAATGTCTAAGAGAAAGTAAGTATCGGAAACTATATAAGAAAGAAATAAAGAAGAAAGATCACTTTATTTTCCCGAGTCTTATATATACTGCAGCTATAGGTAAAGATTAGAACCGTGTCGAACCGCTAGTAAGGCCACTGTAGCCATTGGTCGGCGAACAAAGGGAGAAGAAAAAAAACTTTTGCAAAATAATAATTGCCGAGAAACGTGACCAGGCAACGAATAAAAAAAGTCTCGATTTCAGGAGGCAGAAATTCGAAGAAAAATAGAGAGGAAGCGAAATTTTTCATATCTCTATGTACTCTCTTGTACATTTACTTTTCAACTATCAATTTTTCCATAGAAGAAGTAAAAAAGATAGACGAAGTAAAAAGGAGCGAAGAGAAAGAAGAGAGAAAGGGTAATTCTGATTCTTGTTAAATAATCGCCTTTTTTTCTTAAATAACGTGACACTTCACGCGGTTAGAAACCAGTCAGAGTAATTTCAACTCGTGTAAGTAGTAATTACTTAGATTAGGTGGGACATAGGGGTCGCGTACGCGGTCGGTAGCTACGGCTGCGACACCGACTTTGTAATTAATAGCCAGCGCATTCGCAGAGCTAGCTTTTGTAGAAACTAATTTTCACGAGGTTAAATTTACCTACTATACCAGCCCAGTTCGCATGTTTTATACTTAGATACCCGGTGTTTTTGATTGGGCGAGTAAAAAACCGTATATGAAAAATAATTATATGTTCAGAAAAACGGGAGAAGAAACAAAAGCAAAATTTTCCCTCATACATAACATCGTTGATTATTAATCAACAAGTTTTTACGCTAAGTGCAACGAGTATCTATATAAATACGAAAGAAGTGACTAATAAAACAAAAAAAAAGAACTTATCAAAACGTCGAAGAGAGATATCGCCGATGAAACGATAAATACTTTATAGAAACGTTGGAAATGATATAATAAAGTATAAAGTTATACGAGTGAGCCATTATATCGTGAAAGAAAAAAGTTTTTTTTTTTTTTAAATTTCTTGGAATATTTAACAGTTTTTACCTCTTAGTCCGGCTAGGGGTTTGGCATAAATAATGCATACCCGTTGTGTTCGCCGGGTGCGAATTCGCGACTATATAGGCCTTTCTTCTCAACTTCCTTTATACCATACTGCCAATTAATTCGGGGATTAATTATAACGAGTTGGAAAAAGTCAAGGAATATCCCTGATTTATCGAGTAAGAATTAAGGGGTAGGAGATCTACAGATAGACACATCCACGTCATGCACCGTCGTGCAGGATAGAGGAGGTAAAAAGTTTAGGCTAACTTTGGTGAATTTTTTACTATATAAAATAGCGGGTTGAAAATCCTGTTGGGGGAAAGCCATTAGTTTTTGAGGGGGATGAAAAAAGATAAAGTTAGAAGAAATAAGGAAGAAGAAATCGCGCAAGGGCGTCTGGAAAACGACCGACAGCTTTTACTTGTACGAGCTGATGTTTGAAAATAAGGGGTTCAAATGAAATAGGGTCATCTGCAGCGTAACGGCGTCCTATCAGCTTTTTCACCCCCATCCCTTATTCCTCGTCCCACCTCAGCTATCGCATGGCGGGAGAAAAAGCACGGAGGTTTCTCGGCTTCGGCGATCAACAGCCCAGATTGTCTGGTTCTTCAAGATGTCGCGTATACCTAGTCGTGTCGAGGAACAAATTTTCCCTACTTTATCAAAAGAAAATTATACCACCCCGGTTACTGGCATTTTAAACTCAGCGGAAAATTCCATTTTCCTTTTCCGTTTTCTTTTTCCGTGGGAGAAAATAATTATATAAGAATAAATTCGACAGTCTTTTGAATTATTTCATTACATAATATTCTGTAATACTTGATAGATATATATTTATCATATTTAAATCGAAATATTTTATGATGTGAGTAGAATAAAAAGAGATTAATTTTTTAAATCAAACTTTTATTAGAATGCAACCTCGCTGAGGAAAGTATGGAGAATAATTCCACTCACTCTCGGATTGAAATTGAATCATGAAAAACCATTGATTTAAAGAACGGGGATTAAAGAGGGTGAAATAAATACTCGACTGGTGAAAAAAACCGCCCCGCTGCTACTACTAACTTTCGATGACGAAAAAATGATAAGATTTGAACGATACCTGAGGAGATGCCTTGGTATGTATAATTATTTATATATGTGTGTATTATATACGTATAGCGACGAGAAAACAGCGGAGGGAAAATTTCATTCAATCCTTTTCGTAGTGTGGAAGTTTAAGAGAAAGAGAAGAAAAAGTGATATCCTCATTCCTCGCACTTTGGGGACAAATAAGCAAAAGAAGAATAAAAGAAGCGTGAGTGAAGTGGTGAAAAAGTGGTGCGAGAAAAAGAAGAAAAAAAAGAAAAAAACGAAAGAAGATTTCGAAAGTAAAAAGGGTTTAGTCTTTAAAACGTCGAAGCTCTGAAAGAGGGTAAAATTTTTCCTTCCCAAATAAGAAAAAGGACAAAAATATAAAAAATAAAAATAAAAAAAAATAAAGAAAATTAGAGACCTGCGGGAGATGAGACCCCCACGAAGTTAAACTTTACTCGAACCGAACTCCTTTAACGATACCCTACTTTTGTCGAAGAATCGTTTTCCAACGTATAGAAAAGTTTCCCCCCCTCACCATCTCGATTTTCTTCCTCTTTCTTCTCCCTTAACGTCACCGTAGCTATTTAGCTCTTCCGAAGAGTCGACAATTAATACTTTCCAAAGAAAAACTCACCCTTCTCTTCTTTTCTACCTTGGCTGACGATAAGTATAGGTATATATATATATATTATATATATTAGATGGAAAGAAGCGATCGATATTTAGACGAATTAATTATACCTCTTGAGGTATATTTTTGGCAGTATCGGTGAAAAGTATAAAAACAGTGATGAGAAAAGAGGAGAGAAATGAAGAAAAAAAAATGTAAGGAATTATTATTACCGAAACGGGTGAGAATCATATCCCAGTATAAGGTTTTTGTCCCTCGATCCATGGGGGAAGGTGAGGAATTTATTTATCCCCACATCTCAGCATGGTCTGGTCTGAATGAAATTCCATCTCGTCTTGAATTGGAACTTAATAAAGCGTCATACGCACAGCCAGAGTCTTGGCGTTTGCGTTGAGAATTTTTCCACTTCGTCTCTCTCAGCCATAGAAATTGAATGCGTTGAATGCTCATTTACTCAGTCCGTCGTCTCCTCGTTTCTCGCTTCCCGCAATTCTCCCTCCCCCCCGCCTCCCCCCCTCCCCCCCTTCTTCCCTTATTCTCTTTTTAGCTTTTCGAAACGCGAGCAATGGAATCTTTAATATAGTCCGAGAGGAGGAGGTAGAGAGCAGACGAAGAGGGAAGTGTTATTCAACGTAGGACCCCGCAAAATTACTACCCAGGTATGTGCTATACACTCCCTGGTAATAATCGCTCCTCAAAACCGCGTCACCCGTCCCGTTGAAAAAAAATTGTCAAAAATTTTGTCAAATTAATTTTTCCTGTGTCCCTCTTCCCATGCCGATAATTTCCCCAAGATGTTATATATATATATGTATGTCGAAAAAATAAAAAACGTCGTATAAGATTTTGATTTCTTTCTGACTTTCCCCCTGAATTCTTCAGCGATAAATTACATATCTATGTACAGATATAGGTATACGTATTCGCGAATAAACTAAGCGAAAGCTGGTATTTATTCTGATGGTATATAGTATATAGTAAATATATATATAATATATATATGGCATAGAAGCGGGTGAAAAGGTCGACCGCCCCGTTTACTACGTACAATGGGAACCGGCAGCTCTCATCGACCACTTGGCTAGAAATTGTTTTTCAAATTGCCTGGTTTAACCACCCCTTAGCTTAACCGACGCCTCGCGACGCCTCGACTTCATCGACTTTGACGAGAAAAGAAAGAGAGAAAAAAAAAAAAAAGAAGAAGAATAAGTAAAAATATGAACGAATGAATGAAAACGAAGAGAGAAAAGTATAAAATAATTTATCAACCCTCGAATAAAATTTTCAAAGAAAAAAATTCATATTCATTTTCTGTTCATAAAACAAATTCGAAATTGGTATTATGATTACGTGAAAAAATATCTTATATTTTCTGCACAAAATCTGTACAGAGAATAATTATTGTAATTCTGTATATAGGTATAGGTGAATATATAAGTACGTGCATAATATTTGTTCGCGTAAAATGTATATGGGATAAAGTTGTGATCCATTAGCGATTTGTTATCATTCAGTGAACATCGCGTCGATACATGTGAGCTGGTCAGTGTATCGGTTAATTATAATCGGGTCAGGAAATATGACGTGAAATTTACGATCACCGCGCTGCAGTACCCTAATAGAAGTGATGTCGGTGGTTGTTGTTATCGATAAATCGTCGGAGCGGAAATATAGATTCAAGAAAAAATTGGGTCACCTAATTAAACAAAATCGATAATATGATGATATGCAAGAATAAAGAAAGAATTTTAGATTTCAAAAATATATCTATAAGACTTCCTACCTTTTTCCATAATGGCTATATATATTTTTCAAGTACTACCCGGGTCATCTTTTAATGTCACCATTTCTTTCAAATGGGTATAATAAACCGTTGAAATATAAGATCCGACTGCCCTCTGCACCCGGTTCCTTGATTTCGTCTTCTGCCCCATGGGTTCCGGAAAGCGAAAATATTTCCGAAATATACATTCATTTTTTCACCCCTGGTAGTTCGGTGTCTTTTTCCGCAATGGAATAATGCCAGACGAACCAAACGAGTTTTTAATGACGGTAATAATGTTGACGATAAAACACCACTTCATACGCACGCCGTTACGCGGTATCTCCCATGCACATATATAACGATGTCTAATTATCATTTGAGATGAAAATTCCGTCAAATTTCTCATTTCATTTATACATAGTTTACTCCGAAGTTGATTTCTCGACTTCGATTCTGAAGTCTATAAACCGTAAAATCTTGAGAGGTTCGAGAGGATATAGGCACATGTGTAGGACGCCAATAACTGCATTCAGAGAGGTCTAAATCCTCCGCTGCAATATGGGCAGAAAATGCAGACGTCTGATGCCTAGTACCATTCCAAATAGCTCCGACCTCACATACCATTCAGAAACGAAGATATATCGCGTGCCATTCCCATCGGGTTTATAGGTCTCTATCAGTATTCGACATACATATATAACATATATCTACATACGTGTAATCGATGGTATATATAAGATATTAAGCAATAAAATAAATGGCTCCTTCGATTCGTACCTCGCGTTTATCATCCCTATATTATATTTAATAATCCGATGAAATATGTCGACATAGTAATTTCCCTATCCTACGTTATAATATGGCGAGAAATTTAGTACTGAAATATTATTAATTAACGAAGGCTAGATCATGCTATGCTACATAACGTTGTATTATTTTCCCTGGAATTTATAGTATTCATGTACAACTATCCGATGGCATAACTGACGCAAGTATGCAGAGTGCATACGATGCAGCAACGTGTTTTCCCTCCCCATAAGCCGCAATGGTATGCAATTAAATATCGATAATTGATATTTAAAGGGAAAATTGTTTGAAGTAGAAAAAGTTATATTGAAATAATAAAACGTCTCGGAAAATTTTATCGCTCTCTTATCTATACATAGCGTTATTGATTTCCGCCAAATTTTCCATCGGCAAAATATACTTATACCTGCATCGGGTCAACGGAAACCTTCGTTTTACACCAAAGGCTATATAATATAAGGGTATAATAAATTTTGCCAAAGTGAATTAGAGTTGATTAAAATTACCGAGTAAATTTGCAATTCTTCTGTATATCACTCCGACGTGTTTGTCTTTCGGATATTGGGGGGTGGCCACCGCCACTCCATGGCAAACCATTGCAGCAGCAGACCGGGTGAAATCTGATTGAATTTAAAATTGCTTTCCACGAGTCAAATATTTGATATACAAAAGAAACAAAAGAATTACAAAAATAATACGTTCTTTTTTTTTCTCTCTTTCTTTCTTTTTTTCCTCTCATTCTCCTCTCATGAATGATCAATTAATAAAGAGATATTCGGTAAATTTCTAACGAATATGAAGAAAAAAAAAAGACCAACAATTTTTCATCCGCAAATAGAATTCTAAATGAAATCCGATAGAGTGGTGGGAAAACCTTTGGCCATAATATGGGTCTGGAAAATCAACGATTTTACGACGAGATATATATACGAGGAGCTAGGAAAAAGAAGGTTGACTTTCTTGGATAGCCGATGGTCGACGGGCCTAAATAATGGCTACTGTTTAAGTCATGAAGCTTTTGCCTCGTGGAATATAACCTCCGGCTACCCTATGCCCTAAACAACTTTCCCCCGATCTCGGAAGAGTGAATGAAATGGAAATGGTGCTAACACATAAATATGGATGGATAGGATCCCGCTACAATACTATGCAATGCCACGTGCACTACCTTACAGATTCCTTTCTATTTCCTCTCTTACTCTCGACTAATTACCATTTCTCTTTGCCTATTTTCTATAGTCATAGCTGTAGCAATCAAAGTAGACAACTTCCTCTCTCTCTCTCTCTTGCCGGTCAAAAAATTTGAATACAAATTTATCCGAGAAGCTATTTATTATGGAAATAATTAAGAATATAATATGGGGTGTGTTGAAATGAATTGAAAAAATCAAATCAAATAAAACAAGAGAAAAAAGAAGGAAAAAAATAAAAATAAAGAAGAAGAAAAAGAAACGGGCTAAAGTGCTTGAGGGAAATTGAAAATTTTCCAATCGCTACCGGTGCGGGGAGGGGGTTGTGTAATATAAAAAATTCATTCAACGTTTATCTCTAGCGATATATATCTATCGGACGATGTGACGTGACGAGCTAAATTCAATAATAATTTTTGAAGCCAATTTAAAATCAGCTTCTCTGTAACTACCTCGAGCCTATGGCGAAGGGTGGGTGGATATCGGTCGCAGTGATGATCAGATGGGATCAGATCATGACGGAAAATTCAATTTCCTAAGATCTATTAAATTATATTATTATAGATCTAGATAAAAATGATTGAATGGTATATAAAATTTTATTTTTATTTTATCTTTATTATGTATATCTTAGTATTCTTGATTTTTATAATTTATATTAGAGAAGAAAGCAATTTTATAACTTAAGAAATGAATAAATTGAACCAATTTCCACCCGGCTGTGACCAGCTTTCCCAACGGTTTAATAAACATGTTTAATATTTCAGAAGGATTCTTCTAATTAAAAGTATCAATCTTACTAATGACCGTGAGAGAAGAAGAGAAGATTTTCGGAGCTCCGTAGAGCTGGGACTTATTCGTCTTTTGTTTCTCTTAAAATCGTTACTTAAAGTGGCTTTAACACCGGAGTGAAGAAATAGAGAGCCAGCAAGGATTACCATTTTTCCTGATTCAGGAAAGAAGAAGCAAAATAAAATAAGAAGGGTGGACAAAATTAACTGCAATTAGCCTCATTATTTAATATTACAAAAATCCAACTGCCACGCGGATTTAAAGAACACAAAATATCGCTCATATAATTCAAGATTCATATATATATAGACGTACATATATATATACAGAAGTAAGTGAGAGACAAAGGATGAAAATTTCGGGTGGTAAAAAAAAAAAAAAAAAAAAAAAAAAAAAATTACGTCAAACGTTAATAAGCTCCTAAGAAAATTATTATTCGATTAATGATCGTCGTCACTTAGCCCGGGCATTTTGAAAGAGAAATAAGCGCGGACCTTAGCCTCTTATTAATTTCAAACTCCGCTTTCCTCGTTTCGTTAATTAAAGAAAAAAAGTAAATAAAATGACTACATAATATAATACTATGACAAGATTTTTCTGATAAATTATCGACGCAATTATTGGACTGCTCTACTTCCGTGGATTATCATTAGCATGTACATATTAAACGACAATTTTCAATCACAATGCGCGTCAGCCTATACGGGAATAGTAGGTAATAAATTAGTTATAAAGTGTTTTTAGGGTGAAAAATTGAATAATCGCGTAAACGTACGTGGGCATACGTATGAAGGTAGGTAACTATGCAGGTATTTTATTAATTTCATTTTTCCAAAATATATTCCCTCGATTTGAAAATATCAAAAGCGCCCGTGGCTTTCAGCTTTGCATTACTGATTCACCAGTACTAAAGCGAACGATTCTCCATACCGCATTGCACCAGATATATACGACTTGGTTCCTCGTCGATATCCGCTGGCACGGGGCGGAGGACGAGTTCGTTGATAACAACCAATTACCCTAATTTATTATCCATTATTATACGCAGCTAACACAACCCCTCGTTCTCTCGCTCTTGGAGAATTAAAGCAGAGAATTCGGTCAGTAATAATCGGTCATTCGATTAGCCGTCAGTTTCGAATACAAAAGTTCAAAATTTTCGTAACTATGTAAATTTTCAGAATTTAAACAATAAAACAAAAGGACAAGGGTGTTTAGGTTCGAGGCAAGTTTTCGACCCGAAATAGATACCCACACGGTACTAAACAGGGTTGGATAATATCCATTCACTCCCTAAAAAGCGGTGGAAAATTCGACGCTATCATCTGTCCATCGATTCGAAATTCCCCGCAACTGTACCACAGATCCTTTAAGCCCCATTAGCGACTTTGTACGAGGCTAGTATTCCGTGAGCCGTAAGCTTGATGTTGGGGAGGCCAATACCACGAATACGTCTAATGTGCGGTCGAACGCGGTACCCTACATACCCGTATCCACGAAATCGTCAAAATTCAAACAATTCGGACCAATATTACGACGTGCGGACTCCGCGATCCAACGACTAACTCCTAAATCTCATTAGCATGAACAGCAAAGAACAACCCCTTATTATTTTCGTGAAGAAGAGGAAAAAATAACTGACCATTCTATAGTCTCGTAATATTTTAAAAATTGAAAAACGAACGAAAAGGCCGATTTTCACATTTTTTATATTATATAGAAATTGGTCGTAAGGGAGTTTTGATACACGTCAAGGGATCTCTATCGTCCTTACCACTTCGTGTGGATCAGAATGACGGGTTTGATATGGTGATGGGTGGGGCGTTGGTGTTGGTTATATCGTATGAGAAGGGGTGAAAGTTAGGCCAGTTATACAAACGGGGGGTAGGTATGAGATAAACTCCGCGTTATGGTAATGTATGGTAATAGCGAGACTCCCCGTAGCCGCATTATGAAAATATCCCAAAATTTACGGCGATAACTGCCAGGGCGACGCCGGACCCCGCCTTACAGAACTCCTCGGGGCCATTGCTGCATGGAGATTTTCCGTCACGAAGCAAACTTCCGTCGACGGATACGTACAAGTATATATGTATATAATAACATACATATTTCCTCTCTTTTTTGCGTTTCATCCCACGTAAGAATAACGAGGGGGATAATAATTAACGCACTCACCTTTGACAGCGTTTAACTTGTTCCCAACCATCTGCTTCGCCACGAACGCCGCCATCTTGGATCTCTTATAGTCGGATGTCTTAGCCCTTTAAGCCTACGACAGAAGAGAAAAGGGATTCTTAGTAGTTCCCAAGGGAAGGTAACATACCCAGTGAAGAAGAGATCTTGGGGATGTATTGATCTCCTCTTCTAATAACTACTTATACCATGGGAAGCCTATTTTTTTTTTTTTCTTTTCTTTCTTATCAAGGTATTTCTCTCCCCGTCCTCGGGAAGGATTGAGGACGCGTTTTTTTTTTACCCCCCAGAGATTTTAACCGTACGATTAATTTCCCCTCATTTCTTACCTTCGCGAATTAATCTGAACTAGCTACTCATTTCGTTTGGAAAAGAAGCTAGGTACAGACATGGGTACCTACTGCGCGTAGGTTTTAGGTGAAAATATAAATTTATTCATACGCTGCTCCCGTCGACGTTACGACGAGACGGTCCAGGCGTTGGGGGATCGACAAACAAACATTTCTAGAGAAGGAGAGAAAAAGAGCAAATGATAGGGAGAAAGAGAGAGAGTGAGTTAGTCAAGATCGATATGAAGAAGGAAGGAAGGAAGAAAGATGGAGACGGGAGGCTGCCGCGACAACGGGCGTCGAGACGTCTCGGCGCCTCGCGGAAAATCTAGACGTGTTTTCCCCGCATCACCCGCCCAGCTAACTCAATGTACATACGTATACCCGATATACCTAACGCAACGATTTTCTGTAATAACATCGCTGCCGGATATGCTGCTAATAGTATTTTGCCGTTCTATATACCTTATCCCTTATATGATGAAGGATTGCGAATGACGGATAAAAATGAATCTCTATACAATTTCATTAATTATATCGACGTTATTTTCTCCGCCGTTGAAAAAGATACGATATGGATTATAGTTGTGTATGTAGGATATCTCGGTGCACGGATAACAGTTTGAAATTACACCTCTCCCCTTATATATCAGCGTAAGCATATAATAGATTCGTTTCATATACAGGTAGAGCCGGGGTGAGTAAGTATGGTTTAGATTATTAAGTAAATTAATTAACAGGAAAGCTTGATTGCTACGTAAACGTCTTGCGCAAACATTAAACAAACGTGGCTCTCAAACAACTTCCGTAAAGTAAAATAATTCTCACAACAGCTAAACAACAATGAGCTGTGTGTAATAATAATTTATATATATATATGAAACAGAATAAGCTATATATAATATTGACTAAGCAAAATATATTTATACACGTTTTAATTTTTTTTCTTTCTTTTTCTTTTTTTTTCTATTAAAATGTAATCCTTCCCTTCTTAAACCTCCCACCGTCCTGAATATCCTTTCAACTTACGGTGTAAGATTTCTGTCCACAATAGGTACGAGCATGTCGCATGACTCGAATAGTTCTCTCAACGTTGGGATCGAGTTACCAAGAGGCAAGCAGCAAGTAACATCAGACCAAGCAACAGTATGAAGTAAGGTATAAGGCGTATAGATGTATATATATGCTAAAGGTAATGGAACACCGACTCTGTAATCGAGATCCAAGGTTTAGGTATGGGCTTTAGGAATTCCAAGACCCCCCCCATAGCATAGAATATTCGCGTAGAACTATGCAAAGCCGCATATTCAAGGTTTAAACAATAATTATAACACTACGATATATCATATAGATTTCTATATAGTTTATAAATTCTCTCTACCCGGTAGCAATCACTGTTTCATCTCTGAATTTGAACAACGAATAAATAATCTAGATACAGACACAGGTGTAAGTTATACAAATCTCGGCTTGTATGTATATATTAATCGTCTGTAATTTATTCAACTGTCTTCTACTGCAGTCGCGTATATAAAGTCGAATAATAAATCGAGGAGGAGTAAATCGTTGAGTAGTGGTGGGGGTTGGAGCGGTGGGTATACCACTCAATTTTCAGAAGCATAAAACCCCGGTGTAGTCACGTACTGAGTAACCCTTAACGACGTAATCCTTCTTGAAATAAAATCGCGTGACTCTTACCTCGGCCGAGGCTTACAGTGCAAAAATTAATAGCAAACAGTAGATGAGCGAGTGAGAGTCAGGGACTTCTTTCCCAGAAACTTCTTGAAACTCTCAAGTACGCCTTTGCTGCCTTTAAGGCTTCATTCAACTTTCGGTTAAAGAACAACAGAAGAAAAATGAAAAATGGAAAAAAGAAAAAAAAAAAGGAGAGAAATAACGTTCGAAAATTTGTCAATTTCGAAATCGGGATTAAATTCGGTGGAATAATTCCGCCGTATTTTTTTTTCTTTTTTTTCTTCTTTTTACTTTTTTCGTTTAAACATTTTTATCCCTGACACCCCATGGACGGCGGACAGCCTAATGAGAGTGAATCGAGCGCAAGCGGGCGTCGGTGGTGAATTGAACCGAGGTTATTTTCCCAGGTTAATTTCATCAGTTTGAAAAATTTACGATTCTCAAGGGGGTGGTTTGATACTTTTTTATGAACCATAAATAAGGGTGCGAAAAAAAAAGGGGGGGAAAAGAACGAGAGGAAAAAAAAAGATTTCCCTCGAATCGCATGCGGAAAAAACCAGATTTTCAATCACACCTCGCGCGATGAATATTATGATAAACACAAGTGGGAACGATGAGAAGAGA
Organism: Rhogogaster chlorosoma; assembly: GCA_944452935.1. NCBI lineage: Eukaryota > Metazoa > Arthropoda > Insecta > Hymenoptera > Tenthredinidae > Rhogogaster > Rhogogaster chlorosoma. Next base: position 1,240,594 of record OX101803.1, read on the forward strand.
AAATAAAACACAAGTATATTAATACGCGGCGTTGGGTGTTTCATTGCCGGGAATATATATTATATCCAGCGTAAGTGATTTTTCGAGAAACAATGAGAGAGTCAAGTCTCTCGAGTCTTACGCACAGCGAGATTTTCCGTCGTCACAGAAGCATTTCTGAGAGGCTTAAGACCCTGGGCAAACCCCTGAACGCCAGTTTTTGTTTCAAGAGTGCTTTTCTCTCTAATGCAAAGTGTCCCATGCTCGCTTCACGGTATAAAGGGATGAAACGGGTGGATGTAGCGCAGGAGTAAGGTTCAGGCTGTATGAAACTTTCAAGGTTTAAGAAAATCATTCCGTTTACTAATTAAAGGAAATCTCTTTCTTATATCCTTATTCCGTAAATTTCTCCGCAATATCTACTCCCGCGCCAAGGCCCATTCATATATTCTCATCTCCTCCCTTCCCCAACATCTAGGATAAGTTCTACGACTCTTACACTCTGGCTTAGGGAAACACTAATAGACGACGAGACTTAGGCGTGACAACGGGGACGTGTTACTCATCTGAAATTCGCATTTCGAAGCTCTATATACTTTATGCAATATACTTGGCGCCCAGGCAACCCCCTGAACATATATTACCATGAAGTAAGTTCCCTGAGACATAGAGATCATAGAGTAGTTTCCTTTGATCAGTCAAAGTCTCGAAAGTAAATTCGTAAGTACATAGACGTGTGACAAAGAGCGATAAAGGAACAGGAGAGTATCAGGAATCAGAAAAAGGAAATTTGCGGCTAAAAATAAGAACGAAAAAAGGAAAAGAGAGAGAGAGAGAACTTGGCGGGATTAAGAGAAGAGGGGAAAACACGTCATTAGAATGTTGAAGGAGGTAGACAATTAACCCCGACGTCCTGCAAATGGGAATCCTGATGAACGTCCCTCCTTAACACCTTCTTTCGAGGACTTAGCTGCTGCTGCTGCTGCTGCTGCACACCCTCCAGCCCACCCGGTCTCTTGACTCCCTTTATTCCATTTAATTAGAGCCTCCTCCGTGCAGGATTAAGGCTGTTTTTTTTTTCTTACCTTTTACCTTCTTACTTTATTTTATTTTATAGCCGAGAGTATAACGACGACTCTGAACATTTGTCATCTCGAAGTGCTCTTCGTCATCTCTCCTTTAGCCTTGATTAATATGTTTCAATCTGTATAGTAGAGATTTCAGCTAACTATAAATAATAAGACGCGGTAATTTCTGCAACTTTAGAAGTGATCTTGTCGAAAAATCTCGATCGATGTGAATCGCCCTTTTAGTACACCTACCCAGCTACCTACGAAATGAATGAGAGAAGAGTCGCAGGCCATGAGTATACATCGAAATGGGTAAAAGTGTCGGGGTATAAATAAGCCGGATCTTAACTGTCATCTAATCTAAGGATAGGCGTAAAGTAGTTGTCATAAAAAATACTTTTCATGTAGCCTGAAGCCCCTCGGCTATTTTTACACCCCGCTTGCCATAACGTGAATCTCTATAGCCCGGAGCGAAAGCCCAGGTTGCTTTTAAAAACGAAAATATATCGCCTCTACTTTCGGGAGTTTGGAAACAAGTGCGAAAGGACTTTTTTTTCTTTTTTCATTTTTTTTTTCATGTTATAGATCGAAATATTTTTGAAAAGAAAATATATGAATGGGAAAAAAAAAAAACAGAACGGAACAATGCTTTCCAATTTTGTATGTATGTACATATATCGCGTAGTGTAATTTTCACGCGGTGTTTAACTACTTGGATAAAAAAAAGAAAAAAAAAAAAAGAAAAATTTTTGCCAATTAGAAGAGCCCATACATTACGAACGCACATTTGACCCAAAAGTTTTGACAGGCGTAGGTATACCTATATGAGAGCAGGCAGGTGCAGGTGCAGAGGGTGTGAGGGAAAAGGGAATATTCAAATTTCTAACGACTAAACTTTGTGTCCTGAATATTCAAAATTTCAAAGACCTGACGGGGAGCAGGGAAAGGGGTTGAAATATTCAACCATTTCGAATATTCAGACGCGTCGCATATCGTAGGGATCATTTGAAATTCTACCTCCGGTTCATTTCGTATAATATTTCATATTAATGGATTGATCAACGAATCTCTACTCTCTCTCTCTCTCTCTCTCTCTTTCTATATCCTATATCGAAATCACCAACGATATTTCCCTTACGTATTTAATAATCTGACAATAATTTATCATCCAAACTTATACGATATTATCGAAGGATTTTTTACATTTTAATTTTTTTTTTTTTTCTATTTCTTCACATCTAAAATTTCACGTATTTAATCAAATATATATATACCGATACGTATATCGTATAGTAAATTAATTAGAGAATTTAGCCCGTGAAATCTCTGCGATGATTGCAATAGAAAAAAATCTTCATCGAAACCCGCTGAAAATTTAATTACCGTCCAGAATATAGATCGAAGTAAAATTAGAAACTGGGTCGTACAGATAGACGAGTACCTACCTACTACTCTACTCTTTCAATTTGAACTCCATATACATGCCAAATAAAAAACAAATGGGTTAGTCAATTTATTTATTTATTTATTTATTTATTTATATATTTAAACTTGAGTCAAATAAGCGGGTAGGTAGGGTGAAAAGAAGAGAATAAGAAAGAGAAAAAAAAAGAGAATCTCAGACGTCAGACGATTGCAGGTAATCGATTTAAACCGTATAACATGTATTTTCTATGTCTCTGGAGTTGCTTTTTTTTTACTCAACCGACATGAATTTTGTATAAGTAAAGAAAACAGTAAAAACGTGTCGGTACTTGATACTAAAGAATTCTTATATGAATATTCTTCCCCTGTGTAAAAACATCCCGCACGTAGGGATGGGTATATAAATAAAATATTCTATTACATATATATATATATATGTATATATGTATGGGATGAGCGGATAAAATTTTTATACCAATCGGGAGGAAAATGAAGAAAAAGAAAATCACAAAGCCGGATTTTCCAGAGTCGCGTATCATTTCTCGGTAATCAATTTCAATACAGCAACGCATAGGTAGATAGAATTTCATCCAATTTAAGTCTGAGGTACGGGGGATCTATATATTCCTATTCCTATGTACGTAGCTAACCGAGTGGCATCGAAGTTTCAGATATAAATAGGTATACATTCGTATTCTAATTTCAGGTAATCTTCCGTGCTACGGTTCACGAATTAATAAATAGTCAAAAAGTAGCAGTGCAGTGAGATAATGGAATTTATAACTTCTCGTTATTATAAGCAATTCTCTCGGCAAAATATAATTTCCTTATTTATTCCTCGTCAATTTTTGACCATTTTCACTGAACATCTTTACCACAAACCTTGAGAAAAAAAGCGAAAGAGAAATCGTGGTATATGCGAGAAAGGGAGAGGATGAAAAAAATGTTCGCAGTCCCTTTTATTTAAGGATCTCGATATGTACGCGCAGTTTTCAATAAAAACGAGAAAATAAAACTAAGACGTATAAGAAGAGGACACATATATCAACGAGGAGCATCCCTGAATGATCTTTAATATCGAAGTGCTCTTTGAGAAAAAAAAAAAAAAGAAAGAAAAATGAAATGAAATGAAAAATGAAAAAATAAGATCCTCCATCCTCTTTCTACAGAGGTATCTATTTTTTTTCCCCATATGAATATACACTTTGTTCTCCGCAAATACACCGTCGCGTACATCCCTTTGTCTTTTCCGATATATAAAGAAAAAAAAGAAAAAAAAAAAAAAAACCCACGGGTATCGAATAGCTCCCAGGGGACTGCTGTATTCACTCCGATTCTTCATATATATGTTAGACTGCAGGATTACATATAATATATATTACATACGTATATATATATAATAATAATAATAATTGCAAAAATAGTCTGAAATGAATCAAATTTCTACAAGTACAGGTAAGATAATTATATATAGGTAGAAAAGAGTGTCGATCTGTTTCAACCCCCTTAGCCTCATGGTTTCATTCAAGATTTCAATCCTCTCGATGATTTGATAAACGTAGTTAGCTGAATTAATTACAGTTAATAGTGAATTTGATTCTCGTTTATATGTATAAACCTTCGTTAGCACCTCGTTGTCTGAGATTGAATGCAGTTGATCAAGTTCTTGGATCGCCTCTATTCTAATTTGAAACTTTAAATTCGATTTAAAGTCGATTCCAAGATGATTTACAAGTCACTGTAATTCTATAGAATTGATAACATGATTATTATTCAGAGAAATGAATCATCACGCCCTCGCAGCTCGCTATCTATATACAATTATATATATTTCCAAAGAGGAAATGAGAAAATCTTTTGAACCTTTACAGTTGTAATAATAATTATTATTATTTCCACAAATTTTTCGCTAAAATTAGATATAAAATACTCAAAGAAAGGGAGACGACGTAGTCGTGTTAATAGGATTAACCGAACAAAAAAAATAGAAAGCGAGAGAAGTAACTTTTATATTCAGTAAAAAAAAAAAAATAATAATTAAGCTTCCTTAATACCCCGACCAAAGTATAATATCATTATTATTATTAATATTAGTCTTGTTAAACGCTTTGTTTTACTTCCTTAAATCATGACAAAGATGTTAAAGAATAAATGAATCGTCACACCTGCACAGCTATTCAGCATGAAAATTAATTATTCTCATTCTTCAATTCCCAAGATGATATAATACACATATTTCGAAAAGGTATAAATTTCTATACACTTTCCACCTGTATTATCAAGATTTGAAAGATATTTGATACTATGCAAATTGACAAAAGGTGTTCGATTGCAAATTAACGACGACATAAAGCCATTTGTTTAACTCGTACACCTACCCTCGTACCTACCGTTGTCATATCTCGTTGTTGTAAAAACATTTTATCACAGTGAAACACGAGCCTCGAGACTAATTCGTGGCTCTCAAATTCCAAATAATGAATATCCCCCGTCTCGTTGTTACCTGGTATTCGGTGGTTCAGCTAGACGCAGGTATCCCCCGATTTGCAAAGGTTATACAAAAATTCCGACGAAATAAAATATAGATTCGCACGATTTTTCATTTTCTCACAAATCGCGCGTACGACGGCGGTAAAATGTATGCGAGGGATAGAAGACGGGAAAGAAAAAAAGATTTTAATGATCCGAACAAACAAATGAAGAAAAAAAAAAAGAAATTAAATGATGAAGGAAAATACGAAAATACGAAAAAAAAAAGGAAAAAAGAAAAAAAATATTCTACTGCTAAATCAGGGGGTCGTAATTGCCCTCGAGGGAGATTTACGTGCGGGGAATACAGCCCCGTGCGATTTTCATCCCTCGATAGTATACCCACCCTAAAACTCCTCCGCCTACCTACAGGGTTGCTCAGGGTTTGGTTATTTTTTGATTAGCTGCGCTAAATAAGCTTTCCTAAATACGTCTCTTCTCTGTCTCTCTTTTCCCTCTTTCCCCACTCTCGCTCCTTTCCTATTCCGCTCTCTCCCCCAAGACCGAGCGGTTTACTTAGTTCAATTAAGCTCCATCCTAGCCTATATACTATCCGGAACCGGAAAACTAGGATGCTCGCAATAATTAGAACGCGCTTACTATATTTCCCAGAGACTCTAAACTCCCGTCTCGTTCCTGCAACAGATCCCCCATCAACGTTGAGCCAAACTTTAAATCTTAAAGTATAAAGATTCTCAACTTTAGATAAAGAAATTTAGTTTCAAGACTTTTGTTTCTTACTCCTCGGTAAAAAAAAAAATCACATGTAAAATTTTCCAAAAGGCAAAATTAGACGAGATGAGATGAGATCCGGAGGAAATAGAAGTCAAGCCAGCAGCAAGACGTTAAATCTTTATTTCTCACTGGGGGGTGCGACACCTCGGCACACATTGTATAAAGTACTATCTATGTACGTATGTATATATGTACAAACTACAGAGTATATATATATCGCCGTAGGTAAACACACGAGTCGTGACTCTGCGCAGGGAGGTATAGACATGTGAGTTTGTTCCGGTCTTGAATCTCCAGTCGTTCTTTCCTTTCCCCGAGTAATTCCTTATTCTTACTTCATTCGCTAGGTATATAGTAGAAATACTCATATATATATATATATATATATATAAATGTAAAAATGATATAATTTTCGATTTTTACATTCTATGTATAAATATGTCTGAGACCCATTTACTTCGATCTATTATTTATCCGGTCTTGAGAAACTTTCTTGGCTACGCTACTAATTTTCCAACTATATATATACGTATATATATACATGTCTAGATGTACCTATGTACGTTCGGAGCGGTCGACCCAAATTAGCCGAGATTAAGACAGACCGACGATAAAGGGTTGTCGCGATTAATCCGACTGATCCCCAGACGGAAAGCTCTTCACCGATTGTTCTTAGCCTGATCAGAAAAGCTGGTATAGGTAGGGAGTGTATCGATTCCCTGATCACTCTGACTGTGGAGATTCTTTTTCGAAATAGCAACGAAGAAGAAGAAGAAGAAGAATAAAAAGAAGAAAATAATCTCTAGTTATATCAGGTACTTCGTGATTGTAAAAAGTTCTGAAAAACTGATATTTCCAAAGAAAATCACTGCCATACTGCAACCATGCATCACCGTCCTTCTCTGTTTGGCGATAAATATACGAGATGAGAATTTTTGCATCATGTACCTATATATGTGAGTTTAGAAATAAAGCGAAGAAAAAAAAAAGAGATGAGCGAAAATTTCCTCGCATCATACCTAAAGTAAAATACTAAAAACTTGACGTTGAAGAAAATTTCTGTCATATTCACGTGCCACACCGTATATAAATCTTGCACATTTCCACAATGTATATCGTTAAATAAAATATATATAACATGGATTTTCCCAACTGGATGATTTCCAGCATCTTCTAATTGATCCAAAAATCACTTTTAACATCCTTGACTGACAACGATCTCGCAGAACTTTACTAGAATTATATTTCGAGGTAGTCGCGGTCTTCGTAGATCGATCAGGTGCGGAGCTTTAAATAATGCAAAAACCGCGTTTCGGAACACAAGGAAAAGAGAGGAAGAATAAGAAGAAGCCACGAGACTGTGTCGACTAATAGAGGTCGACATCGCTCTAATAATAGCGAGATCAATACATTGTGCTTAACGGCCCTCGACCTTACGATGATAGGTAGGTAGCTAGGTACGAAGGTAAGGTAAGGTAAGGTAAGGCATCCATATCAACATGACACGTGGATGATTTACCCAAAAGTGATCAAAACTATCGTCAATCTCACATCTATTCGATCCAAATTTTTAAAGAGTGTGTAAAAGCGGCTGAATAGCATCGCGGAATAATTGAATTGACGAAATTTTCTACACCAAAGTATAGATATATAAGTACCTACTTAGGAGATAAAATCTCAGCGAGAATGTCACCCCTTGTACGTGTATAGGTGTATCCGCAAGTACCCTAATCCGACTTAATTACAGCCTGTATTTAATCTTCCCGTCGTCTTACCATGCACGGTATATATCTAATGAGACTATTACTCGAGATAAAATCCTTCGAAATGAAATCTGAATCATGAATAAGTGTAGGTGTGTATAAGATAAGAGTTAATAATCAGATGATTAGCAATATAAGCTACGATTTTCCCCCTCATTTTTTTCCCATCGGTAAAAATCATCGGAGAGATTAACATATAAATAATGATCATTGATAGAGTTAAACGAGCCCCGTGAGTTCAGTGGCTGGGATCACGGAGCTTTTGGCTATTCTCGTTATCGCTATTTCGCCGCTGGTATATATACACACGCGTAGGTTCGAACGGGTTAAATTTCTGGTCCCTAAGCGGACGAAAGAGGCGTGGAATTTTGGGGATTTTGAAAATTAGATACGTCCCGTTGAACTCAACCTCCCCTAACTGAACTGAACAGAACGAAAAGGAAAAGGAGAAGAACGCGTACAGGATATAACTTTGGGTACATTTTTTTGCCACGCTTCGATTTTTCCGACACATACAACCCTGCCCAACCCTTCGCTGACTATAAACCCATTAAACAAGGGAAAAAAGGCAAGAAGAAAAAAAAAAGACGATGAAGAGATGATAGAAAATTCGACATCTCCCTATTTCGAAAGGCTAGGTCAATGCTACTAGTTGATTATATCATATACCTAGGTACAGGTCATTGATTTAATGCTTGTAGATACAAAGCACGATTTTCTGTGTGCTGCAGGAGGGTTTGAATCAACCTGTTAGTTTGTACTAGTTAATCCCAGCTCGGATTAGGAACCGCGTAGCTTGATTAGTCGATAAACTTAAGTCGATCAGAATTGGGCATATATAATGAGTTTCTTTCCTCTTTTGTCTAATTATTATTAAAAGCAGAACCCTGCACTGGCTTGATAAATAATTGCTATGATAATCGCTGGCTAATACCTCGAGCAGGAATATTAACCTGAGTTGAATTATCCCAGGAAAAAGTGTCTCCTCGGACTGATCGTGATTACATACATAAGAATACAACAGAAATGGGAAAAGGAAAAAATGTAATAAGTTGCTTGTTTCATTTCCTTTCGTTTTACTTGTTTCTTCTTTTTCTTTCTTTTACTCATTTCTGTTTGAACACTGTTCAATAATAGTCACCAAAAAAAAGGAATCGTCGTGAAACGCGAAGAACAAGAGTGACGAAAAAAAGAGTATATATATACACCAAGCTCTCCCTCTCTCTCTCTCTCTCTGTCTCTGTCTCTGCGTAAAATTACGAACGGAACAATTAAACGGTTGTAAAAGGAAACGCTTGATTATACCTTTGAGAGCGGGGCATGTTCGTCGTAAAATACTCTCTCTCCTTCGCCTCCTTATTCCCCGGCAGATTCGGTACAAAGGTAGTGAAAATTCGCTCCTTTTTTCCCCGCCCTCTAATTCCTTGAAATTTACTTTTACCTCATCTGTCGAAAAATCATCCCGTAGACCGGAGTGTATGAATCATGTCAAAGAGAAGCGAAATAGACGGTAAACTTGGCGTTTATTTTTTTCGTTCCTTCTTCTTCCTGTTTCCCTTTCTTTTCCCCGATTCCGATCTAATTCATGCCAACTATTTTGTACTCGACGAGACAAGGTCGGGACTGAAAAGGGTGGAAAGGGTTCTCTAGTAATTACAGATAACGCCGTTCGTTCTCCTTCCGTACAACTCGCGGATCGCGACGTGACGAAGAAGTGGCTTGTGGGAACAATACATTCATCACGAGGTATTAACCAAGAGACAAAGACGAATCGTCGTTCTGGGGTAGCTCCGGGCAGTCAGACTGCCGGAGACTTAATTAATACTGTGGCCCATCGTCCCACGCTATCGTTCAAGGGTGGAAATATACGCGAATCTTATAGCTATACATGTATCTATGCATGTATGCCTGTACTTGGCCCTGGGATAAACGTAATAGTTATGGTAGGACGTATGTAACGATAATAAATCGTTTTAGATTTTCAAATCTGCGAATTTGTGCGGATTTGCAAAAATCACTTCCATTAGATTAAACCCTGTGCCCAAGTATGTACATCATTAACCCCCGCGAGGCAAAAGGGTCGGGTTGAAGTTGGGAATTTTTCAATTCCCAAAAGATAAAAAAAATACAGAAAATTCGAATTTGAATATCGGGGTGTATTTCCCGGAAAGTCTATAAAACTGATTGAAGAAATCATCGAACGAAGAAGACTGGGGATTCGAAATTTCGAAATCCTTTACACACATCCTGAGAAATTTTCTAGACTTTGGATTTCTCTTTCTTTCAAAAGTTCAACGTTTGGAAAAATTCGAAATCGTCTCAAACGTTTCAATGATTCGTAACGAAGCGATTATTAAAGTTTCCATAGGTTAACCTGGTACTTATACACAGGTACTAATTTAACGAGATAAGGTATCGTGGCAGGATATACCGTAGCTATAATCCAGAACAATTATGGCTTGATGTTTCGCTCAAGGGATCGAGTTAATATCACTTTAAGCTAACCTTCAATTAACCGTTGGAAGATATAGGAGCTGAGTAAGAGAAGGATGAATTTACGATTAGCCTAGAAAGACAAACTTGACCGAACCGAATTGCACAATGACATCGGATCACGTATAACATAATTATTATATTAATCACAGGACTTGATAAAGTACATAAATAATTAGCCAAATTAAGTTTCCCTTTTTTCTCTCTGATTTCACCCCCGAATTTCATTATTATATAAGAATGAATAACCCCTCGATTTATCTCCCTCCTCACCTCCCTTTGAGAAAAATAAAAGATCTCGTATTCTGAATCTATCCAGTTCATTGTCTCCGTGAAAATTTCACCAAATCTTTGGACATATTGTCTCCCGCTAATCCTATTATGTATTAAAGTCGAGCCAGGTTGGTCCAGCGAGCGAAAACGGAATAGATATTCCACCCCAGCAGGAGAATGGATTATTATATAATTCCGGTTATAGGTATACATATAAATGGGCATATTAATAGCAGGGAAATTTATAGACTGTAGTACTACGGTACGAGTCGTGAGTGAAATGCCAATTTTTTGTCGAAAAACTAGGAAAAGCGCAGTCGCCAAACTCGCATATATACCCATGGGATTACAGGATCGCGCCTGAGTCTGTGTATCCATACGTAGCGATGGCAAAAGCTCTTCTTTCTCCCGGAAGTAAATTCGCGGAGTTTTCCCCGAGTTTGGTGCCTGGGCACGCGGTTTGTCAACCGATAACGGTCGAGCGACTGCTCGTTGAATCGAGTAATCAAATTCGCCATCGGACTTTATCGAGCGGGAAAGATGGCTGCCATGTACGACTACGCCCTTGCTCTCGATTTCGGTTTTATCCAACAAAGGCAATTATTATTTCTACATCCCTTTTGTTTTTTTTTTATTTTCTTCGAATTTTTTACTTCCCATTTTTCTCCATCTTTTGGCAAAATTTATTTCAACCCTTTACAAAACGTTGCGAATATTCGATAGCGGGGGATAAAGACAGAGGTCAGATCCCGCTGCGGGGATAATTGATACGTTTTTCTTCCCTCACGTCGCGGGATAAGAGACGAAATCCCTTGAGAGAAGAAGGAGAATAGAAAAAGCGAGAAAACAGAAAGAAGAGAGAGAGAAAGAGAGGAAGAAGCGAAATAAACTATAAAAAAGAATACGCACGGAAGAGGTTCTTTTTTTCTTTCTACCTCTTGATTTTTCTGCAAGGTATAACCATCGCGGGACACGCGAACGAAAGTATAAGAGAGAAAAGAACGAACGGACAAGAACGTGTCGAGAGATGTGCGTGCCGTGCCTTTTCACTATGTAAGAAGAAGAGAAAAAGAAAAGAGAAGTAGAGATGGGGCGAGGGAAAGGGTAAGGGGTCGTATGTGACCTTAACGGCTTACTTCACTCACGCATACGTGACAGCTACGTGCAGCAACGACGGGGTTGAAAAAAGGTATATGTGGGTAGATATGTACGTATATATACACTTCTGTATATATATATATGTATAAGCGAATGTCTGTCAGAAAAAAGAAAGACGGTTTCGAGTAAATACGGAACTGACATCAAATATTTACTATACTTACACGCCCACCCCTATTTTTCGCAAATATTCCAACGAGTGAAAGAACTCTTTTCCCTCTCTCTCTCTCACTCTTCCCTTTTTTTTTTATTCCGTCGAGTGTATAAAGATTCAAAAGTGTTCAGCAACGAATATATAAAAAATCACGTTATTGAAAATTTCGTATTTCACTCATGTATAGAAGGAGTAAAAAATAAAATAGGAGTAAGGGAGAAAAAATGAGGAAAGAAAAACGTTAAATTTCAGGCGTTGATTAGATAGATATAATTTTTCCCGTCACACAGTAATTCTTCCGCATCGTTCTATCGGCTTTAAAATATTTCCCTTTTTTCCTTCTTTTCTTTCTTTTTTTTCGGAGCTTTTGCAGCAGCAGCAGCAGCAGCAGGATTGTCCACTGTTTCCCCTCGAAATTCCCTAAAGGGTGCTTAACCTGGGCGATCCTGCTTAATGAAATTCATTACCATAATCCTGAAGGCTCGGTATGGTCTACCATGTCTATATAGGTATAGGAGTATATATGTGAGAAAGTATAACTGATCCGAAGAAGGAGAGAGAAAAATTGTCTACCTATAATAAATAAATCAGTTGATAAAAATGTCATCTGATCCTATAGGACGAAGAATATGAGAAAGAAAAAAAAAGAAAGAAAATTAAGGAAAACGAAAAATATTTCATTTATTAATCGTTATATTCCTTCAAAGTTAATACAGATTGAGGATACCGTTGAGCAATTAAAGTGAGAACAGTGAATTGCGGTAGAACTGCGACGTCTCAGGAAACTCTAGGGGTCTTGATATACTATCCCATGGTACTATACGCTCGAGGAGGAAGTAGAACTATTCCAATTATCAGACTTTGAGACTGTTAAGCCGCGGCAACTATGATTGGCAATCGTATGGCAGAGTGAAACTGCAGCGGTGTGGAAAAGTGGGTAAATATAATCTAAATTATGTGTATAATATAAAGGTATCTAATGTGTTGAGATTTTGGGGGAAGAAAAATTAGGGGCTTAGATTTTTTTTTCCTCGATAGAATTAAACGACGATTCAATTAAAGGAAATAACAACGAATTAGCAAAGAACTAAGAGGATAAATAAACAAGTAAAGGAATAAATGAATGAATGAATGAATGAATGAATGAATAGAAAGAAAGAACTTGAACGAGTCAGAAACACGCGTTTAATTTCGCATTACAGAGGGTGAAAAAAAGAAAGAGGGAAGAGAATGAGGAAGAAAAAAAATAATAATATAAAAAAGAACGGAGGAAAAACCCTCGGCGGGCCACCCTCGCGGTTTTTCGAAGGTATTTTCGCATTTTTCAACATCCTCTTTTTTTTTCACATCGTGCAAGCCTAAAAGATAACCGAGCGATTCTCGTAGGAAACTGGAAACTGGTGGGAGTTCTTAGTCGGCGTAAAATCCGTAATAAAAATCTGTTCTTCTTCTTCTTCTTTTTTTTTTCTTCTTCTTCTTCTTCTTCTTTTTTTTTTTTCTTCTCATTTTGCTTCATCTCAATTCAACAGCAGGAGGAATATATACGCGGGAATAATTTAAAAAGGCATTAGCGATTCTTGTCGTGTATAACCAAACGGCAATTTCGTTATACGATGTAGATAGGTACAAGCGGGGGAAGAAACGAAAAAAATTTTAATATTATAAAAAAATTAAATAATAATAATAAAAAAATTAAAAAAAAGTGTAGACGTTAAAAAAAAACAGGGGGGAGTAGGTTTAATATCGATGAATACTGAAAACAGTATCACATCAGAGAGAAGAATAAAGAACCTTAATTTTCAATTTTGAATCTTATTATTTCTTCAATTAGTCCCAGACCAAAAATCTTTGGTAATACTTAACGACTTATTATTTTTTGTAAAAAAAAAAAAAAGAGAGAGAGAGAAGAAAAAAAAACTGAAAAAAGTTCGTACTGTATAAAAGCTTGAAAAACTTTTGATATATATAACTGAGAGAATATTTTATAGACATAGAGAAAAGGTGTCCGTTGTTGTTTCGCGCAAGTTGACAGTATTTGTACTTTATTTTAGATATATATACCTTACCCTCGTTTCTGTATGTATAATATGTATATGCGTGGAGCGAGAAGAAAGAAAAAGGTGTTTTAGATGGTTTTGGGTTATACTTGCGTTTCACCTTCCCCTAAACTGACAACAATTCGTTTTCAAAGCTTCTAAAGCGCTCAAAAAGTCCTTTACGAGTAGGTACCTATATATCTGCCTGACTACCTGCCTTATACCTACCCACCAAACGATTCGCGTCAGAACACTTTTGTCTGATGTTTTCCTACCCCAGGCAATTTGAAATTCCACTGGTCTTCCTACCCCTACCCATAACCTACTACAACCACCTTCGTACACGGAATATAATTGAAATCCGCGCGAGTTATTCGCGACAGATTAACAGCAAACAAACAATATAATTCTAATTCAAGTACAAAGGTGCTTTTTCACGATGACTTTTCATTTCCTTTTTTTATTTTGTTATTTCGTAAATGCATTACTTGATCATCAACGAGCGTGTAATATCGTGTGTAAAACTACGAAAGATTAAAAAACAAAGATTGTATATCTACTGATCAATTTTTCCTTCAAATTTCGTTTCTTTTCTCCCGTCTCCCCAAATATCCCGTTTGGATTTATAGTTCTTTTTCCCACCATTTATTACATCCGTCTATAAAGTAGTACGGAGTATATCTCGTCTTTCTCTATTTCAGGGGTTGTGTAAAATTGCGAAACATCGACACTGATGGTAAAGACAATCCCGGAGTGCATAGGGGTATAACCCATTTTCGAAACGACGAAGGATGGCAGAGGCTGCAGCAGCAGCAGCAGCAGACTGGAAGCTCGTAAAGCGTATTTCAACGTCGTCGTTATTCAGGCTCTCAGATTCTGCTACGTGTGTAACCAGTTTAGGTTCTTTTCTTTTCTTTTTTTTTTTCAAAAAATTATTTCCACTCGTCGATGAAATGCCTTTTTTTTCAAATCTTCAAATTCGTTGAATTCAAAAATGTTGATTAATATACCGTTACGCGATAATATATATGCGAACTGCTTCTTTCCACCCCAATGATCTTATTCGTTCTCTTTATGACCTTATCTCTTCTCTTCTCTTATCCCATCCCCCAATTCTTTCGCTTCATAAGTAAGAAAGAGTAGAAAAAGGATAAGGAAAGAAAGGGACGATAGGCGTGTAATTTTCTTAAAGGGTTTTTCTCCCCTTTCCCTTCTCTTTCCTTCTCCTTTTCCCCCTCCCCTCGTTTGATGGATGATTTTATATTTTTTGACAGGGTTAAGTGATCAATTACGTCAGCAAGTCTCGTAACATCGGAATCCCTCTGCAGAGAAATAAGGAAGGAAGTAAGGAAGGAAGAAAAGAAACCCTGGCCAACCGACGCGACGCTTGCTATAACCACCAAGCCGAGCCGCTATACTACTCCTTATAGACATCACTTCGGTGAACGAAGTAATCGAGCGAGAAAAGAAATTTCTGATAAAACCTGTGCTATAGGTATATATAGCTCTTCCTCCAAATTCACATCTTCACACGTTCCTTTTTTATAAAAAAAAGAGAGAGAGAGAGAGAAAGAGAGCTATGCGAACTAGCTAACACGTACTAGGTAGGTAGACCTTGTCTAGTTTCTAGTATATGTGAAATATAAAAATCTTTCACATATAATGACGAACTTTACAGAAATATTCTATAGGTATAGGTATATTAAAAAAAAAAAAGCGAATCTCTTCGTTGGTCAAAAGCGTAAGTAGAAGAGTAAAAAAAAAAAAAGATAGAAATTTCTTTTTATCAAATTATCCGCACGGCTAATGGCAACTGCACTATACCTGCGGTAAAGTGGCTGACTTGCTAGTTGGAACTCGTTCGCCACTCTCGTTGAAAAACTTCTTCTCGTATAAGACCGAAGTAAAATGTATAATAGAAAACAAAAAATGTAAAAATAAAAATAAAAATAGAATGATAAAAAATTCAAAGCCAAAGAAAGAAAGAAAAAGAAGTGAAAAAACAAAAAAACTGGAATCAACGCTCTCGGAGAATGCATTCAAAGTTGATAAGTAGGTATAGGTAGCAATTCACGAGGTCGACTTTATAATAATGCACAAAGTTTTGCAGAAATATATATGTTAAAGAAGAAAAAAGGGAAAAGTAAATGGAATGGATAGAATTGCGCCACGGAGGTAATTAGGGGAGAAACTTATTTTTTTCTTTCTTCTTCTTTTTTTTCTTCTTTCGAACTTGCAATTAGCTAATATTTTATTCGACTAAAATATTACGAGATAATTTCATGTAGAGGGGGTGTCATAGAGAGGAAGGGTTAAATAACAATTAACCGAATAAGGTATATATATAATACGACGGTGCACCGCCGCAGGGTGTAAACTAGATTTAGGAGGGTCTTCGAGGCATAAATTTCCCTCCGAAATTTGTTACTTGCACGATGCCTTGCGTATACCTCTCTACATATGTACCTATGTACCTATATACCCAGAGAATACGTCATAGACGAATGCATACCCCCCTCCAACAACGAGTAGAAACACAAATAGGTACGTATGTAAGTATCTAGTACACAGCACTGTTCCAGCTGGGGTCCAGCAGCATTAGAGATTTGTGCATCACCGGTACAACACCTACACCACTATCTGGTACGTGCTTGCAATTAGCAAACAACTATAGTTTCATGTTCGATATAGTTACGTCTAATATACACCAGCCACTATACACCGTATACGGCTCGTTGTGGGATAGAAATTATTATCAATTACCCCGATTACATTATCAAATAGACGCGCAGTATATATCGTGTATGTAACTTTTCTCATTATACAAAATAGAAGATAATTATAGCGAGAAGAACGATTTACCCATCGAATCTGAATACCAAATGTTTTTTTTTTTTTATCGGACGATTAAGCGCTGAATGAATTTACAGAGGTTGAAATAGTGGCGGAAATCAGTTGGAATAAATAGATATAGGTATAGCTATCGGGTTTCGAGTAGAGAAAATGAGAGGAAAATTCCGAGTTACATAATTAAGGTTTCTTGTTCCTCCGTCTACTTAGTTTAATTAAATAATGCTAAATATGAGCCCCGTCGTTCGTGCTTTTAGCATGATTTTTAGCTTTTACTCCGTCGTTGTAGTTGTCGTTGGTGTTATGCGCGCAAGAGGAATAGGCAGTAGCGAGAGCAGTAGCCCCTCGGTGTTCTTCTGAACTGTTGACGCCACCTCGTCTCAACTCAGGCACCGGTTCGTTGGTCTTACCCACCCCTTGTCGCAGCTCGAGTAATTACATAAAGTACTCAGAGAACCGCGTGCTAAAAGGGAACCAAGGGTAGGTAGGTACCGCCCTCGAACGTTATACAACAAAAGTTGCCCTAATACCAAATATATACCGGCTGGAAGAGCGAGCGATCATCAAAGCAAGAACGAAAAACGATACGTGAACAAAAAAAAGGGAAAATTAACACACTAGGTATATATACAGCGTTTTCTTCTTTTCCTCATTTTTCAAAAAGAAGAGAAAAGAATTATTCTCAACCATCTGAGGGGGTGCGGATTTTTTTCCTGAGAAACTTCAGGTATATTTACATGTCGTATAATCGCTATGCGATGGATCTAAATATATATCTATGCCTTTTATGTACTAGACGTACGTATATATATAATGAGAGAAAAATGAGCGGTTTAAAAACTGGGCCACACATCCGCGCGAACCACTCCGTGGATTTTAGCATCAGCCCTACTGCAGTCGTCGACTATAATACGGGTTGGAATTCCAACATTCTCCACAGCTTTTCTAAGCACTTTAGAAAATATCTGGTAGGTACTTTTAGTATGCGACTCTAATGTATGTATGTATACGTCGTATTCGAGAAAATAGGTTCACCTACATATGGGGCATTCCACGCCAAATCGACCTGGTCGTGACCCTCGACCTCTCAGATGTGGTTCGCGATTTTTTGTAAAATTCTTCAGACCTTGAGTAGCAATCACAATTTTTTTCAGATTTTTCAAAATAAATTTGAGTGACTCATGAATTTTTGAATTTTTTTATCCAGCACCCCGATGGCCGTGATCGAAAAATCTGAAAAAATTCTCGAAAATTTTGTTTGAGAAATGGAAATTTTCGAACTAAAATTCAAAATGTCTGGGCTCTTGCTTCGACCTGTTTTCTTTTTAGGTTTTTTTGAGAATATCACTATGAATCCCGAAGTTGTTCAGATATTTTTTTTTCTGACGTAGTCAAGTATAGTTGATTCATGACCGATCACGAACAGTGATCGCTCTCAATTATTCACAATTTCACGTTGAGATTCAAGAAAAAAAAAAAAAAAATCGCTCGAAAATCAAGAAGCAAGAGCCCAGACATTTTGAATTTTAGTTCGAAAATTTTCATTTCTCAAACAAAATTTTCGAGAATTTTTTCAGATTTTTCGATCACGGCCATCGGGGTGCTGGAAAAAAAAATTCAAAAATTCATGACTCACTCAAATTTATTTTGAAAAATCTGAAAAAAATTGTGATTGCTACTCAAAGTCTGAAGAATTTTACAAAAAATGGCGGACCGGATCTGAGAGGTCGAGGGTTACGACCAGGTCGGTTTGGCGAGGAATGCCCCATATATATAAGTACTTCGGGTCGCGTACGTTTTTATTATCACTCGTGGGATTTTACCCGCGAAATTTTTCCTACAGTGTATAAAAATTATAACCGCGTCGGAAGTTATTTTCATAAATGTTGAATAAAAAAAAAAAATAATAATAAAGGAAAGAAACGAAAAAGACATGACATTTTTCCCTTCACTCCGTAATATACATATATATTTTATCACTCCGCAAAAATTGTGTGACAAAATTTTGCAGCGCGAGGGACGAAATAACGTGAAAAAAAAAAAAATAAGATAAAAGACCCCCGATCCTTCGATATTCACTAGTTCTTGATGATACTTTAACGAACCATACATACTGGAGAAAAAAAAAATCACTCCTTCAATCTGAAGTCGAGTACAAAAATGTGTGGTGAAAGAAAAAAAAAAAAGAATGAAAATGAAAGAGAGAGTAAAAAAAAAAAAAAAAGAAGAAAAATCGAAGATCTTTTTTTTCTAGGTCCCTAACACTTAGCAAAGGCGAACGAACCTTCACAGATATCAGGATTTCTTTTTCCCTGGCAAAAAAAAAGAAGAAAGAGAGAAAAAAAAAGAAAAGAACGTCTTCAAGTCTTCGTAAAACGTTCTACTACCATATACAGGATTTTTCTGTATATGTACACTGAGAGAATTTTATGGTAAACATTCCCATACTTCGTATAGCAATCTTGGGACATACTTGCACTATGGTGATTCGTCTTATACTTATGCATACGACTGCTATAAATATAGTAACGTACTACTTTTTAGGTGAATCGATAGTTACTATACGTATTCTAAAAATTATAATTGTTCGGTTTCCTCTACAATATCGTAATGTGTGCCCCCTAGTTAATTCAATTTTTCCCAAATATTTGGTATAATTAAGTCTATTATCTCGCAATATTTACCACACAGAGGATAGTGACTTTTAAGAGACTATCGTTTACGAAGTGTTAAGTTTAAAATTATTGTACATCTTCCGATAAATCTAGCACTTCATGTCAATCGTATATCAATCGTTGCCCTCCTACAGATATGATTATATGAGAAACTATAGTTGATGAGGTAGTGCAATAACTAATATAATATGTTTTCTAATAAAGATCTAAGATTCTTCGCAAACAGTATTGTTATTGATACCATACAGCATCATGTATTATATTCCGTAACTCAAAAAATGAACTGGTGCTCTGACTACAGTGTATCGCTACCTATGCGCGGACCAATCTATGCAACTCGTATAGGAAAAATTCCTATACTGTACAGGAGTGACAAATACTGTGTCGCGTAACTTTCGAGCTTCTTCCAACTAAAAATCGCGCAAGTTGGTGCCGGCAAGCCACAGCGCCCTTTCAACGACTCATTGTCAGTTTTCGTGTAGCATCTTTGTGAGACGGCTGCTTGCAAATATGAAGTGCTGTTATTCAATTACATAGAAGTCGATATGTGGACAGCTTGCGTTTGATGTAAAATCTTTCACAATTGGACCAAGTCTGCGAATGGCTGTTTTAAACGTTTCCACACGAAGAGAATTAAATAATCGTGTCTACACTGTCTACAATACTAAATTTGTAATTTCAAATGGCGAATGCTTCAATTCAAATTGTTTATACAATCATCGAAGTAGTATTCACCGCTATCGAGTTGACTTTAGAAAATTCTACCATAACCGGATGCTGATTCTAATTATTTAATTTTCTCCGTGCACAATCGTGGTTACGACTAACAACTTATCTCGTTAGACTTAGTGCAATTGTCATAGATTTTATATTAAACGTATGCGGTCCACTTCGGGATCCAGATTTAACAATTCATTTTTCCCCGTATACATGAGGACATGTATAGTCAAATTTCCCATATTATAGGAGGATACGGATTGCAACGTAGTATAGGGTTTTCAGCCATGCAATATGGGAAAATGACCATTGTCATACTTGGGTACAGAGATCTATATGTAGTATGGAGGTCTTAGTTATGCCGTATGGTAAAATTTCCAATATGATGCTTCAATAAGGATTGCTGTATGGTATAGGAGTTTGAGCAATGCCGTATGTTAAAATCTCCCATCTTATAGTTGGACACATATCACTATACTCTCCCTGGGTGCTCGATATATGCTGTACAGCGATATTTACCATACGGTAGTTTAGTGCATCCACATATACGATCTCAGCTCTCGCTATAATGTAAGGCGATTTTTTCTGTACTGTGTATAGTAAAACTGACTTAGTGATATTTCCTGTACAGTATTCCAGAAACAACCATATTGTAAGTATGTCCCAACATTACGATACTGTATGGTAATTTTTGCTAAGATTTTTTTATGAATGACTCCTATAAAATTCTCTCCGTGTATAATACCTGTATATATATATATATACACGTGTATATATAAGCAAAGGCAAGAAGTTTACTCGTCGTCGTCGTCGGCGGTTTCGTCGCTTGTCCGCGAAATGGAGGAGTGAAGTAGGTTGACAGATAGCGGATGTGCCCTACCAAACCTCTCGCCGATCTCATTCCTCGACGTTAAGGGAGAAGGGAGCGAGAGTTGGTACTGGTGGTAGTAGATGGTAGTAGTGGTTGTTCGCTTGCTCGTCAATAATGGAAAACTCGCGATAGTAACAAGAATAGACGTTTATCCCTTCCCTCCCCGCAACGACGCGACGCGACGTTGCATGAGAAAACTTTTCGGCGAGTGCGAAACTGTCAAAAAAAGAATTTTTTCCTTTTTTCCTTTTTTCTTTCTCGTCAAAGTTGTAATATTTCGCGATCCCGCAGCCACGCGGATAATCTTTATCGCTTGACGTCATAGTCATGCGATATCAGGATTATTATTCTATCCTTTTTCACAATTATAATGTAATCGGATCTGAAAATATATACGAGCTAAAAATCCCTGTATATACGTCCTATACGTCCGAATTTTGATAGAAAATCGCGTATCCTTACTCGGAGCGATGTATAGCCCAAGGGATGTCGTGATCCGGAGGCAGGCAGGCGGTGAACTCACCCTTGAACCCCGCAAGGGAAGAAGACAAGAGGTATTTTTGCGCTCTAGGGTCAAAAGGGTCGAATTAACCCAGAACGAAACAAGTAAGGGAAGAGCAAGGAACGAAGGTAAAAGGTACATATATATACTTCGTTCATCACCGCAACAGAGTAGTTATACACAGGCGTGATATAGCGATACGAAGTGAACGTAGACGGGGGTTGGTTTATGGTCAGGTGGGTGAAATCTCATCATAAATGACGATGCGGGAGATCGTCGAGAGAATTGAAATCGAGAGAGGAGAAAACCGGAGCGTGATAAAGACGGCGAGAAGAAACCAAATCTATATATATGCGATGGAAACGCTGTGAATTCAATTTTCCTCTATCTAAACTACCCGCTACTTTACCTCAACATCGTAGAAATTCTAACGGAGAGCCACGGGGCTAAGGCCCTATGGCCTTTCTTTACCGATCAATCCGATTACCGCAGCTGAT
Organism: Rhogogaster chlorosoma; assembly: GCA_944452935.1. Taxonomy (NCBI): domain Eukaryota; kingdom Metazoa; phylum Arthropoda; class Insecta; order Hymenoptera; family Tenthredinidae; genus Rhogogaster; species Rhogogaster chlorosoma. The sequence goes on from OX101803.1 coordinate 1,262,321, forward strand.
CGGGTAAGAGCTGTTCAAACCCGAGAGCCAAGTCCGGCAGAACAGAACAGAGCAAAGCTGCTGCCTAGCCCCTACCTATACTTCTGATAAGGCAAGGGTCCTTTTGCTGTTGATAGGATAAGGGCTACTTTGCATGATCCTATCCAAAGTCCCTTATACATACGTACGTATATATATGTATACTTAAATATATGTGCGAAGAAGAATATATATTATATATATATATATATATATATATATATATATAAAGTTCGTAACTTTGTTGGAATTTAAAACGCAAATCGTACCGCTCATACTCTTTGGGAGAGAAGAAATGGACAGAGAAAAAGAGAGAGAGAGAGAGATTGTTGTAAGACTATATATAGGTTTGCCTTATTTGCCTTATTTTACTTCACCTTATACTTTACTTTACTTTAGTTTTGTTCTCTCCTTTAAAAGATATTTCAAGCAATTTCTTTTCTCCTTTAACGTCGCATGAAGGAATAGACAAACCGAAGAAAATCGCCTTATGTTTCTTACGGGAAATATATATAGTTATTTAAGCAAAACTTGAGAAAGATGCAAAGAGAGAGAGAGAGAGAGAGTATATAGTATAGCTAAATTTGATACAGGTTGAAAATTTCACGTTATACGGAATGCCGAGGGAAATTCCGAAACCTTTTCTGCAGGGAAAACTTCAGATGCCAAAATCCGTAGGTACCTACAGGTATAGGTATATATATACATAAGATAGATAAGTGGAGAGAGAATAAGAGTGGCAGTGAAATTCGAGGGAAAAATTTTAATGAAATTTTTAAGTAGGGGGTTTTCCCCCGCAGCTTATACTTTCTTTCCACGATTTGTTTCTCTGATCCTTGTTTTTTTTTTTTCTCTTTTTCTTTCCCAAAAGCAGATCGGCAACAGATGAAGTAGCTACGTATAACGTGTGTGTATATATATATATATATATATAGAAAAGAAATTAAAAGAAAAAAAAAAAAAACGAGAGAAATGCTTTATTGAATCGAAACTGAAACTTGTACGAAGGAAAGGGAAAAAAGAGAAGATGAATGGACCGAAAGTGAAATATAATAAAAATAAATAGATATATATATATATATATAGGTCCGTAGATATATAGAGATGGAGATAATAGAGAGTTACGTTCGCGCTAAGACCGATATTCTTAACACGCAGCACGAGGGCGAGGGTTGTGTTTCCCTTTAGGAAAGTTTCGCTTATGTACTAACTATAGTGTCTCTGTGCACTGTCGTTTCGCGTGGTTTAGCGAGTTACGGTAGAGTCTTGTCTCGCGTCCTCTAACATTAGTCCCTAGGTCCTTCGTACTTCCGCTTTAATCAAAGGTATAAGACAAAACGTAGTCGAGAACTTTGTTGAGGATGATGTGCAGGGGGGATGAGTTTAAACTGTCGCGTGTGAATTATATACTATTCGTCGCGTAAATGAAATTCAACCCAAATATAATGAAAAAAAAAAGAAGAAGAAAAAATCATCCGTGAAATTGGAGTGGATATTTTTCCGAAGAAATTCTATACTCTTCCGGTTTAAACATGAAATACGTTTGAATTTATCTGATTTGTTACCTTCTCCTTTTTCTAATCAAAGTCGATCGTAATGCAATCACTGTTTCAAAGAGTAATTAAGGTTAATTAAAAAGAAAAGAAAAAAAAAAAGTAGTTCGTAGTACTTATATAAAAAAGATAAGTATATAGAAACAGAACGTGATAGACGTGAGATATATATATTTTTTTAATTAAGATAATTGCCGTCTAATTTTCTCCTTGATTTTATCGAAAATTCTCTTTAATTTCGAATCAACGATGAAAATGAAATTCCTTTCTAAATTGAATTTTATTGATAAGTCTTAAGACTTTCCCGTGTACAAATATGTAATCGTATATAATAACTATTTTTCCATAAACAATAAATTAATCGTGATAAATAAATAATTATAAGAATTGAAGAAACAGGAGGTTGAAAAAAAAGATGGAGAAACTTAACTTTCAATCAACTTATTGCAGTGAGTGAAAAAGCGAAAAACTTTCCCCACAGTACTTCGTGGGATCGCAAATAGGTCCGTGGTATAAGCATTATTAATTAACCTACGCCAACCCCCCCGTCGAACTAAGTAAATAAGTTCAAGTCGAGATCGAGTATAATAATAAATATAATCCTATGCTCCGAAAATTATATTAACATAATTATTGTCATTCTGGGGCTTGGCAGGAGCAGAATAACCCCACTCGCCCCTTATTAATTATTTACCAAATTAAAGCAGGTACATATAATATTATAACAAACCACAACCAAAACCCTACTTAATTTAGAAATTAACAATATTTGCACGTCAATGTTGGGCGACGAAATCGATCGGTTAGATAAATCTATTACCATTTTTTACCTCGCAGCATCATATCGTAACGAAGAAATTATCACGCAGTATAACAGGTTATGTTAGATTAAATACACGTAATATAACAGGGGGAAATAAATATCAGCATCAGGATAGAATAAAATTCCGAGCAGAAAGTATAATGATAATCAGATCGTTACCTCGATTCTTACATACCTCAGTATAACTTTTTGTCCTTCCGATTTATTGGCCAGAATTTATCCGTCCTAGAACCTCCGTGCATTCATCCTTTTTGCGTACTATTCCTCGGCCAAATCTTACAGATTAGTAATTAAACTTGTATCGTTGCAGGAGAATGGGAAAGAGCTCAGCTGTCTCGAAATAGTTCGATGGAAAATTCAGACGATTCGTTTCTCGATCTAGTCAACGCATTATTGTCTAACCTCACTCGCGCACTTCAGACCACACACTGAACTTACGCACGGTTATTATTCTTCGAATGAAAGCTACTTGTTTGTTATTATTATACTGCTTTAGGTACTTTTATGAACAAGCAAACACATCGCGGTTATAGGACACGAGTCGAGGTCAAGGACGCCGAGGATCGTGTGACGACTGAAACTAAAGTCTAAACACACGTCGTGACGACAACGTCCGGACTATCGGGCTACCGTGACGTCAGACGTTGCTGTATATATACTAATATACGCGACTGCAGATACTACGCGTGATATATAGGCATATATGTATCGCGTTTCACGACGCGTTATAAAAGCTGAATGAAACTACGCATATATAATTATACGTGGATAAAAAGGGGGACATATTTCTTTCTATTAACCCGTAATTGTTAATTATTAAGACCAAAGAGAGACGGATAAACCTGTTGTAACAATACGACGCGGCGGTTGCCATGACGACGCGATTAAACAAGCCGAGCGTTGTTATTTTATTCGTATTAGTTTTTCATCGATAATTCATGATATATCGAACGAAATTTGACGAGAAAAGTGACAAATAATGAAAGGGGACTTACGGTAATACATTCAGAGCGTCGAATACCCTGTTTTCTTTCGATTTATCTGTAATTATTAATTAACAAAACCGAAGCGAGACGAGGCTACCTGTTGTAACAATATGACGCGGCGGTTGCCATGACGACGCGATTAAACAAGAGAAGTTCGTTATTTTATTCGTATTAGTTTTTCATCGATAATTGATGATATATCGAACGAAATTTGACGAGAAAAAGTGACAAATAATGACAAGGTACGTACGGGGATATTTATAGAGATTCAAATACCTTTTTTCTATCTTTATACTCGTAATTATTAAGATTAAAGCGAGACAAGTTGTTCACACGACGCGTCTGCCGCCATGACATCGAGTTGAATGAATAATCGAAGCTTTCATTCGTTTTTTCTGATTATAATTCTTTATAACTAACGAGATTTTGACTAGATTTCAACAATTACCGTAATATTAAACAAAATTTGAAGAGAAATATGACAAATAATGAAAAGTGACTCACTGAAATGTACATGTAGAGGGTGAAATACCTGTTTCTCTTTCTTTTTACCTATAAATGCAAGTTGTTTTTGACGTATCTTTCTTTTTCTATCTAATAATGGATGAACTGAAAGCGATTCAAATCCCTAACGATAGATTGCGTCATCCGTCATGACCGAATCTCATTTAATGATACATCGATAAAAAAAAATAATAGAAAAAAAATAACCAATCGAACAAAATCAGGTCACCATTTATAATAGAATCTCGATAATCCTTTAAATAGATCGAATATTTGAGGTAAAAATGAATACATTCATCCCTGCCGATATAATATCGTGGGATCAGAAATAATAGAAGTAGACAGGTCCTCGACTGGGGCTGAGGGATGAAATGATTACGTTACTGTGCTAATTAGGGAGGAAACCTGCCAGCCCCGTTTCAACTAGATGTACCCACGTATCTATACCTACGTACAATCTTGATACGAGGAGTAGAGTAGCTGTACGAGCACGGAGCTAAAAGCATTCGTTCTTGATAGACATAGATCAATGCAATTACCTAGGCGGTTACTAATTGGTCGGAATTTACTAAGAGTTCAGACTCCGATATACCTCGAAGGCGTCAGGTTCTCATTTTAATCAAATTTAGTCACAACCCATACACAGATATCAGCCCTTTGTATAATACGACTATACTTCCGTCTAGTAAAAAAAAAAAGAAGAGAAAAAATTAAAAATAGAAGAAGAAAAAAATATGATGATCTTTGGTATACGATTGTGAAAAATAAACATTTCTTTCATCCCTCTTCATATACATACACACTTCACACGTGTGTTTATTCCTGTGATTTCTCCATTTCTTTTTAAACTGGCAAGAGGGGGAAAGAGGGGAGGGGAAATGAAAATAAAACAAAAATTTCTACCAAAGAAGCAGCTTATATACTAGCGTGTTTTCGACTTAAATTTAGGGCGCGTTGACGGGGTTGACAAGCCGTGAATTGATCGCCGTCGACTTCGAGCCGTCCTTGACTAAGTAGTCTGTCAAGTTCGAGTCATTTTAGGGATATAAAACTTTCGGGAATATAATATGTGTGTGTATATATATATATTTCTCCTCCTAGCTGGGGGTGTTAGATAGCGAAAATATTCTACCTTTTTAATGTTAAAGAAACCGCCGCAGGATTATCTTCGCGAATAAATCACTGAATCCAGAACTCGAAGTTGGTATGAGAAATTGATTGACGAATTATTTAAAATAAATGAATAAAATTTGGATAAGAATTAGTCTCCGTATACCCAGTGGGTGAAAATTGTATTTAAAATTCGAAAAAATGAGGGTTAATACATCGCGAATTGAAATTCTCATATATCCTAAGGCATGAACGAATTTTGGTATAGGATTCCCGGATACCTGTACATAGTATATGGATATAGATATATATATATACTTCGTTCTTATCGCAGGCTTGCCGAAGACTCGAAAAGTTTCCTTAAAACTTTTTAACTCAGTTCGGGCCCTACCGTCGTTAACTTTTCCAACCACCCCCGGAGGGGTGGAGAGCCCTGTACCCAACGAAAGGATAACTTTCTGTTGACAGTCGCAGAACTCTTCTCTTATTAATTCTCGTCGACTTGCACCATCTATCCAGTTAGAAGCCAATTTCAAATTGGGGGAAAAGCCGAGAAGATAAAATTGGTTGGGTTGAAATCGGCCCAGTTTTCATCATTCTATTATCATAATCATCATCAATATTAATACCATTATTATCGTCGTTATTCCCGTCATCAGAGACAATTTTGGCCAATCAATTATTCCCATAATTGCACTCCTCCGTACAAGCGATATAATTAGTTAATTTAGTCGGAAATATTACGTCTTCGTTAAAACCGTACAATTATGAAAAATAATTAACAAATAAACAGAAAAACGTTTCTCCTCGTTATATAATAACGCTATACTCCATCTTCCCGAATCTGCAGATTTCGCGAAACCATGATTGATATTTTCGGCTAGTAGATCTGACAGCCAGTACCTAACCCTTGATTGTACAGATTATTGTTATAATTCTTCGAAGTCGACTGCACGCAACGGGGTTTCAGGGTGGAGAAGTAAAGCCATCGATCACGCGGAAAAGGGTGGAGAAAAAGAATAGATTTGAAGATTTTAAATGACCGCGAATAATAATCGTGACAAATTTTCTGTACCTCTTGGTACATAGAGCTACAGGATTTAGGCTACATGCATGATTAATCCTAAAGCAATAAAGTGGCTCGTGCCATATCCGGCGAGGATCTCCTCACGCCACCTTTCTCGCCTTAGATTTTAACGCGGTGAAAATTAGCCAGTCGAGTTTCGAGTTCGGGATAATTTCCCACCTCTTTAGAACCCCGGGGGGGTAAATGAATAAAATTAATTAAATCTAGGGGTATAATAATACGGGGATACGTACCTGTACTATGTGTACCGAAAATTGAAAGAAAATCAGGAAGTTCGTTATGAGTAAATGAAACTTAACGATTACCCTTAATTTCGCAAAATTTCCAACCCCAGCTTCGCCCCCTTCCGAAATCGATAATCGAATCGCTCGATTGAATTTTTCTAAATTTCGTCCAAATCCAAAAAGGAAGAATAATTGATAAAAATTGCAGGATAAACTTAGGTCGGGACATTTATCTCGTAGATTGGGGCAGCTTTTGCAAGTACATACCCAGCCTCCCCCTGCCCCGGTGGGTATAACTGCCTAAGTCAACAAAACGCAGTTCTGCCAACACAGCTTATTAAGGCTGTATTACCGGGCGAAGGGGAGTGAAAAGGGTGGTAACCGACGTTCAAATGTACACATCATTATATCCGCGTACCGGTCTGAGGATCGAGGAGAAACGTCCTCGGCCTAGTCCTCGTCTTAGTTGTCCCGGTGATATTCGTCGAAGAAACGAACCAGCTGGTTTAACGTGTGCCAGGTTTAGCACACATGAAAGCAAAAGGGGCAAAGAGAAACCGTCGACGAGGCTTGACGCGCTTTCGTTATACTCCTCGGTCTCGACTTTGTTTGTCTTGTACGTTGCGAGGGTGGAGGGTGAATAAGACCGAGAGGGAAGGTACGAGCCTCGAGAATACACGCGTACGTATCTATGCGAGTAACCGCATGCCAATTAGAAACACCAGGCGCGTTAAACGTTGCGGTTGGATTTAGATTAGGAGGATTAATATAAGGGTGAGAAATGGAAGGGAGAAAACTGCCCGCGGGATAATTATCCGTGTTTCTAGTCATGGGATAAGAAAACGTGCCTTTTAACCTCCACACGTTGATCGTGAGAATTAAGAGAGGGGAAAAGGACGTGTGAAAAGTGGAGAACAGAGAAAAGAACGAGACGAAATGAAATAAGGTTCTCAGGTGGCGAAGGACGCACAATTTTGTGAAAAATAATACCCGGTGCTGACTCAAAGGTCGGGTTTCTAAAGGCACACCTACCTACCTACCTACTGCAAGGGTGGATGAGGAGAGGACTCTGCACAGTAAGGCATGAGGCAGCTACGGAACGCGGAATCCCTCGAGGAAGAGAAAAGTAATCTACCAAAGCCTCGGAGCTTTTCTTTTCCAGAGCTCTACACTTTCGAAAAGGACTGCATCCGATCAAAGCTTGGAAGAAATAAAAGGAATAAAAGGAGAGGGATGAGAAACGAAATAAAGAAGGAACGAGCTTCCGCATAAACGATGGTGAAAATATGAGTTTGCATGCCGGATACTATTGTGTAACGGGAGTCCGGGGGAGGCGAGAGGATATACGCGAAAAATTCTGCCTGGTGTGATCCGCCGGAAGATTGATTTAGAGAAAACGGGATTTCCCGCGCCTTACAAACGTCCGCACGTCGTATTTACGTGAAAAAAAAAAATAACAGGAAATTATGTTACTTCAAATATTGTGGGAGGAAGTTTATTAATTTGTTCAACGAACGGTGAAAAAATAACGAGTTTTTTATTTTTTTTTTTAGTTAATTAAAATATTTCTTTAGTTTCTTTTCTATAAACGCAGCTAAAGGTTTTGTATTCTTTTATCGAATAGTATTTCTGCACACGCGGTAAGAAACCTTAAAGAAAACTAGTTTCGTATAGAAATAGAAATTTCCTCGAAAGTTTCACGTCGAGTGAATAAGAAATGGGGTTAAAATCGATGGAAATCGTTTTCCCCATGCCTAGATCACAGCTCGTGAAAATACCCAGCAAATATCCGAGCGTATAATTATGCGTAGTTTTCGTCCACCTCGAAAGGCTTTCACGAAACAACGTAAATCTTTAAAAATCCGATATTTCTCGGCCCTTTTTCTCTTCGCCCTTTCCATTAGCTACGTGGAATCGAAAAATCGTATAGAATTATAGGGGTGTGAAAGAGGTCAAGAATTTCGGTGTCTATGTACGATCCTCATCCAAGCGCGAGAAGAGACATCCTCGGAATTCCCTGCTGTTTCTACACTATCTACAATCGTCCACAGGACACATCGGCGCAGAATTTATCGCTCGATTTTTCTACGCGATTCGAAAACCGCTTCAAAATGTCAACCGGAGATTTATATTCGTCGTCAATAATCACTCGTCGTTCGTCGTATCAACTATTCGAAATTTTCAATTTTCAATCATTTCCCGGATTAATTAAACACGAAGAAATCAAATTTCTTCGAATTTCTCGAAGAGTCATCCAGCCCATTTAATCCAGAATCCTGAGACTTGGATCACGGTCCGTTTCCGAATTGATCAATCCATTATCTCTCCTATCTTGACCACCTTTCTCATTCTCCTATTCCCAGGTAGATATCCAGCTCTATCGCTATCCGCCGGAACCTGATGCTGCTGCTACTGCCACTGCAAGATTGTAAGAGATGTAATCTCAGCTCAGCAGCCCGGAGACGAGCGGTGGACCGAAAATCAGCCGGTTCAGTCCCTTTCGCAACCACTGGAGCACTGAAATTCGGTAGAAACCACTACCCCGCATTAATGGAGTACGGAATCCGTTCATGCCCTCTAGGGGTTCGTTTCACTTCTAACACAATTTTCAAGCGGACGAATAATCGCTTCATTTATTTAACCCTGGTCCAGGTATTCGGATTTCGAAGTTATTTTCTTGTCTAACGTCGGTGTTTACCTTTTTCAAATTCTACGAATAGAAAGTTTTTTTAATATGAAGTCTTGGATTTATACAACCGAAGTGTTTCCAACGCGATTCAGTTTCTTTGATATATGAAATGATTCGCGAGTAGAGACTTGGCTCGTTTCTCCTTTACCAACGAATCACCGAGTTCCCTACAATGTACCGCTAATGCCAGACATAAGTCAGTCCTTAGTACTTCAGCCTATGAGGGAAAGAGAGAGGGACCAAAGTCTGCGAAGGGTGAATGCCGAGGGGTAGGGCTTTGTATTAAACCTCTAGCCCGTTAAGATAACGATGAAGCCCGTCAAGCAAACGGGTGAGAAAAATACTAGACGATGTCCGAGGTGAAGTTCCTTTGTCATTTTCTCAAACATCGGCTGTTTTTCTTCTCTCATCACTTTTCTCCCTCTCTCTCTGTTCTCTATTTTTCTTTTTCTCCCTTTTTTTCCAGTTTACATACTCCTCGCAATTCGCGGATGAAAATTTCACTCCGATGTATATCTGCAGTTGAGAATCAACTCGTAATAACCAAACGAACAACAAGGACAAAGGACATGCGGTAGCAAGGTGCCGCGGATATCTAATCTTTGAAGACTTCGCGGGATTGACAATCGGCAAGTAAACTATACGCGGAGACTTGACACAGTGTTGTATTCTTGAAATTGACGTGACTTAGGCTCGAGGATAACTCCGACGTTGTATAATACCGCCGACGTTATACCCATTCAAGTTCTGATTGAATTATACACAATACAGAGAGCTAACTCACGTCAGACGCCCGCCAGGGTATAGGTATCGGTATAATTCTAACGCCTAAGTTGAGACGGCGTCATTTGTTAACCAGAGTAGTTACATCGCTTAGGGCTAACCAAAAGTTCATAATTAAACCCCTAGGATTGTCACGAAGAAATTTTTCATCGCTAAGCTTCCCTGACGGTCAAAAGATTTTTTAGGATAACGAAGAGAGGGGTTAATCGCGATGCATATAATATCAAGGCAATAAAATAAACTAAAATCCCACCCGATTTCATCCCTTCGACTGAGGCGTATCCCTCAGGCATTGCGATACGCGGGGGTAATAATAACGGCGTGTAACGTCACCTTATACTACTCGACCCGGTAAAACCGTATGAAAAATGTCCCCAGAAAACCCTAGGGGAATGGGTACAACCATCCAATCTTATCGGTTCTGCAGGGTATTCCTGCAGGGCTGCAAAACTCTTGCATTATTAAACCGCATCAATCCAGCTCCCGATATGTATTATACAATTTTTTTTATACGCGTGTATATTCCCTGGTAGTTATTTCGCAGGTGTAAGAGAATCGTACGTGGGATTGGAATTGGGTGTAAGTATAGGTGAAATAAAGAAAATAAAAATCATTTTGTACACAGATGTATGTATGTATATATACTCATGTATATAGTACCTAGTCGATATTATATTGAGGTCAAAAACGTGCCGGAGTTCTAAGTCTAACGAGTAATTGGCCCTCAAATAAACGCCTCTATTTTCCCAACGATTTCTCGGACTTGACCAGAACTACCCTCACCGTCCACGTAACATAGCGCGGGGGCCTAGTGCCTACACACAGTCCAATTCTACGCTACTGGACAAATTTCCGTCCCAAACGTGACGGGATTTAGAAAATAGGTTCAACCGAAGTGTGTATGGTTACGGAAGAGGGCGAGGAGACGATGCGATAAAGATAGAAATAAAGAGAGGGGATTTTGTCCCGCGGTTCAATCTGCGGGGATTTCTCTTAATTTATGAATATTTTCTGCTCTTCAAAATGCTACGTGAATTTTAAGACAATGTTTAAACCGGAATTGTTTTTCAAATCAAGGGGTGGGATTCGATTCTATGATTCCAACTCTGGCGACGATGTAATTCACGCTTTTCTTCAACGCGATATGTATACCTGGCTGAGATAATTTCCGGCAATTTATAATATGCCGAGGGTCTGATCCCTGGTGACCGGGATAAAGACAGGATACTAGACCCGGAGGATGAATTAATATCGAGAATACTAATTCCTAACTAATAGGTAAAACGTGACTGCGTTACCGTGCAGTATAATGGACTAGCTCGATCAGAATAGTCGGTCGTAAATGAAAAGAAGAAAAGGAGAAAAGAAGAAGCCAGGGTTTCCAGCTTTTCTGAAAAATTCAACGATTATTTACACAAGCCTAGGTCGGAGTGAATTTATCCAAAATCGAAATAATTCGTCCGAATTTAAACCGTCCGCCAGATAAAGTCAAAAGCTCTGAGGTAAGGGGGATGAGAAAACAAGAAAACAAACAACGGGCAAGCAGTGCAGAGCTTCGCTCTCAGGAAGTAGGTACCGCTGAGCTAAGAGTAAAGTAGGAAGCTCTGTGTTTGCAGTAAAGTGCCGAGGTTAAGTGGTGCGCGAACGTTTCGCTCTTTAAATTCGAGCTCCTTCGGGATGGGAGCTTCGAGCAACTACACTTGATAAATGGCTCATATTAAGGGTAGATTAGAGAATGATTGAGTATCCGTTCATAGTCGTCGATATCATCGTATAAGGGAGCTTTGCAAAAGTAAGAGAAACGTCAAAACTCGACAATTTCAGCTCCGCAAGAAATTTGCGAATTTTATTCCATCCTCATTTCCGCACTCTCCTTTTATTCTTCCAAATTTTCTTCCCCATTTTTGTCTATCTCGCGACGAGTGTGATAGTGAAGCTATTCCAAGTCTTGGCTAGTACTACACCGTGGAATATACACATTCTAGACTGTTTGCTCTCCCGGGTTAAGCGCCGGGGATCGGATCTAGGTTTACTCGGAAAAGGAAGAAGAGGAAGGCTGCATCGGCGGGGTGGGAAGTGGTTGAATTTATGTAAACGGTGCTATAAGGTATACCGGATTGTTATACGGCTTAACTTACGTTCTTCTCAGTCTTCGGATCTCGCGTTATTTTTTTTTCATTTAATAAAAGATATAAAAAAATTCTCCAAAAAGTTTCGAAAGCTCCGCCCTTCGGATTTCTATCTTTTGAGGTAAGAATAATTTCCCCGTCTCTGCAATCGACTTTTCCGCAAATTTTTTCACCGAATCTTTCCACATTCCGACCACAGCTATAACCTAGTGTACCAGGGGTGCTTATCATAAAACTCGTGTACCTTATACCCGCACGCAGGGACGTTGAACAAGTACATAATAAATCCAAGAATTCTCCCCGGATATGGGTATAACTGTATACCCATACTGAAAATGATATGTGTCTGCAGTTTGTGCAATAATTCATCGAAATGGGCGGTATAACTCAGAGTTTAAATCTCTCGTGTTTCCATACCGGGTTTTAAGCCCGCGTTCAAAAGTCTAGGAATCGCCGGGGCAAACTGAAGTCAAAATATACCAAAGTTGAAAGTAACCAAAATGAACAAAATTCGAGTCTTTGAAGAAGCTTTTTTGTCTCAAATCGCCAGATGCAAGGGGGGATGAACTGGCCTCGAGTCTGACGATGAATGGTGGCGACAGAATCCGATGTATCCATGTATCTAGACGCGGGTCGTAGGGCCGCGGAGGAATCCCTTATGGGAATATCTCCGGCTGTGTATTGTGCAGTTAATTAAACGGATAAGCCACGTTACCTACATGTCCAGAACGGACTGTATAGGTACAAAGCAGCGGAAACGGTTGACGGACGTTTGCGATAACGAAGTTCTCCCCCATGTATTTGCATTGCTCTGGATGGCGGCGATGGTCCAACTAGCTTTACAGATACCGTGAAATTTTCTGACACCTGCAATTCTACACCTCGCGGCATTTTCTACTCACAAAACGATCTCCGAAACATTTACAAAGGCGCGTATAACTTTTACGTGCGATATACGTATAAGCGACAAAAGTATTCCATACAATTCGTATTATATTATTGGAATTTGTAAATTTCATAAAATGCTTGGGTTTTGAATTTTGGAATTTTGGAATTTGAATAAAATCGATTATTCTGGGTATAATGATGTCGGTTTTCAATCTTCACAAGGATATTTGTACTTATAGCCGAAAAGCAGCGAGAACAGGGCTTCTCTCTCTAATGAGGGTTTGAAACCCCTGTACCCAAAATATTTGGCCAATTTAGAGCGGAGATTTTGAGAATAGGGTCGCGCGTCTCATGTGTCTTAGAGTCTAAAACCTTGTCGTCGTGAGATTGCGAGCCGCGCAATCCCTAAACATATTATACCATTATGTACATACATGTGTGTAAAGATGTACGCGTAATACCAGCATGCGAAGAACCCTTAGACCGCATACAAGCTCGAAGGTTTCGCGAACCCAAGTCGTCATTTTCGGTGTTACGTTGGAATTTCGTGGTTTTGAGAAGCGCTTCGCGAATACGTGTACATATATACTCGAAAACGCGTAGGCTTGCGTTATTAGTTTCCACGGGCTCCGGTATTACATATACATACAACCTTATACATACCCTACGAGAGCGGGGTGAGAATTTGCTTAAATTCTGTCCAGAAAATTTTCAGAATGAAGAGGGGAGAATTAGAGCTAAACTAATCCGTCGAAGTGAAAAGTCTCGAAGCGTTGCCTTACCCCTAAAAATTCTAAAAATTAACCGCTTCTTTTTCCCCCCTTGAGCTTTTCAATCCCGCTTGGCTATAGGCGATCGAATGACGCGACGTCTGGAATGAAACGAAGCGCAAACTGATCGCGAGATAGAAAATAAAATAATGGAAAAATGTCTGCGAGGAAAACTAGGTACGGGAATCTGTGAGAAGTGCGGAGATGTATGGGAGTTTAAGTGAAAGTAAAACTCGGTGGTTTGAACTTGTAGATATACAAACGCGATGCGAACTTTAGCGCAGAATCGTACGACAGTCGTGAAGACTCGCTAAACGACCTGGGATTAAGATTAAAATCTTTACGGATTTGAGAGGCTTACAAAAGCTCTTTACGCCGTCTGCATTGGACGCGTAAATTTATACGAGAAACATCGTCATTTTATTTCTCGTCCACGTACTTGTCCGTTCATTCTGTCTTTTAGTCTTCGTCTGCGAAACGTTTAGAAGAAAAACAGCGAACGCCCTGTCCGCCATACACGCGCCTACTCCCACTTCCCCAATATTTTCATAAAATTTCACCCTTTTCTGATGTACATAAGCAGAAAAAGGCTTCTCGCCAAACCCTCTGCAACCCTAATTCTCTACCCACTCAGCTAAAATATCATATACCACGAGGAGAGAACCTCCGCGAATTTATGTGTATGCGCGTGTTTTCTCCCTGTTGTTTTCTACCGCGAATACCGAGGAAGGGTTAGGACCTTGGAAGGGTAAGGGAAACAGACCTTAGGAAGGTATTCAGGATTCGCGTATAAATATATAGAACAAAATCATGCAGTCCGTGAAATTTTACCGATCTATACAATTTTTCAATACTTTTTCATCTCTTTCTATACATTGCATTCTCGACAATTTTGCAATTAGTTATCTACACATACGATCCGCGATTTCTCAGTCGGGAAAAGAAGAACTTGCTTTATATTATATCGGTGTAGATACCTATGTGATATTTTATTTACTTCTTGCCTATAGCCTTCTCCCCTGTTTATATATCGCTATTTGTTCAATAACGAGTCCGTGTTCTTTCCTTCCCTCGTTCGAGATGCTTTGGGGGATTCGGAGGCTTGCTTTTCGTCTGAAGTCAGTTTATATTTGCGTTTTAAATGCGGGACAATATTGCTGTGCATATTATTTAGATTTCTCGACTGAATGAGAGTCAAGAAATATTATGGTACATAGTCAGACCGCGAGGTGATTACATTATAATAATTCGAAGCAAAATTCGAGGAGTAAATGAAGGGAAGAAATTTGAAGGAAAGAAAAACTGAATCTCCTCGTCAGCGTCTCCGGTCATTTTTTATTCACCTATTAATTTTCATCCGAAGCAAAATCTACGGTCTACCGGGAGACGGACAGGTGGAAAATAAAATAGAACAGATAATCTATTACTTAGGGCTGCGAGGTCAGCTGGTGAAAACGAAGGCTGAGTGAATCGGACAGCCAGGAAATTGTCGACCCGCGTCTTTTTATTCCCTTCCAAGAAGAATTCTTCTTCCGAAAGGACGGTGTATATACCCACAGGCACATGCGCGAATACATACGATATCGTCTCCCTTCTGACTCAAGAAATGATCAAACAAGTGAATACAGGGAATCAGGTGAATCGACTTTTCGATTCTTTTACTCGTTTCTTTATTCTTCCTTCTTTTTTCTTTCATTTTTCATTTCTTTTTTTTCTTATTCTTTCTTTTCTCGTTATTTACGGAAGTGCGCTTCGCGACAGAAATAATCGATGTCCATTCGGTCGTGAAAACCCGATTACGCGGTACCCACATTTCTACTATCCATTACTCTTCCTACTCGATCTAACATCTCGAGCTAAGGTATGGAGGCAACGTGTCAGCAATCGGCTGAACCTAGGAGATAGGTGGGAGAGGGTGAGGGGGAGAGGGAGGGTGACGTGTGGGGGAGTATGCGTCTCCGTGTGTCGGCCGTGGTTCGGTCGTCCTTTCCTACTCTTCGGGAGCCTTCGGTGTTGGCCTCGTCTTGCGCCAAATTAATGGCGGGGGTGAGCGTAACAGTATCGCCTGCCGGGGTATGGGAGGTTTCCCGACTAGCGGGAGGTGTGCGGGGTAGCGGACGTCGGAGATGATTTGGGCCCTTGGACTCGTACCCAGGAAGCCGGTCTTCTTTGTCTGTGTCGCGGGCCGAGAAGGCCGGGTGGCCTTCCTCTGGGGCACTACTTCGGCGGTCGGCACGCTAATGGCCGGGCTGTCGGGTAACGGAAGGTCGGGAACGGGGTCGTAGCCGACGCAGGGCGAAGACCAATTCTCCAAGTTCCTGCCGCGAGACCTCGGGATCCCCCTTATCGCCGGGATGGTTGGGTTCGGAGCTCTGGTTACCGGACCTCGTGCTGTGTTGGCTCTTTGCTCGGCCTGGAATAGGCGGGTTATCCCGGCGGCGTACTGCCGTGCCTGGTTTAAGCGTAACCGGTCGGCTCGGGGTAGCAAGAGTTCGGGTAGGAAGAACTCTGGTTTCTCCCAAAGTAGGCTATCCGGTGGTGGTCGCTTAGTGGTAGGATTAGCCCTTAAAAGGGCTGGTGGTTTTGGAGGTTGAAAGAAGAACTCTGCGCTCATGTGACTATCTACTTTCTTTATTCTCAGGATCTGCTCTCTGCGTGTCTCTATGACTGACTGGTCTCGAGCAGCGCGCAGGCTGCTGCTTATATACAGAACCACTTATAGCTAGGCTGGCCCTAATTGGCTCGGCATAGGGGATGGGCGGTCCGCCCGGCGTCCGAGGCCCGAGCCTATCACTCGGCGTGAGTCTCGGAGTCGCCCGACGCTCGGGCCTGCTCGGCGGCTCTATACTGAGCCGAGCGTCGGGCTTGCGTTCGGCGGTTTCCGGCTGCGCTCGGGGGACCTCGGGCGCCGGGTTTGACTTCGGCGGGCAAACGTCTATATTTTTAGGTTTCGGCGCGTAACAAACGTCTAGGTACAAGTAGATCTGTTCTTGACTCGCTTCACCCACGCGCGAGTACCTACTTCAATATTATTTCGCTTCTCTTGTTAATATAATATGTATTATATCTGCATAAGTATATATATATATATGTATATGTTAATTAAACATTGTGAGATAAATTGAGAATCTGAAGAGAGAGAGAGAGAGATAGAGAGATGGTCGATTTTCATTCGGTTAATATACCGAATGGATATATTACATCTACTGCAGTCGAGAGAGGAGTGAGTTAGAAATGAAGATTAGGAGGGCAGGATAATATTTCAATTACGTTGGTAGCGAGGTCGTTAATCGCGAGACCTTCCTGCCGTTCTAGGTGACGATCAGTTTGGGAAGGAAGGAAGGAAGGAAGGAAGGAAGGAAGGAAGGAAGGAAGAGGGAAGAGAGAGGACAGGGTTTCGGTATAAGTAGGATTTTATCGGTAATTAACTGACTAGACACGAAGTTTAGTTAACTTGATAATCGCTCCCTTATACTGTCTCGAAATATGCCAAATCCGCTACCCTGCGTAAATTGTATGACTGTATCCGTCCCGATAGCTTCTTCCATCGTCCTTTAAATTTGTATTACAAAACAGGCAAAGAAAATTCAAATTCAAAAAAAGAAAGAAAATAAAGAAGAATAAGGAGCACTGGGACCCTGGTATTTCTATACGCAGTGATTTTTGAATCGGAATTTGACAGTTATATACATACACACGTGTGTGTACGGGGTTTTCAGAAATCCCTCGAGACTTCGTTCCTTCGTATATACGCATGCGAACAGATCGTGGAGCCGAAAATTTAGGAATAATCGAAACCCTTTCAAAGCATATAAACGCAAAGGAACGGGGGGCGAGCCGCCTCAATCCCTTGGGGTTGAATGGAAATACATTATTTCAAAAGATAGCCTCTCAATCCACGAGTCAAGTGATGAACAATTGTTACCACCCTTCTATCTTTAATTGAGCGTGAAGATCGATATGAAAAATAGAAAGAATGAAGAAAAATAAAAAATAGGAGAAAAAAATGAAGAAAGAGAAATGTTATATTTTTTCAAAGAATGATATGACTCTTCAACCCTAGGTATAGGCTCCGCTATACACATACCTATGTGTTATTATTCCCTAGGGGTTGGTTCGGCATGGGGTGGTAGATTGAATCGCCCCGAGATCCTGGTACAATATTTTAACACGAGACGGCGACACGGTACGGAGAAACAACCTGCGTTTTGCACCCCTGCTTTACCCCTGCTTGATGTTCAGAGGCGAACCTGCAGCCTACCCCTTCGTATCTATGAGCTAATCGAGAGCTGTTTGTTGGGAGAGATTTGTAGAGTATAAATTAAGTATAGAGTCGGAATTTTGGAAATGTAAATAAATGAAGGAGTGAATTTTGAATCATTTGAAAGCAGATAAAAAAAAGTTCTTCAATTACTACGGAAATGAATTGCGACGCGATAACTCGATTCGAATCAGCCACCTATACCCGTGCTACGGAATAACCAGAGCAGCTCATCGTCTGATAGGGTTTTTCGATTTCTCCAAGGAGTAAGACCCGAGCCGGCCTTAATTGCCTATAAATTTAGTTAAAAGAGAAAAATAATCGCCGGCCTTTCCTTGCCCCGATCTTGCCGACGAGGGGGTTGAGGTTCGAGGAAGTTTTCTCGAGCGTAGTTCTTGCCTGTCAGTTTCCTACCCTCCTCTTTACCGGAAATGCCACGAAAATAGGCCCTAAGTCTTACTAGGTTATTAAGGATCGTTTCTTACGCCTCGAGCCTCAATGATTTACAGCTCGATCGAAGAACGCTCTTCATTTTATTTTCGCGGTATAAATTATGTGAATTATTTTGGAATCTTTGAGGAATCGATCACACGCGATGTGTCTTTTCTTTCCTCCCTTCACCCTCGCGCATTTATTCTCCTGTACGGTTATAGAAGATCGGGACGGGGAGAGAGTATCCTTTTTTCACCAGGATATAACATTTTGTCGAGCAGTTTTCTTCGAGAACATCCGTTCCGAGGCGATGATCGTATTCGTGATACAGCGACTAGCCCCCTCCGAACGTACGGGTTTACAAACTTCGGATATTTTAAGTGTATAATATATCTTCTCCGCGAGGACGAGGAAGGAATCGTAAAATCTCTATATGCAGATATAAATACGGTGTAATGACGTCGGTGATAAAACTAGGTATACCCGTATAAAAGGTATGAGGATGTGATACGAGGCTGTAACGTAAGAAATAAATAAGAAATTTGACGGTGTTAGAGTTTGGAAAGAGTGACTAACTCCTTCGGTGATATCGCGACGTCGTCTTCGTCCCTTTCCTCCATTTTTCTCTTTTCCCTACTTTCTTTCGTTCAACTTCCAATAAGACAAAAGGTTAGAGATTATTGGTCAAGGTCGAGCGATTCGGTGGTTCGTGTTTCTTTCATTTTCTTCTTTTTTATCTCGGAAGCAACGTTTTGCGGTCAGTCGAACACGTCAACTCGTCGACTTTATTGAAGAGACGAGGAAAACTGGCTGCGAAATCTCGTCCTTTCTATTTTCTCTTTACTTCCACCCCGTCCTACGCTCTTAGGGATGTCAAACTTTTATCATGAAATTATAATGATATAATATACTGTTCGTCGATCATCGTCCATTTATTGAATAGATGTGATTGAAAATCGGGTATAAATATGATAGAAGCATCACCGCGATGGATATGAAAAATTCAATGAAACGAAGAGAATAGAATGATAAAAAAGAATAATGAAATAAGAAGAAAAGAATCGGCAAACAAGTAAAGATACCCCGAAGCAGCTGACGGTAATCGAAACGGACGAAATAACTTGAAACTCTCAAACGTCCCGTTGTATACCTTGACAAGACGCAATCTCTAGACACGCAGCTGACATTTTCGAGGATCAAGAATGACAACGAGTTATTCTTTTTTTTATTCCCTTATTTCAGCCGTCAAATTTTTCGCCAATATCCGTCCCTTGTCTTGGATTTCAATGAAAATTCTTTCTCACGTTTGGATCTTCATATACCGCACGAATAAAATCCATTTTTAGATAAATTATATCGACAGAAGGGTTGTTCAGTTATTTCATCAAAAAATGAGAAGCCCGTGATTCGACGAGGAAGCGTATTCAAATTTATATAAAATAAGGGCAGAGGCAAAGCTCGTTGTTTAATTGTAAAATCAAAATAATCACCGCGAGGGTTCACCCTGTAATTATCTCCGGGTGTATTTCTGATCCGAATAGAAGCCGAATATCTCTGTGGTGAAACGTCGAAACTGTAGGTTTGATAAGCCGCAGATACGTGGGCTAACCACAGAGAGGAATCCCGTATGACCGTTACTTCCGGTCCGCCATACCGCCTCTTTATTCAACCCCTTGCGCCCGCGTATTGGCAAGTAAACAAACAAGTTCACCTGATCTATGGCACGTGCACGCATATCATACGTGCGTATTTTAGTACGATACCATGCGAATGAGTTTAGATTTACAGAAAAAATTCTACCGATGCAAGTATACAGAGTTCGTAAGCCCTGGCGAGTTTGTAGCTCCGATTCACCCCTAAGTTTGACAGTTATTATTCAAACAGATGATATTATAAATCGGTTTCTAACTTTCCGCGAGAATCTGATCTAAATTTAGCCACGGATACACCTGCTGTAATATCAAGCACACATATTGATGGGGAAAAGAGTCGTTGGCTAATGCGGGTGATCCAAGAGGGTGGAGGTATAGGTGGGGTTGCACGAGGCAGGAATAGAGTTTTTAAAACATCGTTACACGCTACTCGAACGCGTGATAAAACGGGGAAGGAAAAAAAAAAAAAGAATCGAAAGGGAGGATAAAAATAAAAAGTAAAAAAAGACAAAAAAAAAAAAAAAAACAACACAGAAAACGCGATTCGTGTTCGGCAGACCGAGTAGAATAGAGAGAACGTCGAGATAAGGTCGCAGGGTCAATTAATTAGGATCAGAAAAGCCCTGGCGTACAGCTTTGTCCGAGGGCTTCTCATGCCGTTGGACGATTTCATCAGTGGGTATACTATGCTGTACCTACTCACTTAAACCGTGACCCAAAAAGCCGAAAATTTCTGCCCTGGATATAGGGGGAGGGAAGAAATATATCTACCTTCGTTTCTTTCCCTTCTTATATCTGCTTCCGAAAATAGCGAGGGGAAATTTTTTTTTTTGACACCGTATACCAGAGATCTGAAAGATATGTAAACAGAAGAAAAAGAAAAATGGAAAACTGAAAAATGAAAGGAAAAGTAAAGTCAACTTTCCAAACTAGGTGTATTTTTTCATAAATATGGATAGGGGCGGGAGCTGTACGGGGGTGCAAGAAGCGACGTCGTAAAAGACGAAGAAACACGGAGAACAACACCTGAGCGACTACCAGCGGTTGAAATCGATGTTGGGTCTAACCTAACCCAGCAGGGGTTGTTGTATTGAGCCAGAAAAGGGAGCTTGGCAGAGCGGGTTGTAAATTGATAATGTTTATCGGTGGTTTATGTAGGTAAAGGTAAAAATAAGGTGAATAAAGTGAGAAACGATTTTCCGACTAGGGGTTGAAATTCGTAGTTTTTTTTTTTTTTTATTTTAATTTTATTTTTGTTTTTATTTCTAACTTACCTTGCGACTGTATTTTTTCTCTGCTTCTCCAAACCCCCTGCCAGTTAGAGTTGACGTTGCTTATTCTCTCCTCCTGGTACAGGTCCTCAAAGTCCCGAGGGCCAAAGCAGGTCTCGTGGCTGTGGTCGTGGACTGAGTGAACGCGAGGTCTGACTGCAGAGAACGCCGAGCGTAATTTGGACGTCGCGACGCCAGTGGCGCCGACTGGGTACCAGCAACCCCGCGACGGTCTATTCGCGCATTGATCCAGAGGGTTGTTGAATCCCCGACTCTATGTGCCAGAGAGAGATAAGGGTGGGGCGAACGGAGGAGAAGAGAGAAGAGATGAGAGAGAAGAGGACGTGGATACTGGGATACGAATTTTGTGTACATTCGTTGTTACTCAAAAACTTTTCTCCCTTCATTCGTTCGCCAACATTCAACCCGAGGTTGGGCGTAGTTGGTCAGCTTAGAGGAAAAGCGATAATTAAAATTGCCCCATCACTCGAAGCCTTTCATAAATCTGTTGCTTTTTATATTCACGCTGATTTAACCAACGGGCGTCAGTTTTTTCGAGCAAAACTTCCGAACTCACGTTGTTCCAAGTCTGGCCAAAAAAGCGAGTCAATTTTCGCTCTCAAATATCAAAAGCAAGAAAGTTTGCAAACCTATACGAAATTGATGCATGCGGGATGATCGTATCTAACATTTTGACGTGTCCGTTATCAACCGGCGTGGTCAAGGGTGGGTATAACGTCCGGACTGACAAAGGGCAGCAGGATACCTTCGCCGTCGAAAACCTTCAGACTTACGCTAGAGATCTGACAAAAACAGTCTACTGTGATTAATGATTGGGGTTTAGCAAAAAAATCACCCTTCAGACGTGGGTATGGTACGTACCTATAACCCGAAGCCTCGTGAGTTTCGAGCAAAGATGATGCGGGCGTAGAAACATCCCTGATCTTCAATTCTGATATAGTTTCAAACCCGATTTACAATCGGAATTGAACCTCTCTCTGTATTATTACAGCCTCTCTCCTCGATCCGAAACGTTTTATTCTTCGATTTTTCATTCCAAGTCACACGGAGGGATCGCGATCAGTAGAAACAGCCGCGCAGTAGTACAACTCGACGCTATGGTCAGACGCGCGATGTCTCAGCGTAAGAAACGATTTAGCGAAGCTTCTGAACGGTTTTTTGACACTTTTCCTCCACGTTATGTAAATTCGAGTCAAGGCTGTTGATCGGATTGAAGATGATTGGAAAAAAATTAATCCCTCCAAATGTTTTTCGACAGCTTGATTTGAGTTGGAATTTTTATTCGTTTTCTTACTTTTTCATATCTTTATTCTTTTTATTTTCACGAGGTATTGATCGATGACGGTTTTGTTTTATCGGGTAAAAAAGTGTAAGAATGAGAGTGGATTTAGACCCCGAATTTCGAGGATTGAATAAGAAAATGGAATGAAAAAAGAAAAGGGAGAAGGCGAAGGCGAAGGCGAAGGGGCGCACGTCCCTAACAATAAGTCGTTGTACTACTGCCGCTGCAAGGCTCCAAGGTTAATTTATTTTACCCCTAACACGCGACGCCGACGAAACTTGGAACGTTCTCAAAGAACTCTGTACGGACTCCAATGTAACTTGGATTTGTGTCAGCTGGTACCCCCACGCAACGATTCTTAGATGGCTACTGGGACGTAATTTAGACTTTAGCTAAACTTTTACCCGTTTTCTTCACCCCTTAAGCTTACGAGCTTTGAACCACTTGATTGCGACGAAGAAAAAGAAGAAGAAGATGAAATCGAAGGTCTATTTTCGACCCGCGATTTCCGGGAGGAAAAAACTTTATTAAAAAAATTCCAAAACGCATCAAATAGAAGAACACTTCGTCGTCAATATAATTCCAAAAATCAAGAGACTTTCAATGAGTAGAAATCTCTGCTCTAATTCAGGCACCTTCTTTATCGAAGGTAGAGCGAATCGAGAACTCGGGTGCTCGGTGAACATCAACCGAAAAGTGAACGGCGCGATGTTTCCTCGAGGCTAGATGGCGTTGAGTGAATTTTCCCGGGCAAATAGAACGCGTTTTTAAATCGAATTAACGCCTTCGCAGACTTTCGCGGATTACGAGATCGATAATTTGAGTTAAAAGAATAAATTATGATGGAGAAAATCTCTTCGTACGACAATAATTTCTGCTAACTACGACCTGGATAGTGTATACCTGCATCGAAGGGATCGTCGATTTAAACGTATGCAAAAATTGAATCCGTTATTTTCCATATAAGATTATAGTCAAAGAGAAGTGTGTCGCGGTATATGTTGCCGTCTACACTAATTCGTCGGAATTCCGATCTACGCACGCGATAAGACGATGTCTATAAATCCGTCTGTGCTTGGTGGATAGCTAGAGCCGAGGTTTGCATCTCGTCGGTAGATCCAGTTCTGTCAATTTTGATGAGACACGTACCCAGGACGACGGGTGATCGGAAAATAAACGTGAATTCCATTCCGAGTCGACTTCGCCCATCAATACAACGGTTAGAGAAATGCAGCTGGTTCTACTCCTAGTGCAGCAGTCAATTGAACTTGAGCGAATCGAACTGACATGGTGAATAATAAAACGAAGGAAACATACACACATATAGGTATATATATTCATGTGTGGATACAGAAGCGCAGAATCCACTTTGCAAATAACATAACATGACCGAGAAATCCTCCATGGTACACAACACACATTCGACAGAGAGCAAACGAAACTCTATGACAAACAGAAGACCGGATATTAGATTAATTCCCATCAATTCTCTAAGAGATTATATACACCGGCTCTCTGCGATTCTGCGAGGGACGAATAGCTAGAAAATAATTATAAAAAATAAAGAACGGTTCTTTATTTGCCGAAATGCAGATAAAATTGCTTTAGGAAGGGAAAAATGAATCTAGACCATTCGCAATGATCCTGGCCTCGATTCGAGAAAACCTTGACTGTGTTTTATGGCGTGATAGACGTGGGTGAAGTCGGTGTCCGAGCCATCTGCGAGAACCGTGAACTATATTAATTAAGAATTTCGTGTGAGTGAATTAATCCGTAGAAGATATGCGATGTGAAGTTTCGCGGACTAGACGTAGGTACTATGATATCGTATACGTGGTATAAATCAAGCCTCGGTTTAAGGTGATAAATTTTTATTCATCTCGTACGAAGCACTTGGCATAGAAAAGCTCCGTGTGATATCTGGGCAGAAATATGAAATTCTATTTCACCTCGGACAGAGCTCCAGTCTATTCTCGAAAGGTTACAAAGGGTCGATCCCAGAACGGTCCAAAGTAAGTGGAGATCCGTGTAACAAGCCCCCCCGCATATACATCAACAGAGAAAGAGAGGAAGACACCCCCTGCAGTTCGTGACACGCGTGTCGTATGCGACGGTAAATATTTTTCGTAAAATATGAAGAAAAGAGAAATGAAGTAAATAGAAAAACGGAGATACGTTATACCTACGCTAGTTGCAGCGAGTTGTTTAAACCGCGTAAGAAATGATGCGAAATTAAATGAAAATACAAGACGAGTTTACGCGGTTTCATTTCCACGTCTGTACACACTTGTGGAAAGCTGGAAATTGCCGTTTTCATGCACTCATCTACTCCGACCTGCAAGGAGCGGGAGAGCTCATTAAACTTTTCTCCGTCCTTTGTAGATTGGACAAAGGAGTTTTTCGTCCAAGAGATATCCACGCCGCGTCGGTTTGACCTCAAAGAAATGGCCCTACTCTTGCCAATTTACTTCCGTCGTAACTCGGAGCTGCTTTCCAAGCTTCTTTCTAATTCCCTAATGCCATCGGAATCCTTGTCAAGTTTACTCCAGGAGGCGGTCTTTCCGGCATACTTTTCAAGCCGTACTACGCCTCGGACTCATTCTCATACTCGTACCTCGCTTATTCCTTCTTATACGATCCTCTCGAAGTAGTGCAATCCGTGACGGGGATTTTCTCTGCAGGGTTAAAATCGTAATTCGGATCAGCGTCAGAACCGGAGTAGTCATCGTAATTTATGGTCATAGATGACGCGTGAGCATTTTTCTGATCTATAAACCCTGCGCCTCAACATATACATACTTTGAGGTAAAAACTCTCGTTGATGAATGTCTCCTCGAAAAATTGTCTAATTAAACTCATTTCTTCAAAGGGTGGAGAGTTCATTTTTCTCCAATTTTTCGCCGATTTTCAGTTTTGTTTTCGGTTCAATTTTCGTCACTTGGCAACGCGGCGTGTCGCTTTCACTGGGGACCACGTCATACGCGATATACCCATGCCATACCTGCCTACTTGCACGCGGACGAGAGTGAAGGTATTATAAAGGTGTGTGAGGTCAGTCAGACTCGGATTGTCTCATCCGACTGTAAAGTTAATAAGAATTCTCGTCCGCCTCTCTTGCAACGAAATATTGCAACTTTATAATATCCCGGCAATTCTCGCATTCCAATAATTTACAATCACGATGAGAACGTGGCTGCGAATATTTTTCTAATCCTATCCCATACCACGTATACATACATATACGTGAGAGGAGAAATGAATTCCGGTTAGAGAGGTGATAAAAAGATATACGCGGTATGCATGTGTTGGCGAAAAGTTTGACGGACATGTGTCTTGTGTATGGAGCGGGATAGGTTTGCCACTTTCCATATATGATTAGCGCCGATAATAGTCGGTATTTCTTATGCTAGAACCAATTGACAAGTTGTCAAAAGGTTTGAAACGCAGCTGCGGTCTAGATACAGGAAAGGCGTTTCGTTTTATTAGCCAAGTTTACAGATACCGTATATATACACGTTTCGAGTGAATCATTGCTCTCACTTTCGCGTTTCTCTCCCCCATCCACGCATCTCTCTGTTATACACGCAGAGAACTCACGATGCTATTGGTCCTTCGCGAAATTACTGCACTGTCCCAAATCGCAAATGGTGCCCTCGAATCATCGACAAACTTTGACCCCGATATAGTCGGGTTAATCTTTGACCACGATACCGCTGAGAGAGAATAAAAACGAGAGTGAGAGGGAAGCGAATAATCGTTTCCTTCTTTTTCTATCTCTTTTTGAAATCAACAACCCGTTCGAGTTATTCGCCGGTGCAGCAGTTATTCGACCTCGCACTGTTGGTCTTGGCCGTAATAAAGAATACTCTGCATTTGCAGTGCTAATTGAACCAGTTGTTCAAACCCAAGGCTAGAATTGAACAGCTTTAGTATATCTCTCCGTCTTGATATGGGGTCTAAGGTTCTTATGTTTTTATGGGGAGGAATGAATCGCTGGACAAATTTCCGAAACGAATTTCTCCCGAGTCTCTTTCTTCCTCTCACCATCCAGGTCGCATGAATAGATCTCTCCTCTCTACTCCTCCTCACTTAGCGAGTGTTGGCTCGACTTACCTAATTCCGTAACAGTGGATTGTCTCTGGTCGCGTGTCATTAAAACCTCATACTTCCAGTTACCACACTCGAGTTACTCCACTCCATGATGATCGTGACTTGCACACTGACTGGTAACAATTCTCAACCATAACTGTCATGCTAGCGAAATACCGGGGCTGGATTCTTGCACGTGTAAATAAGTTGTGAATTTCGTCCGCAAAATAAGACGGTAATTTTATCGAGACAGGGATTTTTGAGAATGATATTTTACACCCGGGACTTAAAGCGTTACGGTGATCATGAAGACAGGCGTGTGTTCATCGAAGATTAATATCAACGCGGTCATTAACCTCACGATCAAACAGCCGAGAATCGAAAGTGACTTTTTATTTTTAGG
The DNA here is from genome assembly GCA_944452935.1 of Rhogogaster chlorosoma. NCBI lineage: Eukaryota > Metazoa > Arthropoda > Insecta > Hymenoptera > Tenthredinidae > Rhogogaster > Rhogogaster chlorosoma. Next base: position 1,289,296 of record OX101803.1, read on the forward strand.
ACGTCGCAGGCGATATTTGGCACACTATACATATACGTATACGTGGAGCAGTCGGCGGAGAAATTTTCGCCGAGGATATGGCGAATGACGAGAAGTATACCCTGACGTATTGAGAACGAGTGGATGATTTTTTTCGTCTTATTTTTTTATACAATTTTTCTAGAAAATCGGTTTATTCGATTACCCAGAGAACTATGAGATAGAGAAATTCTTGTTCATACTACAGTGCGGATCGTCCGCGTAATGTATTCGCGTAGTAAATTGCATCGGCTTGAGACACGCTCTAGTAAACAGTTGGCATTCTTACGCCTCTGGCAATAATTATATATAAATAAATAAATAAATAAATGAATAAATAAATGCCAATGTAATATAAAATAATATTATTCTCTATCATGGTTTCTTTTTATCAAAACGTTTCTCTAACTCGTTCGTTCTCGCTGCATTGCAGTACTCGAGTTCACTGAGCATGATGTAGGTACGTTGTGCATATGGTATGTACATGCATCACTCGCATGCTCGGGTTTTGCATATAAAAGATAGTTGCGAAGTTATTCTGTACTGTGAGAGAGTAAGTCCGAAGGAAAGGAAAAGATGAGAAGAAAAAAGGAAAAACTAAAGCAGCGAAATAATAAAACCCGTTGTTTTACCCTTTCAGAAGAGCTGGTGCAGCAGCTGAAGAGCCGTGACTATGGCGTAATAACCAGCCTCGTAACAAGTAGGTTTGAACTGCGTTAGTCACGAAAATAATGTTCATTTTCATCCATAAGAGCCTCGGGTATAACGGGCGACCGAGATCTGCAGAAACAGACGGAGCAGAGCAGCGGACACCGAGAAAGAACTTTCGCCAAGAGTCGCGGGTTTTTAGCTCCTCAAGCAACCGCAGGCGAATAGGAATCCTCGTATTTTTTTTATCCGCCAACTTTTTTCTTCTCTCTCTCTCTATCTTATTTCCAAGTTTTTGATCTGCTCGATAATCTAATATCCAAGAAGCTGGAGTAAAATAATAGCAATTTTCTTTCATTTCTTTCATTTATTAATCTCGTAGGTAATCGTTTGTTCCAGCGAGAGGTCCTGGCGTTGATAAATAAATAAATAAAAGTTGATAACCTTGACTTGTTTTGTTTACCGTCTTGATACGTTGTATATCTAAGTCTGTGCAATTGTAGGACAGGCATACTGTGTACACAGTGCGCTATGATTCTTTCGAAATGCTAGTAGCTACACGGCTCGTCCCTGGGTTCTCCGGGGCTTTAACTGCAGCGTAAAAGTCTCTGAATTACGGGGATTAAGCCCGGCTCAATTTCACCGATGATTAATTAGCCGAAATTGTACGAAATCGGTGCGTCTATACAAGCTTTCGTTAATATCTTCACGGCTAGTTCAACCGTACGCGATACAGCCTAGTGCAGTTCGGAACAGTGTGCCAGTGTTAATATCCATCCCAGAGGCCACTGATATTTAATACTTTCACTTGAACTCCTTGACCCGCACACAATTGCAAGTGAACGTGCGTGAACCAGGCTCTGAACGTATGCCTAGATGAGTGAGGTAAATTCCGTCGCACGAGATCCACACGTGTCGAGGTATGTAAGTGCGATTGTTGGCCAGTCGAAATATCGGCTTCTGGATCAATTCGGCGTTTCCAAAAAATCGTGGATGGATACTTTTATTCTCGGTGTTTCTATACGGCTTTTGAATTCCGAGTGAGAAATTTGCAGTCGCGCATTACGACGAAGACGTTTCTTTGCTTGATTCTATCTTTATTTCCTTCCTTCTTTCTTTCTTTCTTTCTTTCTTTGCGTTCTAATTGTTCATAATTACACGTGAGGATCTTCAGCGTTCTCGAAACGCTGCAAGAACTCGTGAGTTTGTAGGTTGCAAACGTTTAGCTCCATGGTAGCCAGTGGGTATGTAATATGTAAGATGTTGCTGTTGTTCGTCCCGCATACCTTTCGAGCCATGACAAAATAGAGAGTAATGAAGATTTTCATTGCCGCTTAAATGAACCGCTTTTATGAAACGATAATCGCCGTCGTTGGCGATCTGATTCGCAATTTATTTACGATCAATTATATGTAATAATAGGTAAATAAAATAACGCAGAAAAAGAGGAGAGGAAGCCTTTACCTCTAGCCGTGCGAATCACGACAACAAGCTAAACGACCAGCTTCGCCGAATGTCCGATCGATTAAACCGGGCTTACAATTAATCCGGATTTGCATGAGGAATTGAATTGAATTTAATCAGTCGTTTATACAGGCTTGGTACAAGCAAATAAACGAACTGGCAAAAGCTGGGCCCGAAGTGGTCAGCGGACAGCGCGCTTGTTTTTCATCCTCTATTTCCAACAGCGAAAGGCTTGACGCAATACCATCGCGTATATCAGTTTTGTAACGCGCGACCGTCTCAATAAATCGAAAATTTCACCGAGGAAGATGATCCTGCGGTATTACCACATAATGATTTACGCATGTATTAACAGTTCGGCCGGTGCCTTCGCCGTGCGAAATGTCTGGCTCAATTTCTCAACACTATGGCTGGACCCGAATAATCAGCAATCCGACTTCCTGGTCGAGAAGAAAAGACACTGAGATCCGATTTCTGAACGAATGTCAGGAGAATTGACTCTGCTCAAACTTTGACATTGGTTCTATTATCCCTCGCGATTCCCTGTATTCGCATTTTATCTTGTTTTTGCAGCATCTTGGATCAGGTATGCAAAGCGATTCTGTGCCGGCCGGTTGCTCCTCTCCCTCTCCCTCTCTCCCTCTTTTGCTTCTTGTCTCTTTTTTTTATTTCCATTTTATTTTCCTCTCTCTCTCTGTGTTTCTCACTCTCTTAAGCCAAGGAAGAGCATCGGCCAGGGAGCTCGGCTCAGGTAAGGCGAAGAGAATCGTGGTGGGACCAGCGAAGCTAGGTGGTCAACAGCCGCCACTTTCTGAGGCAGTAATCAAGTAGCCTGCATCATGACGCGACCAGGACCACCCTTGACTTCGTGCTCCAGTGCGTCAAACTTCAAGCTGATCCTGAGCCTCGCTTCGTCGATTTTCTTCATCTCAACATTACGTGAGTTTTTCAAATTTTCCTTTCTTCGGACAAAATACGATCCACACCGATCGAAGTAGGGCCAGACGTACTACAGAAAATCGAGTGGAAAATTCGGAACTCATATTTTCCTATAGACTTGACCTTGATCTATAATTATATCCTCAAACGAAGTACCGGAATTCTATCTAATTAGAAAATCTATCAGGCCGCCTTTCACCTCCAATTTTCCACTCACGAGTCAGTTGACAATTCGTCGTACGTTGTATCGTGTATACTCCTCTGAATTTAGAATTATCGAATCTTCGTCGAATACGTAGATGTGTAGAGACGCGAATCTGGATAATTTTTACCTCAAAGTACCTACGCCGATATCCTGCATCGTCGGTTTCACTTGATTCCAGTTCAGTTAATGCAGGTCTAGAATCCAGTCAAAGACACGCTCTGTGTAGCCTGTAAATTACCAAGCAGTATCTCAGTTTATCTGCGCAATGGACCGTGGCTTGAATCTACTCGAGAACAGCTTTACACGTGGATAGAAAAGCTGGATCAGCCGGGGTTGAACTCATTTTCGAGGTTTCACACCTTAGGTCTAAGAATTTTCACGTTGAAATTATTTCAGCGATATACCGAAAGGCGTTTTGTCCTCTCAATTTTTCTTCCCCGTATCCTTCGATGCTCGTAGAATTCTCCGATATTATATCAATCTTTGGCAAAACTCGCGTGATTTATGAGATGCATAGCTGCGCCAGGAGTCTGGGACCGGCTGAAAGGATCGTGTAAAAATAAAAAGTAGATCACGGCTCGCGGGAACATTCGCTCTAATCTTATCGCCACGTGCGGAGGCACTTTTCTGCTCTATTTACCTCAATGGGTCAAACTGTCCGCGTCTTGTAAAAATCGTGGTTCCACTACTCGCCCAATTAGACCGACTCGGTTGCGAGGCAGCTCGCTTCTCGCCGTGTGTCAATTAGACGAAAGTAGGTGGAAGGGAAAATTGTCTGGTCTGTAAAATTGTTGGACTTTTAATTTTCAAGCCGGAGTTTCAGGGCGGGCGGAAAAAAACATTAAGTGAGAGAGACTGGGGTAGAGAATTTCCCAATTTTTATAATCGTTATAGAATTCGGTAGATGTATACGTCTATGATGCTTAGGAAATAGGTTGCTCAAGACTACTTACAGCCAGACCGGGTCTTCGGGCTAGACTAGCTTTTACCGAGGATGAGTAAACCCGTCAATTTTTAATTACGAAATATCTCACAACCGGCATACTTTATTGCCGGTAATTGCAGGCTTCGCTGATACTCGAGATAATGTTTTCATAGAATATATTATATACTCAACTTGAATGATAAAATAATACGAAGATCGGAGCGTACACGTGTGGATAAATTTCGAAATATTATATAGGCGAAAGTGAAGTGAAGACCCACTTGAAAAGTCCGAAAAAGTAGAACCGTCGCACTACGCTATTATCTTCTTGTTTCTTCAATTTCACGAAATAACAGTGTATGTAAAAAAGCGATCTATTTCTTGTATACATATCATCGATTATTTGCAGCATGAAATTTCTTCCTTTCTTTCAAACCCTTTCTTCCACTCGATATTGTAAAACTTTCGTAATGATGAACGGCAATTATCACAATTCAAAACTTGTCTATTTGCTCTTGCTTTCTCTTGCCTCGAAAGGTCACGGGGTCGGCGACACCTCCTACACGATTTCGAAGATCTGTTTCGGCGCTAGATATTTCGCAACTCAATTAGATTCACTTTGCCACATTCATCTCCGGACAGACACCTGTCACTCTACCCCCATCACAGATCGCATTGGTGTATTCGTTATACGCGTGGAATGATGGATGTAGGAATTTTTCCATAGCGTGCGAACAGTCTGGTCTTTCCTTTCCACATTATTTCGTCTACAAACATCATGTCTCATCTCTGTAATTGAACGCCATTAAAATAACTGAATATTCCCAGTCTGATTCTAAACCGAATTAATGATCGTCTACGGACTTCTAATTAATCACAATAAAACTGAAAATCTCAACGGGTTTTTTTCCGCCCGACTCTGTCTCGTTGTCGGATATAATTACGACGTATGGATATAATCGTATGCGTTAGTTTGTTTAACACTTTTTCTTTTATTCTACAATTATTAATTACGTAATACGGTGAAAGGCTTCAAAGCTACGATACGAAGGTGTGCATATATCACACCTGGGTATAGACGCGTAGGTGTGTGATAGACGATTCATAAAAATGAATACAACCTCATCTAGGTCCTAGAATATGAAAGGATTATTTTTATCTCAGCCAATCGACGAATTCCCAGGACCCAGTGGAAAATTTTGAATATTGTATATGAAACGAATGAACGAAGTAAACTGTAATACTGCCTAATTTTCTCACGAAGGGAATAGGCTTGCCCGCGAGGTAACTTTAACTGGCCTGGTTATACAAGATAGCTAAGCCGCATAAGTAGGCCACTATGTTGCAACAACGATTAACTCGCTTACTGACAAGAAGAAAAGAAATGAATGAATGTATTAATAAAATGAAAAAAATCCTTGATTATACGCTGTCCGACGAGGACGATGTTTCAGTTATTTTAGTATCAGATCTGCGAGAGCAGCTCTCGGTGATTTTCAGCCTTTGGCATTTTGCTAATCGACCGTTGAATCTCGACTGATACTTTACGATGCAAAAAACATTCAATTATAGGGAATGGATGTCTTCGGCAGGCATGACCGAATCATGTATTCGCATTAGTCGATAATCCTTGACAACGAAGATCGAGGGAATAGATCTGGACCAGATAGTTCAGACGGGGAATGAGCAGCTCCTCTTTGAATACGGGCGACGTTTAACGGTCCGGAATATGTAGATACGGTTCTCGGTTTGTCCTTATACTCTGTTTATAGCTAGCAATCGTTACCGACGTACTTAAACCGGATTCCTTTCTGACTAGACGTATGCCTATATGCGTTCGTGAATCTTTATCGACTCAGATCTTTGCTCGAGTTCGCGTAAAAAGGAGAAGAAAAGGAAGCAGATTTCTTTGCGTTTCTTCGTTTTTCTCAAAACGAACCTTTGCCCTGATTAAAAATAATGAAACAGCGAATTTTTGACTCGCATATTATACGTGTAACACTATGACTGAGAATTCGCTAAACAATCTAACCAGAGTTCAAAGCTGACTTGTGTAGGCGGTTTGGGAAATAAAAAACTGTCTGAAAGAATAAAAATAAAAATCAAACCTGATGCTTGACAAATAATTGAATAATTAGAAAGTTAATTAACTCGACAGAGAGAGAGAGAGAGAGAGAGTAATTTGCCGTTTGTTGATTACGACGAACAAAGGGTTGTTAGGTGTGAATACCTACCGGTCTTTATCCACCTATGAGCTCGATGGCTGCTAAATTTGTACAGGAAATTAAGAACGGATACGTAATTAATGCCACGAGTAGAATTATATGGCTGGTGATTAACATACATGATTTTCTTGCCTCATTCTCAATGTCTTTTATTTCTTTGTTACAGAACCATGCAGTGGTGCTTTCTACGGTAAACCTTTGGGAAAATTGTCGGAATTTCATCACGGTGTATCGGGTGAAGTCTTTGCCGTTGACGGCCGCACTCTCTACCTCAAAGACTTCACATACGACGGAGAGGGTCCAGGTATTGTATTAGAAATCCTATTGATTCTGCTCAAGTGATATTTGGCAATCGTTGAAAACGAATAGAAAGGAGTTCTTTTTACTCTAAGTGAATTTTAATGAGGTACAGGTAATTACGGTACATATTGCGGATAATGGAAGTGATTAAAACTCTGTAGTAGGTATATAGTCTGTACAGGTATATAGGTATAACATTTGATTTTTCGGCCATGAAATTTGTTTCGGAAAACTTAGTCGCGAAAGTGGGTATAGGTACGGGGCTTCTCTCTCGCAAGACTTATTTTACGACGTTCAGGGATAATTAACTAGCCTTGTAATTGCTTTCTGAGAGGCACGATACCTCCTCGTGAGACGAGAGCCCGAGGAGGCTAGCTTTTAAAGGAAAATATAGTCACCGTCTCGTTCAAGTATCAATTTATCGATCGTGAGCAGTTCAACAGATTTCATTAGCTAACGATGCTGCGAGAGAGTCTGTCTCCTTCTCCTTCTCCATCTCCATCTCCTATACATCGGCCCACGCGCATCCCGGGCTCAGAATCAGTCAAAACTTTCATCTTTTTTCTATTTACTTTTTGTTGCTTTCTTATTCTTCTTTTTCTTCTTCGATCGTTCTTTTTTTCTTCCACTCCGACCTGGAATATAAAGAACTGTATCGTCCTACGTCTGGGACTTGTTTGTACGACGTATACCCAATCTTCAGTTCTTGGACTGAAAAAGGTCAGGCACTTTCTTCTACATCTTTAAAGGCTCTCACTTTTCTACGGTACAAAATACCGCGGTCTAACCTTAATCAAAGATCGACTCAAAATGAAAAACGAGAAGCAGATCTGTACATTATATCGCGACAATTTCGCACAGATTACAAGAATTTTCATCCATAATTTCAGCCGCCTATTTCTACGCCGGAAATTCCAAGGGACCGATCGTAAATGGATTCAGAGTACGAGACGAGAGAGGAACGTGAGTATATTAAAAATTGGCCAAAAACTTGATACCGCTTATTATCCTTCCCGCGGAGGACAAGAAATTCTCGTTTTTTCTGTCTCCTAGTTTATTTGCCTTTCGCCTAAACTATCGCGAGCGGATATACCCGCGTTTTATACAGGAAGCCAGTCTCCACGGATTTTTATAATTCAACCTGTTCTTTTTTTCTAAAAATAATTCCCAGCCACGACCTTCTTCGGAGGTACAGAAAGGAGGACATTACTCTGACATTACCCGAGGGCAAGACCTTGAGCAATATAAGATGGTTCGCCATATGGTGCGACGATTTTTCAGTAAGTACCTTTCATCTATAGCCACGGCCTTCGTCCATTTGTCTAGCTGAAATGAGAAGAAAAAAGTATAGATAATCGGATCACAGCGTAAAGAAACGGTCGATTAAACCTCAAGGCTGTTCATACATCTAAATATAATTCCCAACTAATTCCAGGTGAACTTTGGAGACGTAAGAATACCCCGTGGATTCGATTATCCGAGACCCCAAAAGCTGGGACCTCTCAAGGGTATCCACGGCGTGAGTTCCGAGCCGGTGGTCGTAGTCGATGCACAAACCCTCCTGATACCGAGCTTCAGCTATGACGGAGAAGCGCCTGGTGAGTGAAATTTTCTTATTTTCAGAAAAGATCGGGATGGGATTGATTGTAAAACTGGAATCGTTTCTCAGACGCGAAATTCTGGGCTGGTCCCGGGCCAAGTCCGACGCCACAGGGGATCAAGATACCGGATGAAAACGGGAAAGTCGCTCCTCTGAGGAGATACGACCAGAAAACAATCGTCCTTACTCTTCCTGGCGACTTGACCGTTCACCAACTCGGACATTTCGGCGTATGGTGCGAAGCCTTCACCGTGGACTTTGGCCACGTACAGATACCACAGACTCTGAACGTTCCGCCTTCTCTCAAGATGCTCGGTGTCTCGCCTCAGGTGAGTCAGACACGACAATAATTAGGTACAGTTAGTCGCGAGTTAACGATCTCTCTCGATGTGTGACAAAAACAGAGAGAGCCAAAATAACGGGCGAAAAGGAGAGAAGTATGTATAAGGTTCGTCCAAAGACTGTCCAGTCTTTCCTCCTTCCTCCTTTCCATCTTATAATCCATGTCGCGTTCTGTTTAGCACCTAATTCCCTTCTTTTTTCTTTCTTCAGTTTTTAGTTTTCACTCTTTCAAATTTTATCCCGCGGTTGTAAACTAACAGAAGGAAAGAAATTTTTGATTTTTATTTTATTTCGTCATCCTCGGCGTACACGATCATCGTATGGATTCATTAACGAGTAGATACACGTCCAAGGTCCGTTTGCATTCGCAGTAAATATTTGCCTTGACGGCAGACAGCAAACCTCGACATTTCAGGTTTACCTGGATTATTCGCGTCTCGTTGAATAGCGGGAGAGTTTTTTTTTGCGAGTGAACAGACCCCCAGTTTATTCGTCATTATATATAAATATTTTTTTTGTTAGTTTTCGAATAGAAAATCTTTGGGAATTAACTTCTATAACCACTGTCTCTGTCCTTGTGTTGCAGAATATGCGCGGAGGACAGGGACAGTTGGCATACCTTGAAAATCAGCTATCTTTGTCGTCCCATCGCGCGTCTCCTTCTCCCTCCTCTTCATCCGCGAGTTCAACTTCGGGAGAAGAGGACCAACGCGTGACAACTTATCGTCCAATTCTCAGGCGAAATGACCAAGTCCAGGTCGTTCAGTCCTTGGATTATAGGATCCCGAAAAGTCTCCAGTACCAAGAACCTCTTCAGCAAATTCCCCAAGCCTTGCCGCTTCAGTATACCCAAAATCGTCAGGATTTTAGTCTACGTCGCGACGGTAGTCAGGCCGGTTATCAAATTCCAAGCTCGATTTCTCACCTGCAACAATTGGCTAATGTCAGGACCTCGTTTTCCCCCCCAACTCTCAGGCAACAGCCCTACGTCAATCAATACTCGTCGCTAAATCAACAGTCGTTGGAATATCCCCAGAATTTACAGACCAATAATTATTACAATCCTGGATCGGCTGGGCAACAACAGCAGCAACAAATTCAGCAAGGATCTTACGCGAGATTTTTGGCCTATCAGGGAAACCAGAATCTCAATTCGTACGTTCAGTACTAGGGACTTCGCCCTTTTCGTATTCTCGAATCAAGGTTTCGTCGGCCAAACGAAGTCTGCGAAAGCCCCGAAATCCTCGTAATGTTTCCCTGTTTTTTTTTTTTTTTGTCATTCTCAGGAAGATCATCGCTTCTTATTGTTTTTTTCGCTTACCCTGAACTTGCGGATTAACCGAATCGTATGTAATATTATTTCTATTTATTTAATGCTACTGCAGTTGAAATGAATTACGAGAGTTAAACGCTGGGTGGATTTTAGTGTATTATACTACATAAGATGTAAAAACTTGAATATTAACAATCGAATATTTATCATTCGCAACATACAGCCGTATGATTCTACTAGAATATAGCGACGCACGTGTGTATGTACCCATCGTATATTATGGGGTACAGTTATATATACTTGCAAATTCTTTTTATTTCTTATTACGTGAATAATACATGCTTCTATATATATATCAGTGTGGCAATTACGCGTGTATAGGTACACCAAGAGGTACGTTTTCTGGACTGTGATACAAGCTTTTTTTTCGTTCTTAAAGAAAAATTATTTCCTATATGCATGTGAATAACTATTTTAAGATTTTTTGGATGAAACAAAAACGATTATAGTCTTCCCCGTTGAATAATTATTGAGCCAGTTTTACACAGTTATGATATTATACGTGTTATACATAATGTATTTCCATATATACTTATATATTATACAATATTTTGTACTTTTTATACTTCAGAATTTATCTAATAAATACGTTTCTTTTTTATATACATACATGGACGATTTACTTGGCTATTCGAATCGTTGGATAAGAAAAACAAACAAAAATTCAAAAATCAGGAAACACTATCTCATTATGTTTATTCTCTATCCTTTATATTTTCAGTCAAAATTAAATTGCGAAGTTCTTCAAGATGATCTTGCCTTCGAAGTGCGGTGGGCAGTTGCCGGAGACAGTGTGGTCGTTCAATTGGTAGCAAAACTTGGCAAGTATCCGCACAGCTATAACCATGAAATATAACAATCGATATTATTTTACATCATTTTTCTTCAATCTGATCTATGTCGGCGGCTTTTAATTTCACTTTTATAATTAACACTCGCACGCCAGCCCCGGCTGATTTCATTCAACGAATTGAGATTGCAAAATGTCAAGAGAAAGGCACGAACAGGGCCGCACCTTTTCTCGCGGATGTATTCCTCGCACGGTTTTATCAAGGCATAAAGATCGCTGTAATTACACGGTCGAATCACGAACACAGCAGAATAAAGAAAGAAAAAAAATGATGTTAAATAAAAGAAACTAAAGGCACTCGAGCTTTTCTCTGTCTAAAAAGAACCTCGACGTTGAAAACTATCATCAAACTTGTCGAGGGGTAAAAACGACGACTTTTTCCCACCCGTTTTTCAGACGCTGGACAGTACATGTCTTTCGGTTTATCACCGGATCAAAAAAAAACCGTGATGGTAGGTGGCGACGTGGTGGTTGCCTGGGTTGACAAACAGACTCTCCAAGGATATGCGATCGACTACTTTTTAGACGCGAAGTCTCAGTGTTCAGGAAAACGTGGGAGCTGTCCAGACATACGTATACAGGTGATTAGGCCCAAGGATCTGTAAGGAGGAGAGAAAGGAGAGGCATTTCATTTCTTCATCGAGTCTATACCGCGTCTATTAATTTCAGGAAAATTCAAACTCCGTTCGTTTATTAAACGCAGCGATGGTAAACGGCTACAGTATCGTGACGTATCAGCGTCCCTTGAAAGCGACTGACGAACTTGACCTCGCGATTACGACTAACACCAGCCAGGCCATTATCTGGGCGATTGGCCCCCTGAACGAAAGAAAAGAAGTCAGTTTCCACAGCGACTTTACGAAGGAGGATAAACTGATCGAGTTCGGCAGACCTCCGCGCTGGAATTGCCCGATGCCCGATTCCCAGGATCAAGATCGACCGACTAGAGATCAGGAGAACAAAGAGACGGACGCCAGTTCTCAGGTGAAATTTAATAGTCGATAAAATGATGGAGAAAATCGAGTCCTGAGGTAATAGAATTCGCAAATGTTTCGAACAGACGACTGCAGTCACTACCAGAAGACCGCAACGCGTTCCACCCACGCCTGCACCAGCCTCGAAAAACGGAGCCTGGGAGATTCCTCCCATTCAATGCAACGAGCCTGAAGACGGTGTTTTTTACGCTCAAATGGGACCGACGGGAGGAAAACACGGGTACCCAGCTATAACAGGTGAGACATTGACTCATCCTTGCGAGAAACGAAGTCAAGACTAATCTCCTGTCGAATAACGCAGGTCATGTTGGCTGGGGAATCTCTTGGTACATAAACGGCCTTCTTATCCCCGAGATCAACGTGGTTAGGGGTAAAAAGTACACATTTGTTGTCGAGGGTGGCTCGGACCCAGAAACACCGGCCAGGTACCATCCGTTTTATATAACCGACGACCCGATCGGAGGATACCAGCACAAGACGCCCGAAGAGAAAGAGGTGAGTTTATAATTTCCGCGAGTTCAATCTGCGACTTGGTCAATGACGCGATTAATATTCTCTCATTTTTTCTCTAATCCATGAAAAAGAACGTGAAAATATTCGCTGGCGTAAAACGGCTGCGTGGTACCACCAAGCTCACCGGGGTCGGTAGACTCTGCAATTGGGTACCTGATCAGTCTCAACCACTTGCTGACGAATTTAACTCCTTTGGTGCCTATCAACGCACTCTTACTCTAGAATGCGATCACGGCGAACCAGGCATCGTCGAATGGACTCCGGACCAAGATACGCCGGATACCGTCTACTACCACGTAAGTGTATAAGGAAAATGTGTTGGTTTTTCTTTTCTTTTTATACTTGTTCCTCTTTTTTCATTTTTTCTTCAATGAAAATCGGCAGTGTTATACTCATCGTCATCTTGGATGGAAGATAAACGTTCTTGACGAGTGCGACGCGGCTGAATCATCGGCTAGCGAAGTACGCGAGGTTTATGCCGAGCTTCCCGCAGGACAGGGAGGGACTGGGGATACTGACCTGGACGGTGTCGGGAGCATTCGTGTATCCAGCAAGGTAACACCAGGGCCAGAATTCTTCCAGGAACATCGGGAATATATTCGTAATCCGTCATTAATGGCTAACACTTACCACAATGCTGATATCGCTGCTGCTGCTGGTGCCGCTGCTGCTGCAGGGAAAGAAAGTTTCATAACGCAATTAATACGCCCTAACAATAATCCCATCTTTGATTCATACGAACGCTTGCAATCATTCGATGATCGTCCCGGGACGGTTTTATCGAGCCAATTATATTCTACTTTGTCTGCTGATGCGAAGAACAAGAAGAACAAATTGTATCAAAATCGTCATACGCTTTTTGTTCAACATAACGCGAATTCACCCACATATCAAAGTTATCATTTAAATCAAGGTCAGGGTATTGGAAAACTGAACAAGAAAGAAAATCCGGTAATTAGCTACGAGGTGAGGGAGAGAGATGAGGATCTCCACGCCTCTAATTATCAACAAAAACTAATTACAGATACGCGAATACGCGGAAATCCACTAACTACAAACTACGGCATGAAGTTTAACCACCCCCAGGGAACTCCGATATTTTCAAGGCCCGAATCTCAGCTAATGGTCGTAAGAAGACCCGTCCAAAACCGCAGACCGATATCGCCGTCTCCGATCCGACCAATCACCCTTATTTCTAACCCTATGTCAATGCTGCAGCAAAGACCGAACCAGTACTTTGCGGATAGGAAGAAACCCGTTCACCGCGCTACATCATCGCCTCATATCACGCAAAATGGGAAACGGTTCAACGCCCAGATAACAAAGCTAACGAAAACCGATTTCAACCAGAATACCATAGAGTCAAAAATGTCCCAGGCTGGTGCTGCGGGCGCGAATCAATCCCCGGCTAAAAACACCGGGTTCAAACCGGAGTCGGTCGTCGTCGAGGGGGGCTTCAAACCCATCGTGAGAATCACAGACGCGAATGAATACGCCGAGGAGAGGAGATTCGAGGTTAACGAAGACGACGTCGTTCCGGACAGCGGGGAGTACCGACCCTCGGAGAATTTTGAACCCATGTTTGTCCCGTCGCCCCCGGATCGTAATCAGAGCAAGAAACTGAGGAAGAAGGCCCAGCTTCGAAGAAACAAGCCTAGGCTCGAGGATGCTGACGACATGGAAACGGCTGCTGCTGGATTAGACGCGTACTATCTACCCCCGGCTTCGACGGGGCTGAATCTGAACACTAAACCAAAAAATCAAGAGCCTTCGGACGGGGCGCTGGTCACGGCCGATGGAACCCAAGTCTCGGACCCAAACCTCGCTCGGTCTATACCCAGGGCGAATGAGCATACGCGAAGCAGAGTATCGTCGGACGTTTTGAGCCGGACACCGCAGTTCGGACGATTTAGAGGCGAACTTCCGCCCCCGATACCCGGCAATATAAGCCCTGAAACTATCCCGCAATTGAAGGGCAGCCAGCAGTTGAGCGCCGGGAACTTAGCCCCGTATTCTAACCCCGTGAGAAGTTTGGGAAATACGAGGTTGACTCTCGTACAGAGGTCCAAGAGGTCTCCGCACCACGTACCCGGACACGTCGACGACGATGATAACGAGAGTAAGAATGTCAACGCTCAAGTTACTCCGACTAACGAGGGTAGTCGTGGACACTCCCACGAAGAGCATTTAAACATCGATCACGGACATGCGAGTCATGAGCATGAGGCCGCTGCGGAAAATACCAATCACGATCAGGGCGGCTCCCAGGTTCCCAGTGCCGGCGAATTCCTGCTAGCGAATATACAGTATATCGTACTCACGGCTGTCCTCTACTTCGTCATTTAATTCGCCTTTCATATCACTGTCGGAAAGATGACTGTAGTATGTATTGAGCCATCGAGAGGAGCCTAGGAAGATCATTCGATGCTCGGTAATCAATCCTAGCCATTTTTCTATCCTCTGCAGAGGCTCCTCTCCCTATTTCATTCGCATATTTGTGTATGGTAATCGGAGGATAGATTGGGGGATGATGGAGTTTCATTTAGTCGACTAGGTGTCGCATAATTATGTCTAGCGTACTAAGGAATAATTCAGAGTCTGATATGACGGTTTTTACACTTTATTTTCACCTTCGCATGTAGATCACTTATATCCAATTATATTTTCAACCTTTTATATTGTTTTAAGCGACTTGGATGGGCGCGCAATAATCGCCGAGCCTGTATTACCCTAATTACCGTAAATATTATCCAAAGTTGCTGTCAGCAGCTATATATAAAAAAAGTAATAAATTTACCGATTCGAATACCCACCACGAGATTCTAGGTCGGCATATGATAGGTAATAAAAGTCATCTATGAATGAATAGATAAATGACTGTATTACATCGACTAATATACATATAATATAATATAAACGCGAGTACAAGATGTGCAAAAGAACTATACTAATTTTAAACATTATAATACGAGATTGTTAAGTTTGCAGAGATAGTTGTACATATATTATACAGTTTTATTTTTTTTTATTTTTATTGTTAATAAAAATAAAGGCAATATATTTACCCCTTTTTGCCACCATTATCCAGGTCCTTGATCCACATGAATACGCGATGAATGTGATCGGCAAGATCCGCATACGAGCCCGGGGACATAGTCATATAATAGACATCGTCAGTTTCTGAAACGCCGTCATTTTTTTCGAATCTTTCGCTCGTAGACTTCTTTTTACATCTTTCACCCGTTTTTAATTCGTCCGACGACTTTTCAGTCGTACCGTGCTGAGTAGCCCGTTTACGTTCTACTTTCTGTTTAAGACCGCTGCCCTTGTCCCCGGACAGACCATTTTTGAGATCCTTCCTCTCTTCCCCTGCTGGCGTTATCTCGTCGCCAAATTCGTCGGTTGTGTCAGTTGTTACTTCTGATATTTGCTCCTCGGTGCTCATGCCAATATCATCCATGACCCCAGCGCTTTCAGTGCTATCCGATTCCCCCGAGGATGGAACGGTGCTTTCTGCCTCTCCACGTGGCTTCGACGAAGGTACAGTACGACTACGGGTTTCCCTTCGATTTATAAAAGCCTCGCCATCGCCATGGCCGTTTTCGCGGTTGTAATTTTTCGTCAAAATGTCCCACGAGTATCTCTTTATTTTACGAAAGATATTACCGATCCAAGAGCTTTCGCTTTCTGTATCAACGCTCCTCCGCGGTTTGGATTTTTTACTCGATTTCGTACTTGGCAGCGTGCAAAGTACGTCTTTCATAGTAGTTTTCGTCGTACGATTTCTACTGCCTTTTTTTTTCACCGCAGCAGATCTAGTCTTGATTATCCTGACGTTTTTCAAAAGCTTCGATTCCTTTTTAACAACGATATTTTTACCCTGGCTTAATGTTCCTGTCCCCAAATAATTATCCGGAGCTTCGTTTATCGTCAATTTATGTAGCTTGTTTCTGCGCGAACGGAGCTCTTGCAAGGCTGAAATTTTACCCTTTTCAATGCAATAAGTCGAGTGGAGAAAATGAACGCCTCGGTCTTGGGTGTACCGGTAAATTTCCTCCCAGTCTTTTTGGTCGCAGACCACCTGAACCATCCCGTCGTTTTCAGGGGTTTTGGAAATCGTCGCGGACTCGATATTGCCCAAAAATTTCGTCAAGTTTTCGACCTCGTTGCTCGGTGGTACGAGGAAGAAGACATACTGCAGTCTGATCGTTCGAAAAATGAAAGATCGATGAAAAACTCGATTAAAATTTATGGAATAATCACGTATAGATGAGTGACAGAATTATTTATAAAAATTAATAATACGTACGACAAATCTTTGCATATCGGTTTAACAGGTGAATCGCAAGTAGATTCGCCGAAAAACTTAACAACAAGAAGAATCAGGAACCAAGTAAGAGCCATGATCGCTTCAATCAGGTTCAATGTTGAAACTGCAGACCGCAAAAAAGTGTGTGCTACTCCATTGTGTAAGTATCGCACGAAACCGTGTCCAATTGTTGGTTAATTAGTTGATTAAGTGTCGTTTGATGGTCGATAAATTACTCTAATTATTGTGTACGTACGTCGGACTTGCTTGATACAAGTTTCCATCGATCAAGCTTATTATTTCTATTTTACCATTTGCTATTCGGAATTTATTGTTCAGGTAAATTTGTTGATTTCTTTTTTTCCTGTGGTATTATCGCATGGATATTTAGGATCGAATGAATAAACGAAGACGGAGATTAATTCTGAGTAATCGTAATATTTTATTATATTATTTATATATATATATGTACGAAAGAATGAAGATAAAAGTCGGAAATAAAGAAGTAAAAGAAGAAGAAGAAGAAGAAGAACTAAAAAGGAAATGAAACGGGGGTGAAATTAATTTACATAATTTTTTTCATATCCTAATATAGTATTATACGCTCGTTGATTATACAGTTTTTTTATTTTATTTTATTTTTATTCTGTATTTAACTCGAGGTCTGCAGTCCAATATCAAAATCTGCGCATATATCGACAATCACTTATACTTTCATCATATATTGATGTATGTATGTATGTATGTACACAGTATAGTTACGATTGATTTATTGCGGTGCGATAGACTTACACCTGACATTATATAGTAGGTATATATATATGTATATATACATATATGAAATAAGGTACATTTTCAACATCGACAAGCTGCCGTTGCCATTATTACAGCGATTTTATATCAATCATTATTGTTTATAATTAATCATACATATCGAAGTTCGTAGTCCGTTTAATTCGGCTTGACGATCACCTGCAGTTTCAAAAACGCGTCTACATAATTATAATACGCTTAAGTACTCTTACTTTAGTTTTCATTCTTCTTCGTTTCTCGTTATAATAAATTTGAAAGAGAAAAAAAAGGAAAGAAAGAAAAGAAATTCGATAAACCGCGGCCGTGATCACTCGATTAAAAAACTATCAATTTCACTATTCAGCAAAGCTATAACGGGCTTCAATTTACTCATATATAATACACGCTTATATATGTACGTATGGCAAACTGCAATTTTATTCAATAATTATGCCTATATTATAGAACTATTATACAGCAAATAATAATAAAGAGGAGCAATTTCAGTTTTTAAATAAACATTTTCGCTTTTATTAATCAATATATAAGAAAAATAAGAAAAAGAAAAAAAAAAAGAAAAATAATATATATATATAATAATTCCCAGCTCTCTTAACATAGGCATAAAAATATTACACATATACTTATACCTATACTGTATATATGCAGTCTATTTAAAATAATAACTTTTCCTAGTTTTAAATAATTATTTTTGTATTTGTTTGCTTGTGTTCTTTGATCCGTCTTGAATCGTCGATGAGCTATTTAATTGAACACATTTGCTCGCTTCTAAATTTCTCCCCTCATCTCACAGTCTCCTAGCCATTTTTTGATTCGTTTTAATCGTAACGATAAGATCAGATTTCTGTGAAATCACTCAAATACAGCATCCACTGCGGCGCGATTCAAATAAACTATATCAAATCTCGTTTTTGTAGATATTCAACAAGCAAGGCGTGAGCATATCGTTATAGTTTCTCCACGATGATCTGTCGCCTGTATTATAAGCCTTGGCTAAATGATTGGATTAATAATTACGCTGAGCCTCGTTATTGAAATGCAAATATATAAAAAAAAGAGAGAAAGAAATCAGCCACGGACGATCGACGATGGCCTCTCTTGAAAGGTAACGAGAAAAACCAGTTACATCACCTACAGTATTAACAATAAGGTATATTACAAACTAGACAATAAATTATTTACAAATATTCAATAGTATAATATTTTACAATATGGTTTCTCGATAATCAAACTATAATATCATACAGGTATTCGCGATTGTTCAGCAGTAGTTTCATTCGATCCATCTATTAAATCCTAGACAATCAGATTCATGATTAAGTCTCGCCTTTCGGGTACAATTTATGGAAATAAACTGTTTGAAAACTTTTATGACCGGTATTACTATCTTACAATGTTTAGGGAATGAAATTATAACAAAGATTTTCTTAATATATTCAGCAAGGAAATAAATACATTCGTTGATTCTATAATGAAGATTGCCGGTATTTAGCTAATTTCCAAGAGTCAATTATCCAAGTATTTATCTATCTTGAATAATTCTATTCAATTTTCATATCATATTTAGAATAATTAGAATAATTTCATATCCAAAATTAATATACTGTTGAGAAAATGAGCGACGAAAATATAGTATGTACAAGTGTTAATGATAATATTCAATATATAAGTATAAAACTGATTGCTGAACTTGTGAATATCAATTTTCATGTATAACTCTGTACAGGTAAACAGTACGAAGCTGTAGAGACACGATTCCCGTAAATACTTATAGGATGAACTGCAGGTGCTATATCTCGGCGTTTAAGTTCAATGAAAGCATAAAAAGTTTCGAAAAATATAATCACCGGCATACAATACTGACAATGAGCATAGCGAGTTATAAAAACTGTATTAAGTCACATCTATGGTACAAAAATAATATATTACGACCGAACTAGCGCTTCTCAATATTCAATTTCCTCGTCTACACGAATATCTGCAACAATTCTCTTCAGATTAAATAGCGTTTTGATTAAAAGTCCGATTGTACAAAGGAAAGAGTCGTTCTTAAACCACGATAAAAAAAAACAAAATGCAAATGAGGAAATAACTCGTCTATAGTTTAAAAACATTCCGTTCCTCGATACAATGCTTGTTAAACAGCCCCAAGATCGTCAGAGGAGAAAAATTGTGTAAAGCGGTTTTACCTCTAGACTGATATTTGCGCGAGCGTAACTGACTCTGCAATGGACCTGCGTGCGAAATGAACAAACGTTGGATAAAAAAAAGTCTGATAAATGAATTAGCTAGACTACAGGTTGATGCCATACGATTTTACCGCTCAGACATCCGGACACGAGTAGGCAATGTTTTGGAGAAAACTTTGTGCTGACTACGGTGTCAGAGTGGCTAAGATTCGTCGCGAGTTCGTACAATTGGACAGATTCATTAGCCGGTGGTACGCAGTTAGACAATTCTTGGCAGTCGCTCGAGAAGGCAAGCAAACGTACGCCGTATCCAAACGGAGAACAAATGAGCCTCCCGTCCGAAGAGAAGCACAATTCCTTTATGTACCCAGAGCCCATGTTCGGTTCCTCTATGTAGTGCGTTAGCCTAGGTGTGTTTTGGTGGATCTTGTGATTCCTTGGAATCGCATACATCGTTTGAGACATCTGTCTGTTCTGGTTTTGGGCCCTGGCTCTTTCCCCGATTATAACTACCGTGTGGGAAGACCGAGGTATGTTGACGCTCACTCCGTTGCTGGACCTGGGGAGCCAGTCTCTTCTCTCCGAAGATGGGTTGAACTCCCTTTCGCGTTCTCTTCTGTTTCTGGCTTCCCTAATAGCCACTAAAGCCTCCCAAACGTCGGTCGTGCTCACGTGCAGCTCTACCCCGTCGATGACATTTCTTCGCCTGAGATCACTGAGCTGTGAATTTTGCCTCGGTAGTCTAAAGTCCTCGACGTGTTCCACAGAGTAGGAATTATTCCTCTGAGTATTGTTTTCGCCCTCGTCGTCGCTGCCCTCGTTATCCTGCAGTCTATTCTCCGGCCTTATTTCGTCCTCGGAATTCGAATTCAAACGAGACTCGGACGAATTGTCAATAGAACTAACTTCAACAACCCCGAAATTCGTCCTCACAATATTTCTCTCCATTCTCTGATTCGAAGTACGCGATTGAGACCTGGAATTTCGCCTCGGTAGCTCCTGCCAGCTGTTCGTTCTCGAAGGTCTGACCGGCTGGACTGCATCGGTCGATACAAACGAGTTTGTCATTATATCCGTTACTTCTTGAACCATTCTGGCCCGGCTTGCGCTATCTATTATAAAGGGGGACCCGGATATCCCAGATCTTGAGGGCTGGGGCTGATGCTCTTCCTCGAATTCTTCCCCCGAAAGGTCGTTCAGATGGGCAGGTGAATCTTCGAGGCTGTCTTTGATCTGATCTTCAGCCTCGGATACGTCCCGTTCTTGTATATCATGGACACAGGTCCACTAGGAAAGAAATTTCCCTTGTAATAATGATCGGAAGATTAAAGAACACGCTAAAATCATTTCTAATCTCTCTAGGATATACCTCAGACTTCTCTCCGTTGCTGACATTCCTCGACAGAGCACACCAGCCCTGTGGATGCACTTGGAGGCTGGAAATGACCTCGGCATCATCACCTGCTGGGAAATCAGTGAGGAATTCGACCCTGTTGTGCGCACGAGAGTGTGAGAAAAGGTGTGTGAAACTCGCCGCAGCCGGTATAGTGGTTTGAGATAGCTGCATTAGACGGTACATATTTGGCTGTAAAGAGACAAGATAAAGTATAGAATTCTTCAATTACCACGTTAATAATTATCATGGGTGACCTTGGGAGAATATACAAATTTTTGGCATGGAATTGGCAGTTTAATTAACTGTTCAAGCAAATCTTTATCTGGCATAATATTATTCGACGAAATTAAAATTACTTCAAGCCCAATTATCAGTTGTGCTCAAGTATGGGAGTGTGATAACCCGACTTAACAGATATATTTATATATATCTGTATCGTAATTAAGTGTAAAGAATTTTTTATCACTTCTGATAAGAGCGGACCGAAAAATCAGTGGGTATTTACATTTGGGAAGATTTATAACATGAAAAGTACGTTATATGTTGGCAGCTGATTTTACTTGAAAAAGAATTTCATTCGGTTATTGAAAAATCAATCTACTGTTGAACGTGGAATTAGATGATAGAGTATACCTTAAATCCTGCCAAGTCTTGCGTCAATGTACTCAGCTGAAGATTATGAATGATGATTAAATAGCCCGAGGTTGTACATATCAGCATTTTGCTGGCGTCGGGACTTAATCTCGTACGCATCAGTCCGTTTGTGTGGAATACACGATTGTAGAGAAAACTATTCTCCGTAAAACTGTGCGATAAAAGAGAGAAAGATATGAAGAAAGATCGGATCGTCTATAATTGGAGATTACATTCGTACAGGGTAAAATATGCTTTAAAAAATTGTGTGGAAATGATGATAATAGTAATCGGGTAGACCTTGGAGAGAGACGAGAATATTAAAGAATATTCGTTATTATTACAGCTTTGAATGTAACATAAAATGAACCAGGCAGTTTATTTTTAATATTTTCGTTATCAATTATGGACGATCTTTCACCTGTTAATATCCCAGGTATATATGCTGCCGTCGAAACCGCTTGTGAGTAATAAACCGTCGCTAGGACTATACTCAATGTTCTTGACCCAATTTGAATGTCCTTGGAGAGTTCTAATTCGCTGTTTTAAATTCCTAGCATCCCAAAGTGCGACTGTACTGTCGTCAGAGCAAGTGGCAAACATCCGTTGATCCAAAAACCTAAGAAATCGATAAAGGGGGGGAAAGAAAATGAGAAATACTAATGAGCAAAATCTAAAATTCAATCCCTTCCCGCAGTTCGACTTATCCATTCAATTTCATAAACAATAAACATATTTTTATTTATACCTCACGCAATTTACGCAATCATTGTGAGCGTTGTCTATAGCGTGTATCAGCCTTCTGCAGAGCGGATCGAACATCAGAATACTGCGTTTTTCACACGCTGCGAGTAAGAGGGATCTAGAATTCAGACAGTGTATTAATTCTTTTTCTGTTGGTGTTAAAATTCGGTTTTTTTTTCTTCTGCTACGTCTGGAGGATGAGATAAATATTTTGGTAGAAAGACGAGATTAATTCTTTGACCTTTTTTCGTAAAATTGATCGAATTGAAAGAGGTGGAAGAAAAAAAGATAATTGAAAAATAAAAAATGAAAAATTTTATTTTTCAAGTATTGGCGATTCTCACCCGTCCGGTGAATATTCGAGATTAAAAACACCCCCGTGCATAGCGCTCGTTAAATTTTCGCCGTGATCCCACGAAGTGCACGGCTGTATCGATGAGTATAGAGTTTTGTAAAAACGGTCGTTATGACCGAGAGGAAATTTGAAGCCAATTTCTCTCTGTCGAAGCCACGAGCTGTTGGAAACTTGTCTAGTTCTTATTTTAGGCATTTCGAACTCTAGTCACTATTTAAATATACGAATAAAGACCCGAAGTTCAAGGCTTCTTGAAGGTTAGGTTTTCGCTCAAATGTCACTCAAACAAATTCGGGGTATATTATTCCCTCCGACTACATACGTGTGCATATATCTTTAATATACGATGGTTGAATCACAATTTTAATCAAACCTTTATTTACCACTAATCACAGATATATTACTCGAACCGGAATAGTTAATATTTTCAACCTAGTATCCATACAAGATATGGTATCTATTTATTTATTATTATTATTATTCGTAATATTTAATTTGAAAAAACTGAAGCAAAAATTATGGTTAAACCATATTATATATTCCCTGGATCTCCAACTACGGTATACGGTGATAATACACTGTAGTCGATGTATCGCTAAACTACGATTACTATCGTATCATATGACACTGATCTACCCGCGATCCGGCAACAATCAACTATTTTCAATCCAACAATATATCGCATTGTTGTTCTCGATATATCGAAGCCGAGGGTCGTTTCAAATCGACGCTTAACTTCAGGTACGAAAATTCAAGAAGAAATCAAATTCAGAGCGTATAATAGAACGCGAAACAGACTGTGAGAATAAATTCATTCAATACATACGTATATATGGAGGATTCTCAAAGGTAAACATTTACTCGACTATATTAACAATCTATAACCTTTATTACATTCAATTATAACCGTATACAGCGTTTATACATGTAAGGATGAAGCGTCACATACGGCCGTGTTACTCCGACAATTATATTCTACGTTATTAGATACCCATTATTACGCAATTATCACTTTGCAAAATAATATTCATTCCTCGAGGCCAGGCAATTTGAATTCAAACGTGAGTCCGGTTCCTTTAGTATTCTTGTACGTCCATTCATCAAAGGCTTGTGCCAATTCTTCGCTCATGTAGTTACGCCAATCCCCAACCTTACCTTTTCTTATAAACTTATTCTCGTCCGTGTACGATCTCTGACCTATCATATGCTCCAAATTAACGGCTGGATTAGATGCCATTTTAGAAAATTTCAGATGTTCGCATAGGCCCGATACTTGACTGGCCGTTACTACTTTGTTTAAAAATTTTGCAGTCTTTTTAATCACGCCTGCTTGGTCCTGAAATTTATTTGTTGTAAAATGTTAAATAGGAATGCAAGAATTTATGTCATTATTCACGCTCACCTTTTTCATTTCCTCGTAAGTTAAAAATAGGATATTCTCGTCGTCTCTATGCTCCCAAAATTTCAATACGTGCTTCCAGAAGGGACCCAAAGGTGCTGAAAGGGAAAATAGTCAATGGCCGGGAATAACCTGCTTGGAATAATGATAATGCCGTTTTTATTTACTCATGTCTTGTAGAAACAGTTGAGCAAACTCTTCGAAAGTCCCTTTCATGTCGTGAATCAATTTACAGTAATGGTAAAACGAGACGCATGTGTCCTTTGGGTTTCTCGTTATATAAATGATCTGTAAAATTCGTTATTTCCATGCTAGTGAAACAGAATTAAAACGAGAAATGTCGTCACTTACAATCTCTGTACCTTAGGCTTTTTAATTTCCAGTTCCAGCGGCAGTAAATCCCACGGCAAATGGGATTTCACGTATCTTGGACTCGGTGTCTTCTCCACATTCTCAACGCTGTTGCCTAGTTTTGTGAACCAGTCCACATATTCGCCGGATACCAGCAGAGCGGAGCTTCTGTGTTAAATAAAATGGTAAAAGAAATGTTGCTTAACAATCCGCAGAACAATATTTGTAAATACCTGAACTCTATAACTTAACATGAATTAGCAGTAAGATTCTCTACTGCAAACTTAATAATACACATCAGACTCACTCGAGGAGAGGATTTCGCAGAACTAATAGAGTTTGGGCTTGTTCGTAATCAAAATCATTCCCAATACACCAAGCCATTTCTTGAGCCCAATGACTGCCTGTGTAAAAATGTGGGATTAAAAAACGTACTCTCGATGACATTTGAAAAACCAGTTTAGAATCTTATTTATGGAAATATATGTTACATAGTAGCTAGTCAGAAATTTTATTCCACTTATTTTTCAGTTCATTTTTATAGCCGTTCAAAGTCCTGGAAAAGTTTCAACTAACCAGTACGTGGATATGATACCAGCCAGACATCATCGTCCCGAATTTCCATGTCTCGAATCTTTGGACCGTAGAGCGCAAACTGTGGTGGCAATACGCACTTTCCTGGCTCTACCCGAACAAAACCATTCTTTACAGAAAACATTTTGTCCAATTTTCGACCTATTTCACCGTCGATAGTCGAGTACGTCAACGCCATGATGTATCTGGTCAGTTATTACGCTTTTTAATCAGATTTATATTTATATCTTATTATTAAGAATCTATAGTATGTTGGAAAACGTTTTAATTATGTGCAAATGAAATTTTACACAGCAAAATAATCTCTTTAGATACTAAGAACTGTTCGATTTCGTATCTTTTATAGTAAACTTTTATCAATCCGATTAGTATATATGGGAGTGATATACCGTAGTGTATGTGATTAAACGCAGAGAGACACTTCTGTAACTGCAGTTCGGAATGCAATGCAAGCCTCTCCCAACTTTCTTCACCTTTTCATTGCCCTGCAGGAAACCAGCTTCTTTCTTTCTTTTTTCTTTCTGTTTTTTTTTTTTTTATGCTGCAACTTTCCTGCTTTCTTCAGAACGTTCCATTATCCTCAGGTATTAAATGGATGGGTACAGTTATTGAAAATGGAGAATAATGTACAGCTGATTTCGTTTTTCGAATATTTTTATTTCATTGAAACATTATTATAATATGATATACATGGGAAAATAATTTCTATGATCTAGTTTTCAATTCTTATTCAATATTGAGCGAAATAAACCTTGCATTTATCATTCCGGATAAGTAGGTATTAAAAATCTTCACGAGTGCAGCGAAACTTTCTCAATCCGTGTTTTCAGACGATGCAGTTTACAGAGTATATATTGCAGATTGCAGATTTCACTCGAGGAGTGAAAGTTCGCTGCAATTCGTTGAATACACTCTCCTAGCTGCATCTGAATAAAATACCAGAGATGAATGACGTTGTATAAACATATACGTATTATTAATTAAAAAAATTGCAATATTTATCGCAACTTATACGCGCGTATAATTCAAATTGCAAAATTCGCGCCATGATATAAGATTCGTGTCTAGGTAACTCGTATAAAAAAACCGTGAGATTTATGTATCCTAGAAAAAAACAGATTTGGAATATTTTAATTCAAGTCATAAAAAGAAAACTGATCAATAATTCATAATTAGAAACGCTAAAATACTAAATTCATATCGAAGGTCGAATCGGGGCGCCTATCGTCCTTCGCGCGGCCCTGACTCGCCGAATCTTGGCTACGTCACAGATTCGGGTCACGTGACGCGTGTATTTGTGGCTGTCACCAAAGCCAGTGATGGCCGTAAAATTTCACTGCGTTATTAATCCGTGTTATTATTTTCATTTCACCCCTTCGTTTATGAAAGTTCAAACGCGAAGTGCACGCCATATCGAAGACGGGTTCTCTCTCCATGATAGTTGAACAACGGTGAAATAATGCTCACGTATTTCGTGGCTCGTTTTAAATAGAAAGAGGGTGAAAAAATTTGAAGGTTATGTGTCGTAGTCGCGAGTTATATCGGAGTATAGTGCTAAGATAATAATAAACGGATAATAATAAACGTTCAAATCGAAGAACCAGCATAAGCCCGACAGATCCGATCGACGAGATAACCGAATCTATATAATCGTAGAAATTATCAGCCGATTTTTAAAATGTGGATCAATTGTCGCCAGGCCGTAAACTCCAAGGATCTTCTGTTCAGCGATTTAATACAAGAATGCAAATGCGCTGCGCCTGGTGCTCGGCTAACTTATCAGCTTAGAAATCGCTTAGAGAAATACAAATGCGAGATTAGGAAAGAAATCGCTTGCCGTATGAAGGATGGATGTGCCCCTTTATTCATAGCCTGCAAACGGGGACACGTCGAGATTGTCGAATATCTAATAACAGTCTGCAAAGCTGACATCGAACAACGAGGCATGTACGAAGTTCCTGATGACAGATCTGTACACTGCGTTACTCCGTTGTGGTGCGCTGCAGTTTCTGGACGGCTACAGGTCATCAAATGCCTCGTTGCTTACGGGGCTCAAATCAACGCTGTTTCAGACACTGGATCAACGCCTGTCAGATCCGCATGCTTCATGACTCATCTAGGTATCAAATGAACAAATTTTAATCATTCATTTTCCGTTTATTCATTTGTCTATATCTTCGTTCACTTATGAGAGCTGAAAAACTCGTTGTAATCATCGATAACAATTCCTATGCAGATATGTGCGATGAAAAACGACTATTTTTTAGCAAAAGATGGTCGGAAACAAACAAAAACACTAATCCTATGTTCCGAGTTATATATTTCTTATTTATCAACAATATAACAGCTTCTCATTACATAACGAGGCTGATTATCCATTCGTTAAGCTTTAAAAAAACCAAAAGTAGCCTGGAAATGATAGAAAGTTTTCTCTAAAGTGTAGAAAACTTTTTACGCTAATTGACTAAGTGCAATGAATATTTTTCCGTCTATTATTATGCTGTGGAAAGTTGGAAAATGAAGCTATTAGGTTTACCTAGATCCCTCAGATCCCTTGTTCCCTTATAATTAACGAGAAATATAACGATACAAGATCTGATAGAGTTTTTTATTTATATTTTACTTTACAGATATCGTAATGTACTTGGTGGAAAACGGGGCCGATATACTAAGGGCAAATTTCAACGGCGGAACTTGCTTGATAAACTCTGTACAGAGCGTTGAATTGTGCAAGTTTCTTTTACGCAACAAAGCGGATGTCAATGCCAGAGATATTCAGAACAAGACTGCCTTACACTACGCCATCCAAGAGCATAGATTCGCCACGACTAAATTGCTCTTAGATCATAACGCCGATCCAGCCCTATGCTCTCGGTATAATGACGATGCTCTCCAAACTGCCTGCTTGAAAGGATCGACCCAAATATTCGATTACTTAGGTATAGTTGAGCGAATATTTCAAACAATAATCGAGTATCGATTCTGTCTAGTTTCATTTTCGTATATTTATCATTTATTTGCTTCATATTTCAGTTGAAAATATCGCCTATTCGCCCGAGAGATTAGCTGACGCCAATGAGCTGATGGGTTCAACATTTTTGGACGAGCATAACGACTCGCAAACGGCAGTTAAATACTGGCGAGAAGCTATGGCGATAAGGGAAGCTCACGCAATAAACAGCGAACCTCTACCAAAGCTACCGGTCATCGCTAAACGGGACAGCTTTAGAAACGCAACTGAATTCACAACCACCGAAGAGCTCAATACCATAGCCTTAGATCTAGACGCAGTTAGGATACAGAGTCTTTTGATATGCGAAAGAATACTCGGACCTCATCACAAAGATACTTTGTTCAGATTAATGTACAGAGGAGCCTCGTATGCCGATGCTTTGAGGTGAGCATAGTCGTGTGTTAGTTTTGTTGATTTTAACTGTATTTTGTAAAAATATGTTCGATTTCTAAATTCCATTTCATTTATGCGGTGAATAAATGATTACAGATATCAAAGATGCATAGACCTGTGGAGGAGAGCGCTTGAGATTCGAGTCGAGAAAGATTCTGTAAGTAATTTCATCTCTAAATCGTAAATTGTCTTTAATTATAACCGATTATTGCTTCAGATTTCGATAATTGATCGTTGAATCATTGAATATAGTCGAGTACACGAATTTACAGAACTTATACCGAATGAAATTAGTTAATGAGCTTCAATGATAAACGTTATGATGAAAATGCTTAAATTCTCACCGAAATCCTTAAGACTTACCAATTCCTTGTTATTTCATTCTGTTTCAGATTCTGTACAGCGATACCTGTTTCACGGCGCAAGCCCTGGTGAGATTAATGGTAGATATCAACGAGAAGACGGTAGAGTTTGATGACCGAGTACCAGAGAAAGAAGAGCCGAGATTCAGCGACGTAGTTGCAATTTTTCATCTCCTAGCCAGTCCCCTTATAGAAGCGAGGCAGTTGTTAGAAGTAAGATAATGAAAATGACCGAAGCTTGAGATATTCTGTAATTGCAGAAATATGGAAGATTGAGAAAAAAATATTGCAAGACTTTAATACTTTTCATCTTCTCTAATCGAATTCTTATTTCGTTGTCGCAGATCCGTCCAGTGCACAAAAGACAGCAGGACAGCTACGACCGGATTTTAAAATGCGTAACGCATCTGATATACCTTCTGGTTAAAACTGCACAGAGCGAAGAGGAGAGAGCAGAAGCACAGCAATTGGTTTACAACCTAGTCAGACAAAGTCCGAGGTCTGCATCCACGGGGGACTCTCTTCTTCATCTTTGCGTATCAAGACTGAACACAATCAGATCCAGCTACTTTCCTGCTGACGACATACAGGTGAGTAGATTCAATGTTTTTTGCTTTCTTGTTAATCCTAAGACATTGATAATGCGAATGTGAATAACGAAACCGACTACGAGAAACTCTTGAATTTTATTCGTACTAATCAGGAGGAGGAGTAAAATTGACGTCATTGAATCCCCCGCTATTGAGGAAATAGCGCAGGATTGCTAAGAACTAACTTAGCAACTGCGTTTACTTTTGACCTTCCTTTCGATCACTTGGCATCACATGTCAATATTCAACTTTTCGTTTCTCTATCATAACAGGTTTTACTAGTTTGACTTTCAGCTATAAAAGGAAAGGAAGGAAGCTAATGTATTCATACTCATAAGCACACTAGTCGTTGCCAGTTCCGTCTGCGTTTTTAACCCAGACTTGGTTCTTTTCTCTTCTCTGTATCGTCGTTTTATTATTCTTCAAAATGACGAATCTATCGGGAAGTTCGTTCATAATTGTTAGCATTGTAATCGGCCAGCTCGTTTTAGCCAGTTGTCAATCTTTACTCGCTCAGGCCTTAAACGAAAACGATTTAGTCAAGTTACAAGATACTCAGAGGCAGGAGAGATCGTGTTTTATAAAGCTTGACAGTTATTTGGCAAAGTTATGGGAAAGTGAGTTAAACAACACGGATGTCAACGGCTCGGGAATAACATCTGAGATTTGGTCTCACAGTGAACTAACCAACAACAAATTCAATAACACCCGGACAGAGGAGTGGCTGGTAAATGACGAAGATCCGTACTGGAAACTGCTCCTCTGTTCCGCTGGCTTATTTCCATCGCCAGGATCAGTCGATAAAGAAACGGAAAACTGCACGGATCAATTATTCCAAAAAGTCTCGGATCGGAATGAAGCAGAGATTGACATTCACAATGCACTGCTAAACAACACCAAGGATCTTCCTTTCCGCCAATTCTTCAGCTTCTCAGATCTGAAGGATCTACTCTTTCAAAATCGAAGCGTAGGGAATTTGACCAGTCAAGAACAGAACGTCTTGGATCGCATGAAATCCTACGTTAATTCGGACGAAGACGAGGGAGAAAGGACGTGGACTTTGCTGCAAGAATGCAATTGGGAGGACTTGGAAGAGCTGAGAAATGCTAAGGACGATAAACACAGGTTTAATTTATTCAAAAGCCAAGTCATTCGGTCCGTCGATTACACGCTGGGTCATAGATTAGTGCAGAACTTCGATCTCAGCGTGAATATAAGCCACGAAGATTACACAGCTTGGATTAAAGCCAGGGAAAATATGCTCATCGAGATAGATGCCATCGTCGGAAAGCTGGATTCTGTGAAAAACGACTCTCGATGGATTTGCGAATACGCGAATGAGATCGCTAACAAATTCGCCCAGGAACAGGAGGCTGTTCTTCTCTCCAATACCTTCTATCGCATTAATCTTAAGACAGAGCGCGTTGTCCAGAGAGCCAGAGCGATGGCACGACTAGAGAGCCTCAATGACACCCTTAGAGAGAGTTTCAACGATTTAGCTGATAAATTTGAGAACAGAATGAGCTGTTGGAGGCTGGCTGTATTGGGGCTTGAAAATCAACAGCGTTATGAATTGACCAAGCATTTTATCAGCAGCAATTTATCCTATTCTCAGATTTATTGTAGACAGATGAATATCAGTCTCGGACTTTTAGCACCTCATTATTGTAAGTGCGCAGGTACCTTCTGTGTTCAGCATTCAATCGATGCTCTTTACGCAGAGAGATTTGAACTGACTAAAAGCGAAAAGTCCGGATCGTATAAAGTTGTTGCAAAAAATGTTAACAGACCAGCTAAGAAAGTCTTGGCTTGGCCTGGGGTCAAAGAAATTTGAATGAATTTCTTCCAACTGTTGGTTAACTTTATTTCCAAACCTTATCCTGTGTCCAGTATTCAATAGTTGTTGTTAATTATGGAAATAAAAATCTATTTATGGATCGTGAATTATTCACAATACGACGAACTGCTTATCTTTTTTATTCTCGTTAATTTTAACGCACATAATTTAAGGGATTTCAGTTGCGAGTTGATATATATGGGGCATTCCACGCCAAATCGGACAGTTTGAAAAACTTTCTTTTTTGATTTCCTCAATTTTTTGGTATTTGTTAGTAGCCCTTGAAAGAGGCTTCCTGGTAAATTTTGAGATTTTTTTCATCATTGGTTCAAAAACCGCTTTTTTTTTGGTTTTTCACTCATAACTTTCTTAATAATGGGCGAAATTCAACTTTTTTTTTCTTCAAAATGTTTGTTTTTAAATGGCTTTTACAGAAAAAAATAGAAAAAAAATATTCAACGCGTTTTGATTGGAGATTTTTGAATTTTGAGTTTTCAATCGTGTTTTTGAAACCGTATGTACCCTCCGATTCTTTTGCATTTTTTTTGTGGCAAACTTCGATCCATTTCACGAATTTTAAGCCCAAGCTGATCATGGGATTCTAACAATTACTATTTTTTTCCGAATTTTGAAAATTTAGAAATTCATCTTTTCCTAGTTGTCACTCTTTAAATTACTTTTCTTCATTATGTACTCTGTACTTGTGTACTCAAAACAATAAGCCCCATATACTTTCATATTTTTTATTCAACGAAAATTGACAGGCAATTAATGATAATACATGTCTGAAAATGTCTATAATCAAGGATTAATAATTAGCTTTATATTGATCGATCGAATGAATCATTAAGCGGGAACTTTCTGATGATAATACCACCAAGTATTAAATTTCTGTTGCGCTATCCGCCAATTTGCACTCTCGATCAATTCATCGAGAGAAAGTGGCCGATACGAGGAGTTGGTTATCACCGTGTAAACGTTCTCCGAAATTTCGACCAGCTGATATCTCTCAGATCGTATAGTCGCCAGTCCGAATTCCTCGCAGAATGTACCCTGGCATTTGCAGTATCGCGGGTTGAGCAGCTTCGTGGACATTTCCTTTATCTGACAGTAGGTAATTCCGTAGGGCAGGACCTCCTTCGTCAAAGTTGAAGCTATCGTGTGTCGTTGGTGGTTTTCAATCATTCTGACAAAATTGGTAAGGCAGTAGTGACCCTCTTTGAATTCTTTCGTCAAAACTTTAGCGTGGGAAAGACGATTGTCGTTCTTCTCTGACAGAAGATTTTCCAGCGCCACTACGTACGCGTATTTACGTTGGGTTTCCAGCTCGAATGAGAGAGAGGTGTTCTTCATATTTTCGAAAAGTATTTCCCTCTGATCCAGAAAGAATTTGTTCGCCAATACGCCCGCGTACGTACACAGGGACTGGGCGTCTCTCTTTTGCACTTGCAGATCGCTCGATTCGTTCCTAATCTCGTCTTCCATTCTCTGCCTAGCTTCGCTCCAGCGATTATACCTAAAAAATGAAATGGGAAAAAGTTTCGGAATATTTAATTCAATTTAATATTTAAGTCAATTTTTATTAAACGTATAAACTGGCTCACCTGAATCCGGGAATAATCGTTCCAGGCGACCATTTCCGCAGAACTTCCGCGGTCAGATATCTGTTAACGAGCGATTTCACGAGCTGACCAAATTTCTGATACCTTTCATTCTCGCCTTTCGCTTCTCTCAAAAGCCTGGCATTTTTCCACTCGCATTCTTGCTCGACGATAAAGCTCTTCTTCAACTTATCGGCTTCGGTTTTTATATAAAACTCGTGCAAATCCTCGTAAACAGCTCGCAACTCGGCGTCCAAAGACTCGATATTTCTATTGTCAAACAAAACCTCGGTGATATCAAAGTACGTGTAAAACGAACGGAAGGCAAGTTGCTCCCGCGAATCTTCCCTCAAATATTTCTCCATCATTTCCAGGGTGTCATTTTCCCGCGGCAGGTAATTCTCGTACAAATTATTCAGGCAATCGACGTCCTTAGTCGTCATTCTCGGCGCTATCGTGCCGGCTAAATTCCTGAAGCATTGATCAAGCTTCTCCAAAGCCATACCTTCCTCTTGGATCCACTCCGACTCAGGGTTACTGTACGAATTATTAAACGGCGGAACTTTCATCAGGACTGAAAAACTCCCCAAATCGTTAACCGAAACTTTACCGATCTCTTCCTGCCATCGAGACGCTATCAAACTGTCCAATGACCTCAAACAGTTCAACTCTTTCGTTTGCGTTTCTTGTACGATGTTCATGTCTTCGCCGACTCTTGATATCACCGTTATCAAAGGCGGGATGTCATCCAACTCTGAAGTCAAAGGAGGTGGAGTTGGCCGAGGTATATCTACAATGAGTGGTACATTGCTGGTAATTACTGGAATTTCGGTACTACGATCTTCCGTGATAATTTCGGGAGGTGGAGTCGGGCGAGGTGTATCTACTCTAGGAGGTACAGGGCTGGTGGTTGTTGGAATTTTTCCACCGTCTTGTTTCGTGGTAAATTTAGGGTTTTTTATCGTCGTTGGAGGATGTCTCGTCGGCCAGAATGAAGGGCCTCGCGTTGGCCAGAATGGAGGGTAATCCGGATCATAGTAATCTTCGAATGAAGAAGACTCGTATGACAATGAATCGTCGCAATCGTACTGGCCTGCGACCGACACTATGAAACAGGCGAGAAATAATACGAAGCGATACATCGCGATGTTGTGTTTTACGAGCGACTATTTTTCGGCTGTAGTTTTATTCGAAACCCGGAAAAATCTCGCTGATAAAATACTACAGAGTCTTTATTTATTATTAAACATTATACAAGTATAAAGAGGCAGGATTAACGTCAATGCATAACAGAATCCCAACCCATACTAACCTCACGAAACTCCGGACCTCATCTTTATATGGGGAGAATTTAATTCAACTTTTTTTGCAAGGATATTCCCACTGTCTTGCCGAAGGCTATCGGGTTCGGGAACCAGTTCATGCCAAGAGTCGTTAGTAGTATGCCGGAAAGTACGCGGTAATTTTTTGTTTATCTTTATCTTTCATGCTTACGTTAATGCAGGAAAAATCACACGCTACAATCGGCAGATTAGTTTCGACGAAAATTTAATCGACTATTTCTATCATATTTTCGATTTTGAAAAAGAGAAATAATGGATTAGTTTATTTTATCTTTACGACGTAGCTGTAGATATATTTCGATACTCAATTAACGATCCTCATTTATCCGACAGTCAGAAAATTAGTTAAGAGATTTAAGTGATTATTGATAAAAAAAAAATGAATTATGAGGGATAAATACAACATAAGTCATGATCGGAGTTAATATTTTCATTTTATTATCATCGAATCTTCTTCGATTAAGAAATTCATTATTTCTTACTGTTGAGTGTACAAAAATTGTTATTAATTATTATTAATTTTCGAAAGTAGTTTAAAAATGTATTATTGTTTCTTCCTTGGCAGCAATCAGCTGATTGCGATTAATCCCAATCAAGAACCTTCTCTCTGCTCTTAAGCCCGCTGGGAACTACCCTGTAGATACCCTTCGGTCCTTCCTGGAGGATGTATTCCTCAGCAAATAGATAAGCTAGTTCATGATGGACGCAAAAGCTGCCAACACACTTGCAAAACAATGTCCCGATCAGGCCTAATCTGTTGTTTTTACGCTTGCAGTAAATTTCGGGGTAGTTATATTCTGAGTCTACAAAAGCCAGGGCGATATCAAACCGTCGATGATTTTCCACGAGGTGTACAAAGGCAGACAAACACTTTGTACCCTCTTCGAACTTTTCGGCTAAAATCTTTAGAATAGGTTGCCGAAAATCCTTCGTTATTCCCATGGCCTTTTCTATACTTCTAGTTTTCTCTGCTACATCCCTAGTCTCGAGATGAATTCCAGGTTCATATTCGCCGAGAAAAATCTTCGCTTGTTCGTCAGATAATTTATAAGCGAATTTAGTAGCGTGTTCGCAAAGCCACTGAGCGTCGTTCTTCTGATTTCTCAGTCTTTCAACTTCCTCGTTGATCCTCAGCGTCATATTACCTCGAACTTGTAGCCAGTCCAGATATTTATCCCGGGGTAAAACCGTGCGCCAATTCCACGCGTGAACCACTTGATTAGCGAGCTGTCGATTAACAGCGTCTCTCACTTGACGTACAAACTCGTTAAGCCTCGCCTCCAAGTTTGACAATTTCCGCAATGCTACAGCATTTTTCCACTCGCAATCCAGCTGTATTACCCACGTGGGATCAATCCTGTCCTGTTCAGTGGTTAGATAGCTCTCTGCATGCTCGTAAGTATTTCTTTCGATATCGTTAAGAGCGTCTGGGGTTCTGCTCTGGTATAAAATTTCCACGAATTCAATGAGGCTGACAAATTTACGGAATATGAGCTGATCCCGAGCCCCGTTCTTCAACGATATCTTGAAAATATCCTCGTGCACAGCTTCCTCTTCTAAATGCATCGCGAAAATAGAATTCAGGCAGTTTATATCGGCCTGATTCATCAGC
This sequence comes from Rhogogaster chlorosoma, assembly GCA_944452935.1. Lineage (NCBI taxonomy): Eukaryota > Metazoa > Arthropoda > Insecta > Hymenoptera > Tenthredinidae > Rhogogaster > Rhogogaster chlorosoma. The sequence continues at coordinate 1,325,187 of OX101803.1, forward strand.
GGCACGATTTCGGGGATCAAACCGCGCATGCAGGACTCTATTTGCTTACTTGTCGAGCCACTCTCCATCAGCCATTCTTGTTCAACGGTATTGTACATCGGTTTAGACGGCTCGCTTAGGTTTATCACCTGTTTCACATCGCCCAGGTCTTCGGTCGGTATTTTCTCCAAATCCGCGGTCCATTTTGACTCCAAAACCGCGTCTATTCTCATCAGGCATTCTAGTTCGGTTAAATATTCTTGCTGTAGGCCAAAGAAGTACCTTTCATCCGTTGCTGGCAGTTTTGTAAAAGAATTTTGCTGACCGTATGTTCGCACTGTGTAGCACAGAGACAGGATCAGGACGATCTTCATAATCGCGATAAGTGAAGTATATTTCTAACTCTAGCTTCTTGGTAAGCGGAGGTTATATAGCAAGAATATTCTTCTCTTTTCATAATTATTCGTCTTTTTTTCTTCCTTTCTTTGTCACGGTGTATCAAGTTAGCCAAGTTTTATTGGCCTTAGGCGATCTCTGACAATCATACCAAAGATCATGAGTAGAAACAACTTTTTAATACAATTGCATAAATGTTAAACGCGAGAAAAGAGTCAATCTATTTTTTGCCCGACCTTATGGTTGCTGACTTTTTCAACAGGCTCAATAAAATTGTAGTACAGTTCGAGATTTTTTTACGATGATGTAGAATTTTGCACGTATCTTTTAGCGTGTATAGTTTAATTATAAAATTTATTCCTTGCGGACTTGTACGATGTAGAATCAAAACCTGCTTGGCCAGTTTTATAACCAGATACGTACGAAATTATCATATTCTATAGGCTAAGCTTAGACAGTTATATGTTATGGCATGACGTGTTTGGATTTTCAGAAATTTCGTGATTCTATTTTCGGATCATAATTGAGCTTAACTTTAACTTTTAGTTTCTTCTACACCTGCGGTGACGAATGGTTAATCGAAAAGGATATTTTTTTAACGATTACTCATAATGTCTCCATCCATGAAAGCATAGACTAAATTAAGCGCAGATCTAGACACCGGTTACCGAAATATCGAAAACAACTTGGTCATAAATTTACTTAACCTCTAAACCCGGGTATGGACGCATCCATGTTCAATAAAATACAGGAAATTGTGTTTCTCGTACACAGGAGAAGGGGAAATAATAACAACCATCAACGAGGATAATCTTCGTACAGTGATTCATCGTTTATTCAAAAATCTTGCGGACATAAATCTCTCGATTTCACGGAATACGTAATAACAATCTTAACCACACATTGTGACAAAACTAAACACACATCAGTAAGAACAAGTAGATTGGCGGTAAACGCTGACTGAATTTATATCAGTATCAAACCGAATCTAAAAATCGCAGGCAAGGCTTAACACTAATTCATTCATACCATTATAACGACATATACGACGTGCAACGTCTCTTCAACGTCGTTATTTAATTATCGAACTTGAATTTCTCATGGCAAATTCTCTCTCTCGCTCCAGTACCCAGACAAGATGACTAGACGGTATAATTTTATAAAGACCATCCTTTCCTCGTACCATTTCATAGTCGGTCGATCTGGGACTGTCCAGACCGTGAGTAGTGCAAAAGCTGCCGATACAATTGCAATATCTATTAAAGAACCCGGGACTAGGTCTTAATGTGTGATCCGCGCAGCTGATCTCTTGATACGAATGTCGGGAGTCGGTCAATGCTGATATAACCGCGATATTATGATGATTAATTACCATTTTGGCAAAACCCCCCAGACATGTCCAATCCCTGCTGATATTCGTGCTCAGCATCTGTACCGATGAATATCGCTCGTCGTTCCGATTTTTCAGGATTTTTCCGATATTGTTTATCCTTGATGCGATCTCTGATATATCTAATGTAAACGCAGGCGAGTACTCAGACATAAGAATCGATGATTGCTTGTCGAATATATCACTGGCCAGTTTGGCAGCGTAATCGCACAGAAATTTGACGTCCTTATCTTCGGTCTTGAGCTTTTCGATTTCTTCGGTTAACTGCATCGTAGCTTTTTCGCGACTCCGAAGCCACTCCGCGTGTTTTTCTATAATCAACGTTACGTTGTGTATCGAGACGTATGACATCGGTAATATCGACCTACTTAGCTTTAAATTCACTAAGTGACGTACTTGGGATTTGAATACTTCAAATCTGGCTTCTAAGCTCGGAGCTTCCTGCAACGCCTTAAAATTCTCCCAAGGACAATCCTGACGGGTTACGAATACCTTGCGGTCCTTGCTTCCTTCCGTAGGCAGATAATACCCCATGTGCTCGTAGGCGTCTCTTTCCACTCTCGACAAATCCTCGCTGCTACGATTCTGGTACATCATATCTACGTACTCGCGGAAGTTCCAAAACTTTCTAAACGGAATCTGATCGCGATTCAAGTCGTTCAGTAATTCGGCAAATTCCGTTTCCATTTTCGCCTCAGCGGCTGTATGCGACTCGATCAAATGATCCCAACATTTGATGCCACGTTCCATGAGCAAAGGCGAAATATCTTCTGCCAGTCGCAGAAAGCACGTCTTGATTTTTTTCGACGGTGAAATACCGTCGTCTAGCAGCCACTCTTCCAACTCTGTATTGTACAAGTGATTTGAAGAAGGTATACCATCCAGTGGTCTTCGATAGGCTTCAGGTATTTCGCCCAAATCATCTATAGAAATTTTCTTCTCTTCAATATTCCATCTTGAAACTAGTGCTGCGTCGATTTGTTTCAAGCAATCAATTTCGAACGCATATCGAACCTCGAGTTTGATTAAATAATCTTTTTCGGCAGCTGGAAGTTCCGTAAATTTGATATCCTCGCAGAAGCCGGTTTCTATAACCAGCCAGAGAACCAGTGTTATTAGCTTCATCGTTGCTAATCTATGTAATGATTGACACTGTGATCACCGAGCAACCAGCCCCGTCTTATATACGTATTCTACATCCTGTGCAGTATTCCCACTCGAATTTTTATGCTTTATGAACCTGCTTTACCTGTTTACAAGTTTTTAACGGCAAATGTTTTTCTTCTTCTCATCGTCATCAAAACGAGACATTCTGTGGAATCGCTCAGAGGCTTCAGTAATAATAAAAGTCGATAAATTATGTCCTATGCCACAGCAGTAATTTACCTCATTTTTCAAATACGGTATAGAGTCATGTACTATTTAATCTAATGCATAAAAGCCGGGAGATGAGGGAAAGGCAAAGAAAAAACTCGATGTTCCATTTCATTTATAACGCTTCATCATTTATTTATCAATCAGCGAACATTACAGAACACGTAATCAGGCTATGGGTGTAAAATTGGGTTATGATAGGGCCGCAAAGTCACTCATTTACTGCTGCTGCTGCCGCACGATGTCTTTCCAACTCGGGTGTTCAATCGTCTTACTTGAAACGACGACAGCAGGCTCTTCCTTTTTCTCCAGCAGTGATATAAGGGCGCTAGAAGGTACGATCTTATAAACCCCATCGCTTCCCTGTACGATTTCGTAGTCTTTAGAATTGAGCACAGCCAGACCATGAGTAACGCAGAAGCTCCCGACGCAGTTACAAAATCTATTATCGATCCCGTTAAACCTGTATTCTCCTTTCCCACACCGTATATCTTGGTATAAATATGTCGAATTCGTGAATGCCGATGCGACAGTTAAACGCTGATGATTTTGAACTATTTGAGAAAAACTAGCTAAACAAATCGCGGCGCTATCAACCCTCGTTCTTAGCGCGTGTATCGAATCCTCCCGAAAATCCTTACGATCTTTCAAGATAGCTTCGATGTTTCTCACCCTCGTCGCGGTCTCTAATATCTTTAATTCGAGTACTGGCAACCGGCCTCCGTCCAAAATCGACAATTGCTCCTGAAATAATTCGAAGGCTAGCCTAGCCCCGTATTCGCAAAGCCATTGAACGTCCCTGCGTTGGGTTTGCAGCCTTTCAATTTCCTCGGTTAACCGCGTCTTCATTGCCTCCCGGCTCTTCAGCCACTCTTCGTATTGCTCTACAACCAACGTCAGGTTCAACGGCCCCGCATATTGTACGGATAATATAGAATTGCCGAGCCGCCAATTAACCACGTCGATAATTTGAGACGCGAACTCCTCGTACCTAGCCTTCGAATCCCGAGCCTCCCGCAGCGCTTTGGCTCGTTTCCAGGAACACTCCTGCAGTATCACGAATACATTTCGGTCCTTGTCCTCCTCCGTTGATAAGTGGCTCTCCAAATGCTCGTAGACGCTCCTTTCTCGATCCGACAGAGCGTCGGGGTTACGGTTTTGGAACATCATCTCCGCGAACTCGCGGAAAGATAGAAACTTTTTGAAAGGGAGCTGATCGTGGATCGAGTTATTCAAAAACTTGACGAACTCGTTCTCGATGTTCCGCTCCTTGATTATATGAGACTCGAACAATTTATTCAAACATTTGACATCGCTCTGCGTCAACAACGGCACCATATCTTTTACCATCACCCGCAAACATGATTCGATCTGTTGCGATGGCGGAGTATCGCTGCCCATCAGCAACTCTTCCAGCATCGTATGGTACAATGGATTTGAAGAAGGGCTCAAGTCCGGTGAGATTGAATTGCCTCTTGATATCCCTTCCAAATCTTGTACGGGAATTTTTTTCGCTTCGATATCCCATTTGGAATTTATTAACTCGTCGAGACGCTTTATGCAACGAATTTCGTCAGCCTGTTGCGTGTCCAGTTTGATTATATATTCTTTATCGACTGGAGATGCAAGTTTCGCGAATTTTATATCCTCACTACAGTGTATTACGATAGCAAACGATAATGTCAGTATTATTAACTTCATTGTTTTTCATTTATATAAAATCAATGACTAGCATCGCGGGTTTGCCGCCACCTTTATACCTACCGTCGTCTCTGCCAAATAGAATATCTCCCCACTCTCATTCCGAAGTTCTTTTGCTTAACAAACCTGCTTTGCCAGTTTCACTATAAAAATATACATTTTTTGGTCGACAAGTCTGGCAGGGGAGATGCATCCCAAGACTGGATTCTTAGTCTAGACTCGCATACAGCATCGATAATGATAACGTTATAGAAATTATAACAGACCGGCGAAGTAAAAGGATACAGTTCTTCATAATTTCTCATTTTATTGAAATGTCAAAATTTTACAGACTCGAATTTATTACAATCACGATTATAGGTATACTCATCATGCCTAACCTCCTAATTCATTCGGGGACTTATCATAAATAATATATCATCATGCAGTGCTTTCGTTCGACGGTAAATTAAATTTGTTTTATTTCTTCAAAGATTTATCAGCTAATATGGATAATACATGTCTACATTCGTTCGTTTATTATTATTACAATGGATATAGACATCGTGAAACTTGTCTTTAATTTATACCGCAGATTTTTTCTCAGTTTTTCCGTCTGTCTCTCTCTCTCTCTATTTCCTATCCTTTTCTCAATGCGTATAGAATGAAATATTATTCCATATGTGGAAAAAAAAAAGAATCTCGTAGCATATTAAACGTCTAATTCTAAACTTTCGACAAACATATACGCGCAGTGATTAAATAGGAACTTTCTGGTGTCGGTGCCAGTAAGTATTCTTCACCGATTGTTCTATGCGATCATTGGCAAATACGACACGTGGGTCGAGAGGAGTATGTTTGTAGGCGGGATTGGTGACCACCTTATATTTTCCATCCGGAAGTTGAATCAGCTGGTATCGCTCTGCAATTAGAGTAGCTAATCCAAATCCTTCGCAGAATGTACCTTCGCAGTAGCAGTATCGGGGGTTCATCAAGTCCGCGGAATCTTCCTTTATCAAACTGAAGGTTGGCCCGTACTGCAATTTCACCTTCGTGAAGGTAGAAGCTATCATGTATCGCTGGTGGTTTTCAACCATTCGTACAAAGTTGGTCAGGCAGTAGTGACCGTCTTGGAATTCCTTGACCAAACCTTGAACGTGAGAAAGACGATTGTCTCTCCTTTTCGCGAGCTCTTTCTCGAGCGCCACGACGTATGTAAATTTCGCACGGGTTTTCAGCTCCATCGAAAGAGGCGTGGACTTAGTCTTGTCGAAAAGTATTTTACTCTGTTCTTTGAAAAATTCTGTAGCAAATTTAGCCGCGTATGTACACAGGTATTCGACATCCCTTCTCTCCTTTCGCAGCTCGTTAGCTTTCGACAGAATCGACTCTTCCATTGTACTTCTAGCCTTTCTCCAGAGAGGATATCTGCAAATGATATTGAAAAATCCTTGAAATGTGGATCAGTTAGCGAGGAGTTATGTTTTTGAACTTTTTAAACATTGATAACTTACTTGAATTCGGGAATAATCGTTCCGGGTACCCATTTCCGTAGAATTTCAGAAAACAGATATCTGTTAACGAGGGATTTAACGATCTGGGCAAATTTCTGATGCCGGTCCTCCTCCGTTTTAGCTTCCATCAACAGCCTGGAATGTTTCCAATCGCATTCTCTCTCGATAAGGAAAATCTTCTTGCTCTTATCCTCTTCGGTTTTTATATAAAAGTCATTCATATCCTCGTAAACAGCTCTCTGGTCGTCATCCAAAGCATCGATGTTACGATTCTGGAATAGAATCTCCGTTATCTCGTAGTACGTGTAAAATGTCTTGAAAGGAAGTTGTTCGCGGGATGTTTCCTTCTCATATTTCGCCAGTTCCCTAGCGGTTCTAATCTCCCTTCCCATGTAATCAGGAAACATTCTATTCAGACACTGAATCTCGTCCGGATCCATTCTAGGCACAGTTTTACTTATCAAATTCCTGAAGCATTTATCAAGCTTGTTATAAGCCATTTGGTCCTTCAGTATCCACTGCGACTCGGGATTACTGTATATAGCATCATAATCAGGAATCGTATAAAGGGTTGAAAAATTTCCAATATCGTTAACCGATACTCTATCGATATACGTCTGCCATTCCGTCGCGAGCAATTTGTCCAACACCTCCAGGCAGTACAGATCTCTCAATTGCAACTGTTGCGCACTGTTCATCTCTGCACCAATTCTCGATCCTATCGACACTGAATTTATAGGAGATAATAACGCGCTCGATCCCGGGCACTGACATTTATCGTTGTTCGTAGCTGCAGAAACTATCGTGCAGGTGAGTGCCAGTATCAGATGATACTTTGCCATATTGATATATTCTGCGGTATGTGTGGAAATTAATTTTTACGGAAACTATACATCCGTGGGTTTAGAAATTGGAAAAATGTTTAGTGTTTAAGGACGCAGATCGAGCGTCAAGACATTTCAGAAACTCGACGCGTACTAGCCATACTAGAGTGAAGAGCTGGACTTTATAGGAGGAATTCGATTCCACCTTTTGCCAAACGCTACGCCGCTATATCGTCTCGAAGGCCATCGGGTCCTGGAGCCAGTTCACGTTCGGTTATTAAAGATATATACGTGAAGTACGACGCATCTTTTTGTAGTTGAACTTCTTCTTCTTCTCTGCCTAGGATCCACATTAGCACGATGTTTATATATATATTGTATTTTCCGAAACTGATCAGGTTTATTTATTCCAATGAAATTTGAATGCGTATTTTTATCTCAGATCGAAGGTTGTCTACATTGGAAATTAAAAACAACCGTTTTTAATGATGCGCGAAACATATTATTCTTACATTAGCACGAGACACACGTGATGAACATTTCAAACACGTATTTTACTACAAATTACTTAAAAATCGAATAAAGACACAGATCATGCTTCTAATTGATACGTTCCTTTTATTCTTATTTTTTATTTTCCTTAAATCTCGTTCAGTAAAAGAAATCCATTAGTTTCTAAGTCTTCTCATCGCGACCGGAGCGCAAAATAAGAAAATCTCGTCTTGTTTCATATCTAATTTGTTTTATTTCTCCAAAATTGATCTGGGGCCTAATATAATATAATACATTTATACAATAATTTGTTTATTAATAAAACCTATAGACATCATAAATAGCTTCTAAATTATCTTTGATTTATATTCTGAGCTTGCGTATAAGATAAACTATTCGCATATATTCAACATAAGGTTGAAGTTCGTTGAATTTATTAATTGAAGAGGGATTTTCTGACGTCGATACTGACCATTATTCTTTAACTCTGTTCGTTTATGCGATTGTTAGCCTTTCGGATGATTTAATCAAAAAGAAAGTCTGCGATATGAGGGATTTTTCCTCACTGTATATTTCCCATTCGAAAGTCTAATCAGCTGGTAATTATCCGCGCGTAGAGTTGACATTCCATATCCTTCGCAGAATGTACCATCGCAATAGCAGTATCGGGGGTTCATCAGATTTATGGCCAAGTCCTTTATCAGACAAAAGCTGGGTCCGTATGGGAGTTTTGAACTCGTGAATTGGGAAGCTAGCCAGTATCGCTGGTGGTTTTCAACCATTCGTATAAAGTTGGTCAGGCAGTAATTACCCTCTTTGAAATCTTCGGCCAAACCTTGAACGTGGGCAAGACGATTGTCGTCGTTTCTTCTTCCCAGCGCATCCTCGAGTGCTGCGACGTATTTGTACTTCTCTCGAGTTTCCAGCTGCGTTGAAAGAGCCGAGGCTGTAGTCTTGTCGAAAAGTATTTCCTTCTGTTCTAAAAAGAAATCCGTAGCAAATTGAGCCGCATATTTGCACAGGAAGTTAACATCCCTTTTCTCCTTTCGCAGCTCGCTGGCTCTGGCAAGAATCGATATTTCCATCTGTGTCCTGGCCTTCTTCCAGAGACCGTATCTGTAAATGATATTAAAAAATTCTTTAAACGTGCCTAAGTTGGTGAGGGGTCATCTTTTTTTTTTTTTTTGTTTTTGTTCTTTCAATTTTTTTAAACATTGCTAATAATTTATTACTTGTATTCTGGAATCATCGTTCCGGGTACCCATTTCCGTAGAATTTCCGAAAATATATATCTGTTTGCGAGCGATTTAACAATCTGGGCAAATTTCTGATGCCGGTCATCCGCGTTTTTGGCTTCCATCAGTAGCCTGGCATGCTTGTAATCGCATTCTCGCTCAAGGAGGAATAACTTCTTGTCCTTATCCGCTTCGCTTTTTATATATTTACTGGTCATTTCTTCGTAAATAGTTCTCTCTTGGGCATCCAATGAATCGATATTTCTATTCTCAAAAAGAAGCTCCGTTATTTCGTAAAATGTGTAAACTGTCTTGAAAGGAAGATCTTCGCGAGAAGTTTCCTCCACTAGTTTCGTCAGATCGTTTGCGGTTCTCTTTTCCCTTGTCATATAATCGGGGAACAGCTTATTCAGGCACTGCCTCTCATCCTGGTCCAGTCTCGGTGTAATTTCGCCTACCAAATTCCTAAAGCATTTGTCTAGCTTGCTGTACGCCGCTCCGTCTTTCAGTATCCATTCCGACTCGGGATTCCTGTACAAAGGATTACTGTACTCGGGGAATTCATATCGGATCGAAGAATTCTTAATATCTGAAACCGATATTCTATCAATATATCCCTGCCAATCTCTCGCGATCAATTTATCCAACACCTTCAAACAGTACAGTTCGTTCAATTGATTCTGCTGTGCACCGTTCATATTTGTACCGACCCTTGACCCTACCATAGAAAGGAAAGGGAAATCAGCGGCCACTGAATTTATACCGGATGACGACGGACACTCGCATCCATAATTGTTAGTCGCTGCCGAAACTACCGTGCAGGTAAATAGCAGTGATAGATAATATATCGGCATTGTAATTTTTCTAAGATCTATAAAAAAAATGTATTTTATACGGAATTACATAGACGGGCAGAAAAGTTTTGTAAAACAAAAAAAGATACATCAATTTATTTTTTGCTTATGCCGTATAACGTTGTATATATAGTTATATAAACCGTGTGTCAACGCATTTGAAAAGCCAAACGCGTACTGGCCGTACTAGGCTAAATACCTGGTTTTTATACAGGGGATTCGGCATCGTTTTTTCATAAACATAATGCCGCGATATCTCCTAGAAGGCCATCGGGTCCAGGAACCAGTTGACCTGATCGTTAGAAATGTACAGAAATTACGAATCGTCTTTTTCACCCGTTGAATCTCTTCTCCTTTACTCAGAGACCATAGAACTCGGTGTGTAAAATAGTATATTAGGAAATTCATATCGCCTATGTATTTGCAATAAAATCCAAACACGTCTTTTTATTTAATACTGAAGGTTGTCCGCGTTGTAAATTGAAAAACACTTTTTTTCGCGTTGTGCTAAAGATTTTATTTCAACCGTTAGTACCGGGTATAATACCTGTTCCAAATTTCAAACACATTTTACTCCAAATTAATTGATAGTTGAATAGGGGATTTTTATCCAAGGGATTTTTATTGTCATACAGTTTCTAAACTGTTTGTTTGAAAATAAATTGAAAATTTATTACCGGCTCATTTATTATTAGCGTTTATCTTAACAAAAAAAAAAAACTCAACCTTTTAAAAAATTATCTTCCTGCATCTGGACGATTGAAAACCGGTCTCGGTATAGCTTATCTTTAACCACATACATAGCCATACGCAGTACTAAAATAGTTATGAGTTTTTTAGTTGCATTTATTGCACGCCAATGACCTTTGAAAATATCTCCAAACTCGATGATAAAAAAACGAAACTTCAATTCTAGTCATCCGTCTGATGAAAAGACGCAGGACGATCTTAATTCGTGAATCGGAAAGCTAGTCTATCTCCTAGATTTTTTCCAAACTGTAGTTCGTATAGTCAAAGTATTATTATCCAATATATCAATGATGCAAATGTCGATTTGGGCTTGAGGCGATATACAATCTAACTATTAGTCATCGAGAAATTATTTGTTATTTCAAAACAACAAAAAATCGCGAATTTGCAAATAATTCAACACCTTGCGTTAAAAATCATAAAAATATCAATTTATTATCTTATATTCAATACATTATTATTACATTCCCGAAAGACATGGACAAATATATAATGTAGTATATAGGTACATAAAGAGGTGTGGACGTTCGAAAATATGTATACATATAATATGATATCGTGACAAATCGATGCTTCATCATTTAATTTTAATTCAATCGCGGATTATAACAAATTTTCTCAATACATTGGCCTCGCTTGATCTCCCCACAATAGATCCTGCTCCGTTTTCACCGTTTCGATAAGTTCTCGGGATGGTATGAGTTTGTAATTAGTATAGTTTCCCTTTATCATTTCGTAATCGCTGGATCCAATCCCAGGTAGCTCGGCGCGTTTCACGCAAAAGCTACCAACGCAGTGACAAATCCTGACGTCAATTATGCGGCGAAAAGTCCATCTTGGACCGCAGCTCAGGTCTTGAATTGATTGTGGGTACCGAGAGTCCATGAATGATGAAATAATCGCCTTCCGATGATGATTCTTGACCATTCGGGCAAAAGCCTCGAAACATCGTGCGTCCCTCTCGATTTTTCTCGCAAGCTCATTCATCGACGTATAACGAGTGTCGTTTAGCTCTTTAAGGAAGGATTCGAACGATCGCGTTCTCCTCGCAATTTCCCACGTCTTCGACGAGAATTCTGTGTTCTGTTTAACTGTAAGAATCGATGCTTGCACTTGAATGAACTCGAAGGCCAGACTACGCGCGTAATTACACAACCATTCAGCGTCCCTTGGCTCGACTCGCAGCTTTTCGATTTCTTCGGTGAACCGCTCCTCCATTTCCTCGCGGGTACGTAGCCACCCTTCGTGTTTCTCCAGGATTAACTTCAGGTTTAAATGACCGCCGTATTCGGACGTTGCCAATGTACTGCCGAGCAGCAAATTGACCAATTCGCGAAACTGGAATATGAACTCGTTCAGCAAAGCCTCGGAGTCCGGAGCTTCCCTAAGGGCTGCGGCGCGTTTCCAATCGCACTCTGGTTGCAATATGAAAACCTTGCGGTCCATGTCATCCTCGGAGGTTAAATACTGCGACATTTCCTCGTAGAGGCGGACTTCTTTGTTCGCTAAGCCGTCGAGCCTCCGTTTGTTAGCCGTCATATTGATGACGTCACGTATGCTGTAGAATTTCCTGAACGGTAGATCTTCGCTGGACATATTCTTCACCGAATCGACAAACTCCTTTTCGATATCCTCCTCCTCCAACAAATGCTTTTCTAACAACCAATCCAAACATATATCATTTTTCGTCATGTATGACTGGGTGTTTTCGGCCATTTCCCGCAAACATGTCTCGACTCTTTCCGATGGTGAACCGCTTTCCATCAACCACTGTTCCAACGTCGAATGATACAAGTGTTTCGAAGGACGACCGTCATTCGGAGACGGGAAATGCCCGATCTTTATTCGGCCCAGATCCTTCGTGTCGATTTTCTTCTCTTCCGCAGTCCACTTCGAATTTACCAGCGCGTCGAGTTGATTTAGGCAAAATATCTCGTGGGCTTGTTGCCACTCTAGCTTGACTAAATATTCCTTATCAGAGGCTGCGAGTTTTGCAATCTCTTCATATTTTTCACAGTAGATTCCGATAGCCAGTGAAAGTGTCAGTATTATCAGCTTCATTATTTCGAATCTCAAGCCAATGATCATCTTCGTACGTCAACGGTTCCTTTTATACATTTACTACTGCGACAGTCGGGTCGAGTATCCCCACTCGATGTTTTCCCAAGCTTAAGAAACTCGCTCGACCAGTTTGACAAACGAGATTCATTTTTCGGAGGAAAATCTGGTTCAGGTATCCAACGTCTACCAAGATACACTTTACGGTACAAGGTTCAGCAGCTATTAATTAGTGAATGATATTCCTCTTCCTTCAATTCACAGACTGTCGTATTTGTTATGAACATATTTTTTTAGCAGTGAATTTAATGGCCAAGAAATTTTAGGATTTCATCAGTCACAGGATTTGCTCAATAGCTTTGACGAAAAAAAGTTATAAAATTATTTGCAATCATTGAAACTACAATCGATAACTTGAATTGAGAAGAACTTATGATTAAACAGCTTCTAAAATATATTGTTTTATTAAGAATTAATGTTCCCGCATATTAAGTAATAGCATATAAATTAAATTCCAGTCAACGAATATCACAACGAGATTCAAAATCGGTTAGTATAATCTTCCGAATGATAATGGCAGTAAAATGGGATGAAATTGAATGGGAAAACAATGATCGGGTAGGTATAGAAATAATACGGACAGTCGATCATTCGACATGAGTAATTTATTCAAATTCATAATCATTTCATCATCAATCATCAATTCACTCTTCTTATTTTTCGCCAATAGTTCAAACTCTCTCGACAACGTCACCATTCAGTCTGTAGCTATCAGAATTAACCTCTCCAACGTCACGAGTAGTGCAGAAGCTTCCAACACATCTGCAGTATCTAATCGCGATCTTTTTATTTGGAGCACTTTTTTTGCAAACTATTTCCGGGTAGGTAATACGAGGCACGATATTAGCGTGGTACCTTTCGACTATCGAGTTCAAAATATGATGCGAGAGAAGTTCCCCGAATGATTCGACGCATCTAAGATCCTCCTCGTAAGATCTCTGCAACAGTCTGAAACTTTCGCATTCTCTCGTGGCTCTATCGTCGCACAGAAGTGCTTCTTTCAATTTAACCTTATCCTTGAGATCCTTGGTGATCAAATGAAGCGGTGAAACTCTCTCTGGTAATAAGGCCTTCAGCTCCAGTCCGCTGAAGTGATTCGCCAACGTCGCTACGTACCCGCAGAGTTCCTCAGTTTTAAATCTCTGCTTTGCTAAAGTTTTCAAGGTCGAATCTAGGTCCTTAATATTCTGCAATCTGACCGGTGCCCATTTTCTGTAAATGTTGATCCATCTACCTGGCTTCAAATCTCCTGTATCCATAAATCCGCGAGCTATTTGAAGGCATATCGATCTAATCACTTGCTGTTTGAACTCCTTTAACATATCCTTCATGTTTCCCTCTCGCTTTTTTAGTGCAGCCAAATTTTTCCACTCGCATGATTGGTCGAAGACGAATACTTTGTATCGGTTGCTTCCATCCTTTATTAATTGCTCACCCGCTGTCTTGAGAATCTTTGCTTCACCGGGGCTCAGATCTGCGTCTGTTCTATTCGGGAAAAAGACTTGAACCAACTCTCGTATGTTGATGAACGTCGAAGACGGGAGTGGTAAAGTGTTATCGAATAGTTCAGGATCCGAAATAGTTCTGTCGCTCTCAATCTCGTTTATCAGCAGATCATCCATGCATTTCTTCGTCCATGGGTTCTTCAATTTTTCGGTGAGGTTAGTCATGCAGGTCGTCAATCCGTCCAGCCTCATCCGAGTATCTATCCTCAATTGACGATTTTCGTCGTTTTCTTTATCTTTCAAACGATTTATCACGAAGGAAGGTACTGCCTCCGCGTTCAGGTCAGCTCCGCGAAGATTTAACTCAGCCGACCATTTTTCAGCGACAAATTGATCGAACTGAAGGAAACAGTTCAAGTTCTCTTCTTTGGTACTTCCTAGTTGACTGATCTGTGCCTGATCCGTTTCTCCCAACGTCAAATCCTCCTCGTCTTCAATAGCAGAAATTTGATCGAAACATGACGAGGCAATCGCCACACAGAACAGCGAAAACACCAGCATTCTCGGTCTCACTTCACGACGCAGTATAACTACTTCGTCCATGACTCCGCGAGCTTATAGCCAGGAGATTCTCGGCCTCCTTTTTACTCTCTTGTACATATTTAATACTCGTTTTGATCGCGAAGTGTCTGTGCGCTATACACACGTTCACAGATCGAGGTAAGCATTCAAATAAGAGGTCTGGGTTTTCCGCTGTTGAGCTCATGCTCTGGGAACGAGATTGTTCATCAGATACGGAAACTTCATCGTATAATTATTTTTTCAGTATATGGGTACGGGATTCGAAGGAATTCATTGTCTCATTATAATTGGGATGCGAATTTAGTCGATTTTTCGACATTTTACGATAACCTGTTTGATTATACTTTCGTTTATTTATTTCCTTCTTTTCTTGCATTTTTCCAGATGATATTCCCGAATCTCGACGTCATCAGATTTTTACTTTTATGCGGTGCTCACGTAAATGCCAGAAACGAATCACGATCGACGCCTCTACACGTCGCTAGCAATGCCTACAACTTTTTAAACCCGGTAAGTCTGATTTTTTCACTTTCATTTTTCACACCCTTTCAGATATCCTTCGTCGCGGACTTGATAAATTTCCCATACGCAGTATATCTATACCCAAGTACAATTATAGGAGAAGAAAAAGAAAAAGAAATTGAAATTGAAAAATTTCCCAACATTCAAAACGCAGTGTCGTTCTTCTTATCATTCTTTTTTTTTCTTCTTCAATTCTTTTTTCCAGCTAATTAAACTTCTGCTCGACTACGGTGCCCATTTGGATACACCAAACAGATCTGGGGATACACCAGCTCATCTGATATCCATGAATCCGCACAATAACGTGAACTTGGTTAATTACATAACTCTTAAATGCCTCGCCGCACAAGCGGTTTGCAAAAGTGATATTCAATGCTCGGAATTACCGGCTATACTACATCAATTTTTAGAATTTCACAGAGAATAGGATATATATATATTATTCCTATTCGAAATGATATTTAACATCACAATCTATACGGTTAGATATTATTAATTGATATTTATTTGCCATTAACTATACTATGTATCAGTTATTTGAGGCTCGTCTATCACTGCGGCTACTAAACA
The DNA here is from genome assembly GCA_944452935.1 of Rhogogaster chlorosoma. Classification (NCBI taxonomy): domain Eukaryota; kingdom Metazoa; phylum Arthropoda; class Insecta; order Hymenoptera; family Tenthredinidae; genus Rhogogaster; species Rhogogaster chlorosoma. The sequence goes on from OX101803.1 coordinate 1,340,912, forward strand.
CGGTAAGTTTTCTTCATTTCTTTTTGAAACTGTTGAGTTATTCTTTATTTTGTTTTCTTCTAATTTTTCCGTAAGGTCTAGAAAAGAGATTGGAATTAATTTGATTACTTGCTCTATTTCGTATGAAACTTTTCGATTAAATTATTATTATTATTTTTTTTTTTTTTTGTTTTCGAGAAACTTTAGCGACAAGCACAAATCTAATCGATTATTTTACAAACTTATACTTCCGACTGATATAATATTTGAATTTGAATTATTATTCACATGTGAATTATATTAAAATCTGTAATGAAATACTATACGCGCATGTGATATAAAAAATTTGGCTAAAATAATTGTATAGATGAAACAAGTTTACAGAAAAGCTTAAAGAAAAACCATCTACCTTCTTGCCGATTTGATTTTTAGTTTTTTTTTTTTTTTTTTTTGTCGTTTTTTCCTCGTATTCCTTCTCGTAAAAACAGACCAGAGTCGTGTGGAAATTAGTACGACTGACATATAGGCGATTTAATATTAAGATGGATGCACCTGTAGAGCAATACTAGTTAAATTCTATAATTATATATGCATACATATATTATATCTACGAATTTAAATTATAACGAGAGAAAGAGCCAGAATAATGTCTGTTACCCTTAATCGTATTGTATATTGTAATATATATTTGAATATTAATCCGAAACTTGTCAAAAGCATTACGGTTGTGCTGTCAATTGACATGTGAATATAATATTAATAATAATGATAATATAGCTGACTGTTGAGTTGGAGCCTGCTGCCAATAACTAATAATATTTAATCTCATGAAAAATGTAAAAAGTACACTGATATTTTATTATAAGCAAATAATATATAATAATAATAAGAAGAAGGTGAAGAAAAAAAGAAGATTAACCAACTAAAGTCTAAATTAATTATATAAATACAATTAATTAGAGCAGTTCGTGATAATTATATAAAAACTTAAATAAAAAAAAAAGAAAAGGAAAAAAAACTCTGTCCCATGCCCACTTATAAATATAAAACTACCCCATGGATAATTTAATACCTATATCAAATATTTAAATTTTCAGGGGAAATAAAAAGGCATATTATAGATATTTATGATCGATAACAAAATCTTTATATATGACGGGAATGAACTGATATAACAAATTTGAAAGAAGCATATGATTCGAGCCTCTTTTTTTTGGCATTCTTACGTATTTATTCGTTTTTTTTTTTTTATATCGTTCGATATTTATAACAATTTATTAAAATATTCTTATATTGATGAAGAAAGAAAGAATGAACAAGCTAAAAGCTTGACAACTATTAATGAAAATCTTAAATATACTTATACAATATTATAATCCTTCGTCTCGTAGATTTTTTGAGTATATTCAATTAATAATTTTTATGAAATAATTTCGATTGTAACACCAGGCTACAATATCATCTCTATATTTTATATATTAGCGACTTTGATGTCCTAGTAATTATCCTATTTACATAATATCACCAAACAAGAATCAAGAAGAAAAAAAAAATTTCAGTAAATTTCTTGATTCAAAACGAGGAGAAAGAAAAACTATAAAATAAATACGAGGTCAAATTTAGCTGGATAAAATTTTCTATGTACAGTTGACAAATTTTAATTGTTTTAAATTAATAATATCTTTTTTATAGTTTTTCATCCATTTCATAATTTCCTCGATTGAATTTTCGATAAAATTTTGGGAATGGAAGTCCGACGATTAGGATTGTTTTTTTTTTTTTTTTCGTTTTTGTTTTAGTAGGTTATTGTTATGAATATAATAATAAAGAATTTGGGAGGAGACTCAACGTATCTTTACGTAGCTGAAATAATTGAGCAGTCTAACTATAACAAATCTCATTCTATATGAGACGAAAAAAAACAATAACAATTCCGGTAAGCCAGCTTAGCCTCAGTACGATAGCTTCGCTCTTCGTGTAGGCATCGACGACGTGAATTTTCCATCCCATATTAGCGTGAGTGAATGAATTGTAGTAAACTGTGTCTGGCCAGGTAGAATTTGGCGTGATCTCTAAAAGGCCGCCTTCCCCTAAACGATAACACGATTTTATTTTCATTTTTCGAATGCCTAATACTCAATATTCAAAATAGTTCGAATGAACGAAATGATAAGAAATACAATACCTGGCTCGCAAACTTGGATCAAAGTTCTGTTAAACTTTCTAAACGATGGAAAATCGTCGTCTAGTCTTCTGTCTCTACCGTTATGCTTGCTCAAGCAAAGAGGTCCCACTAAACGGATGAAAATATGAGGAAATTAATTAATCGCAATTTTTATATAATTGCCAAATAGATCGAATTATTTTATAAAATACCTGCTGTCGGTTGGGGTCTTCCACGTCTGGTGAATTCCACTCCAGCTAACACCCGAATTTTAGTTTGCGAAATGTCTGTTAGTCTGTCGTAACCGCCGTGGGATTCGTCAGTGATAATTAATGGGTGATAGGTATTCGCACTGTGGGGATTATTACCACCGTGGACCCTGAAACTGTAGGTCAAACCTCGTCTGAGGTAAAGTTCTGGCACCAATTGTCCGTTTATGTACCAAGCCAGTCCCGTAGATGTTTGTCCTGGAATTTTACGAAGCAGGTGAATTTTTATTCGTTAATTAGCCGATTTACAAAGATTTTATCTTCGATTGTCAAATTTTTTTTTTTTCTATCCATTACCAGTTATTCCTTGATAGCCTTTTCTCCCACCGGATGGACCGATCGTAGCTATAAATATTCTTATCGATCTGTCGAATATCTCTGACTTTTCCCACGGCGTTCTGGAACAGATTTTATTTCATTTTTTATTTCTTTCACTCAGAATAAAATGTCATCTTTCGTTTTTTTTTTTACCGAAGTGAATTGTCGTTCTGGGTAAAATCCATGCATGAATTTTCTGGCTCTGTTCGGTGCAGCTCGAGTTTAAGATCGCCTTTTGGATAAACGTCGTGAAAATTTGGCTCTTTATTCTCGTCGAGTCTACCTAGAGCCCAAACCACGTAGACTGGACGATCGGTCGGGTATTCTTTATCTCCGGGATCAGCTGTAGTTATAAATCAATTAGAAAACTCAAATTTCAGTAAGGGAGAGATTTAATGCATCGCTTTCATTCACTCACATGATATCAAAGTACGTCTGTACGTTATAACGTTTAAACCATCTTTTCTGGCACCGCTATAAATCTGATTACTCTCTTGCCCGCGAACTAGCTCGTCCTTACAGACACCTTTGTATTGCCCTAAGACCTTTCCACACTGGAACCAAAAAAAATACATAGAAATGAAAAATAATTATTTCAACTCAAATTTTATACACAGAAATTCACAGTTTTGATTAGACCGGCTTTTTCTTTCACATTTTTCAAATATACAGAATCCTTTCTCTCTGTCTCTCTCTCTCTTTTTATCTTGCTTATAATTACCGGTGCGTATGCTGAGATGCTGTAATCATTCGCAAAACCTCTAGCACCGTCCATATACGCGATTGTTACATCAGCGCCATCCATTTGGCTCTTTGTGTCAGATCCGGAGAGACCGAAAGCCATGTATTCATCTTCGTCTAAAATAGTGTGAATATGTGAAAGGCGGAATAGAGAGAATTTTCAAAAGTTCATAAAAAAATCAAAAATTTAATTAAAACTTACCCACTTGACCAGTAAGTTGTATCGTGATTTGAGGACCGAATATTTCCCAACCAACTTGATAATTTTTGTGGAGTTGAACGCAGTTCGGTAATGCATTAGCTCGCTTCGTGACCTGAGGTTAAAAAATAAGAATCCACTGATTATAGAACACTAGAATTTGTTTTTCGTTATCATTTATTATCACGAGTTACCTTTACTAAAGAAGGAGGCACGTTCAAGCCCTCTGGAATTGTAACAGATCCGAAATTCGATTTTCCTTCTAGGTCGTAAACGCTCAGCCAGTTTATATTGAACACAGTCATCTCTCCCGGTAATTGGATAGTAATGTCTTCATTTTTGTAAGCTCTGAGTGGATCTAGGCTAAAAAAAGGAAAAATAGATTTGATATTAAATTCAGCTCAATTTTTCTAATTCGTTATCCTTTTTTTCACACAATTTTCCATAAGATTTGACTCTCAAGATGAAGTTTAAACATTCTTTTTTTTCTTCTACTAACTATCCGTAATCGTCCGGTACTTTGGTGCCTTTGCTCGAAGGCTGGGGGCCAACACCGACCCAGAAATATGCCGTTCCTAATCCGTCATATGTAAATTGTGGTATCCGAATAGTTTTAGCATCTAGTATTTCGATCTCATCGGAAGTAACTTCGTTGGATCTTTTCGACAGATGAGGAATCTTTTGCACTCCTGGTGGGTCGAATTCCTCGGGTATAGGAATATCGCCAAAAGTGTTCTAGGATTTTAAAACAATATATTACAAAAATATTGTCTTCGTTTCTTTTGATTAGGAAAAATATATAGTTACCTGATTCGAAAGGTCGTAAATAGCGAACCACTTGATATCAGTTATCTTTTTATTGTCGGGAAGAGTGAGTGTGAAATCTTTGTTGAAATATCTCTCCAATAAGTTAGTCCTTGAAATTTGGAAACGATTTTTAAGTTTCTTTTATTTTGAACAGCGTTAATTTTCAATAAAGTGGGTATAATGTATACTGACTTTCCCCATTCGTCGGGTACTATGAAACCCTGTGGACCAGGACGGTTCGTTGAACCAGCCCAGAAGAAGGTGTCAGCTCCATTGCCGTCGTAACTAAACGACGTCAAAAGCAACGTGTACTCATCAACGGCGTAGACATCGCCCGATACCTGGTGGTGATAGGCGTTCAATTTACCCAGGTATTTACCCCTGTATACCTCGTCATCGTCCTCTTGAGCGTATGCTAAGATATACCAAATTTAATTACACGTATTTCTTGTTTTTCGATTTTGTGTTTGACATCATCGAATTTTTTTTTTTTTTAACAAATGCGTAAACATCGTCACGCATTTTTATTGACTCATAATTTGAAGGACGATTAATCATCTACTTCACGACTGCGAATGTGTTGAAACCGCGATGAGTAAGATTTCTGCTTATATTCTCTGGACCAATCGTGCCGGAAATAGCCGATAACTTCTCTTTGTCGATCAATTTTTATCAAACAACGAATAACTTTTATTTGTATAGAGTAACTTAAGTCCATGATTTAATAACATCAAGGGGAACTTGATCTCGATATTCAAAATTTCTACGTCTTATTCGTACCTACTTTTTTTCGTCTCAAAGATTTTATAAGCAGGATTAAAAAATCGATTTACCTAGGTATACAGATCGGTATTCGACACTAGCACTTACCATATTGAAAACAGGAAATCACTGCGATGAGAGAAGTAAATTTCATGAAACTTTTCCACATTTTTTACTCGACACCAATTCGTGTCTCTTTGTAATATCAGCGAGTCATTTCTTGGAAAACTTGATTTCTCATTCGCGATTAGGGATAATTATTAATTAAAATACACAAAGATGAATAGTCGCGGTGGACAGAGTCTGGTCCCAGTACAGGTTGATCGCAGACTGTTCTTATGGTAGAAAGCGACCTGAAATTTTTGAAAGGATAGTAACTTCGCCTTGAAGAAGGTTAGCGCCTTTAACAATCCGTTATACCCGGACTGGCTGGACTAGCCTCCACTCTTTGTGCCCCGTTCGTGCGAAGTCTCTACGTCATGGAGTGAAAGTATTCAAGTCTCCAATATCTTTACAGTAGAATACAGAGCGCTAGATATGACGCGTTATTATCTGGACTTCCATAAATGATTCTTCAATATCCATCCTACGCCCGGCTGGATTTTCAAGAATAATTCGTTCAAAAAAATCGTAGAATGAACATTTTCAACGTTCCGGCTCAAAAAATATTTCGAGGCAGCGGACAGTCTGAATATCTAAATATCTAAATATCTCTTGGGGAATTTCAAAGGTGGTCTGATAATAAATTGAATAACAAATAATTAATGTTAATGAAGGGTTCAGGTAGGTGAATAACGCGGAGCGCCGCCTACGATTTTCACAAATACAAGTCGAACACTTTCCGAATCTTCGAAAAGCATTCTTAAAATATTACAGCGACAATTAGGTAAACTATTTTTGAAAGGTAAAACTAAGTGCAATAATCGGAGAACCAATCTAATATTTCATATAAAATGCATTCTGACCCATGATACGATCAGAACAGGACTCGACATGGTAGATTGAATATTGTGATATTTCAATCTATTCGATAGTTGAATTGATAAAATAACAGCTCTGCAAAGAAGATCGTGGGAGTGTGCTAACAGCACATTCAAAAGCATCAGTAGCATCAGTAGCATATTTCAATTTTTAAATTAAAAATTTCTCAAAAATATGCCGCTGAGTTATTAATTCTTCCGAAAAAGTTCTTCAATGTATTTCAAATGCGCCAGTCAAATTTTTATACTACCATAAAATTTATAATTCATTGCGCCGTAGTGCATGCAACCCGCAGATCAGTTCTGTAGTTTTGAGGTCTGATGGTGCACCAGCGCGAACTGACCTACGACAACGGCGTCCTTACTCCCCCTTGAGCCCACCCCTCTCAAGGCCGTGATGTAAGAAAGTTCAGTAGCCTTTGTGCCGTCGATGTGTTAAGTTGTATTTTCTGTCAATTAAGACTTATCTGATTGTACGGCAGATTGATTTATGTTCTCCTCTTTTATTTATTTAGTTTAGTTTAAGTTATTCCAGCGAATTATTACAGTGTATGTGTATATTATTTCTGTATAGGTATAATTTTCTGTTATTCTTCGTGACTGATTTGAGTGGCGACGAAAGAAGACTCGAGATAATGGATAAGAATTGGTACGCTACGTCGTTCTGCAGCGTTCGAGGAGATTCGCGACTCGAAAAAGCTGCTAAGTAGAGACGGAAGACACGTTGGACATGAGTGAGTTGAAAATATTCCAATCAACCTTTTACCACAGTCATAAAGAATTGCGAGTTTCAATGTTTGTTCGTGACTACGAGGATCCTGCTGATTCGTTTCATACTGAAAATCGTATCCGACACTTTCTGGGCATATTTTACGACTCGCGTATTTCAATCATCGAATTGAGAGACGATCGGATCGCTACGAGAAGAATTTCATTATAATCAGAGGAATTGTACATTTTTAAGTATATTCTATCCGCATAACGCGAATAACTATATGAAAATCGGAATTTCTCACGAACATAACCTCTCGGACTTGCTTCGATCAGAAATATAGTAGGTGAGGTAGTTTTGTTTGATAATCTCGCAATAATTAGCATCCCATTATATTACCAATCATATAATTCCAACTTCCTCGCACTCTAGTATCGCTTGCTTCACAAGCTTATCTTGCGACTCCGGAGGGTCGACCAATTCGTCGTATTATTTTGAGTTGAGAAACGTTTTCTTGGAACATACTTGATCCCCGATTTATTCTTTTATTCTATTCTTTGACAGCATTATCAGTGGACGGAGACCCGAACCAGAGTAGCAGACATCTGAAGAGATGCCTAGATCCTGCGTGCCAGTTGGTCGGAGACGCACGCCAACCGACTCTACCCAACCAGTCATGGATTAACAGTCGACCGACACAATGGTGAGCTTCATATTTCATTAGCCAACGATCCTGTGTGACTACAAATGTATATCAACAAAATAATTTTGTCGACATAAAACAGTAATGTTCATCTCGTTCTTATCTTCACAGGTGTTGTTCATCGAGGGAAACAAGCTCCTGCCCATCTTCAACAGAACCTCTTCAGAATTCTTGAGAAGAATGATTCATACCAGGCAGCGGAGCAGTCCAAGCAACGAGGGAATAACTACTGGACAACTCTGCATCGCGGAGTAATAATAAAGTAGCATAAGTATCAAGTTTTAGAGAGAGATCTAAGAGAGTTCCTTCTAGCATAAAGTTTTAGGCAGTGTAGTAACGAGTTCGTAATGAGAGTTCCTTTGGAATGGACTCTATTTTCTATTCGTAAATACAAATAAAATGCTCGCTGTTCCTTAGCAAGACCAATATAAAAATTATACGATAGAAGAACCATATTTGTCATTCTGTAAGACATACTTTTGTATGTAGGTATACTTATGTATTTAGAACTTAAACATTAAACATTTAAACATACTTATGTTTTGTCGCTGCAAAGATTAGTTTTAAGTAAAATAATTATAGTTTAAGTGCAGCCCAATTACAGTTCTAGCCAATCTTCGAACTTGTAAAATACCAAATATGTAGTATTCAGTGACATAAGTAATGTATTATACGTATTACGATCGCATCTACAATTGTTCGAATGAAATAATCATGTATATAAATTATTTATACGAATAACATGTATTATTATGTTGAACCAGCGCATTTTTCAATAAACATCCCTTAAAATCGTGAATAATCAATTGTTGAATTATTTTCCCCTGTCCTTTAATTGCCTATAAGTAGAAAATCTTGAAAAACGCATTATTTTATAAGTTTGAATTTAAAAAGTTGGCGCACGGGGTGACAAATGCTCTCGCCATCTCGCGGTCAGAGGGATGAACTAATTTCACAAAAACATAGTTGCGCCTAACCGTATGCAACCCGCACGTCATTCATGCAACCAATTGCCTAAAGTCAGGCGTTCCTTTTTCTCGCCAAAATTCTTGAAACTTGTATATGTATAAGCATGCATACGTGTCTTCATACACGTCTCTATACGTTTAACAATTCATACTAGCGATTTCTGGAGTTAGAAGGACTTTAACTCGCAAAATTTCTGCTCCTGGTATCAGGAGAACATCTGACCCAAGGAGGTGTTTCAAAATAGGCTATGTGTATCTCTTCATTCATGCATACGTCTCTCTATACATCTCTATACCTATAGTTATCTTATACTAGCGATTTTCGGAGTTAGAAGGATTTTAACTCGCAAAATTTCTGCCCCTGGTATCAGGAGAACATCTGACCCAAGGAGGTGTTTCAAAATAGGCTATGTGTATCTCTTCATTCATGCATACGTCTCTCTATACATCTCTATACCTATAGTTATCTTATACTATCGATTTTCGGAGTTAGAAGGATTTTAACTCGCAAAATTTCTGCTCCTGGTATCAGGAGAACATCTGACCCAAGGAGGTGTTTCAAAATAGGCTATGTGTATCTCTTCATTCATGCATACGTCTCTCTATACATCTCTATATCTATCATTCATTAATACTAGCGTTTTGCGGAGTTAGAAGGATTTTAACTCGCAAAATTTCTGCCCCTGGTATCAGGAGAACATCTGACCCAAGGAGGTGTTTCAAAATAGGCTATGTGTATCTCTTCATTCATGCATACGTCTCTCTATACATCTCTATACCTATAGTTATCTTATACTAGCGATTTTCGGAGTTAGAAGGATTTTAACTCGCAAAATTTCTGCCCCTGGTATCAGGAGAACATCTGACCCAAGGAGGTGTTTCAAAATAGACTATGTGTATCTCTTCATTCATGCATACGTCTCTCTATACATCTCTATACCTATAGTTATCTTATACTAGCGATTTTCGGAGTTAGAAGGATTTTAACTCGCAAAATTTCTGCCCCTGGTATCAGGAGAACATCTGACCCAAGGAGGTGTTTCAAAATAGGCTATGTGTATCTCTTCATTCACGCATACGTCTCTCTATACATCTCTATACCTATCATTCATTAATACTAGCGTTTTGCGGAGTTAGAAGGATTTTAACTCGCAAAATTTCTGCCCCTGGTATCAGGAGAACATCTGACCCAAGGAGGTGTTTCAAAATAGACTATGTGTATCTCTTCATTCATGCATACGTCTCTCTATACATCTCTATACCTATAGTTATCTTATACTAGCGATTTTCGGAGTTAGAAGGATTTTAACTCGCAAAATTTCTGCCCCTGGTATCAGGAGAACATCTGACCCAAGGAGGTGTTTCAAAATAGGCTATGTGTATCTCTTCATTCACGCATACGTCTCTCTATACATCTCTATACCTATCATTCATTAATACTAGCGTTTTGCGGAGTTAGAAGGATTTTAACTCGCAAAATTTCTGCCCCTGGTATCAGGAGAACATCTGACCCAAGGAGGTGTTTCAAAATAGGCTATGTGTATCTCTTCATTCATGCATATGTCTCTCTATACGTCTCTATACCTATAGTTATCTTATACTAGCGATTTTCGGAGTTAGAAGGATTTTAACTCGCAAAATTTCTGCCCCTGGTATCAGGAGAACATCTGACCCAAGGAGGTGTTTCAAAATAGACTATGTGTATCTATTCATTCATGCATACTTCTCTCTATACGTCTCTATACCTATAATTCATCAATACTAGCGTTTTTAGGATTTTGGAGAGAGCAAGGGACGCCTGATTTTAGGCAATCGGTTACACGAGTGACGTGCGGGTTGCATACGGTTAGGCGCAACTATGTTTTTTCCGAAATTAGTTCACCCCTCTGACCGCGAGATGGCGAGACCATTTGTCACCCCATGCGCCAACTTTTTAAATTCAAACTTAGAAAATAATGCGTTTTTCAAGATTTTTGACTTATGGGCAAGTGAAGGGCAGGGGAAAATAATTCAACAATTGATTATTTACGATTTCAAGGGATGTTTATTGAAAGATGCGCCAGTTCAACATAATAATACATTTTTTGGTACAAATAATTTGAATACATACGAATATTTCATTCAAACAATTTTGGATGTGATCGTGATACATATAATATATTACTTATATCACTGAAAACTGCATATTTGCTATTGTACAAGTTCGCAGATTGACGAGAACTATAATTTGAACCTTGCTGAAGGGAAATGTCCTGAGTGTGATAGAAGATCTGGACGACGCCTGTCATGGAACGATAAAGACAGGTAGTGCCACTATAGAAAAGAGTCTAAACTAAACCATGGATTTAATTCAGAGAAATATTATTCATTTATATTGAAAGTCTCAAATATATCGTCAATATGACACAAGAATTAAGAAAGTTAAAAAGGAAAGACGCAAAAAAGGTCAAACTAGAAGAGGAATCTAAAGTCATTAAACCAACCTCAAAAGATGAAACTGAATTAAATGTCAAACCGTAAGTGACTCCTATGCTTCAAACCTTCAGTTTGTTTTTACTAGAATTTTCCGAATAAAACACCCGTCTATTACCTTATATTTAAGAATCTCTTATTTCTTAAGGATTTCCATAATTCTAAGAATTTCTTTTTCATCGATACATTCAAATAACCAAACATCAAATACTACGATAATTTCAATTTTATCTTAGGAGGTTATAAGAGTTGGAATTACTTTTTCCTTACAACAATCCATGTATAAACTAACACCTTAATAATTTTTTGACAGAAAATACGGACCCATAATAACTTTTCCATACCAACGAGTTTGGTCTCGTTGCATCTTAATACTGGGTGTACTTTTCGTTGTCTGGTACAACAGTAAAAATGGAAAAGAAATATCACTGGCCCAGCAGAAGGATGTCCTTTTGAATCGAAACCAAGTTGTACAATGTTCCGAAGACTACAAAACAGATTTAGACAAATTTCCAAATTGCATTCCAGAAAAGTGTAGCCGTGTTGTTACTGACAAATTAGTATCTGTTACAGAGACTGACGTATTGCTAAGAATTGCTAAAAATGGTTTTAGTCTAGGGGGCTCTGACGGAGGAGCTAGTATTCTCGATTTGCATTCCGGAGCTCTGAGCAAAGGCTCAGGGATTGTAAACATTTATAAGCTAACCGCGGCTAGAGAGATATTCAACACAGTTGATCTTGCTATTTACAAGTATGACAAACTTTAGAATCGTATTCAGTTATATTTTATTTATTATTTTTCGTCCTCTTTATTTCTGGTCGATCAAGAACTAAACAAACCGCTTTAGATAACTCTCTAGCTAGTTTGAGATCCGCACCTTATTAAAATAAGATTTTTCTTTCCAGAGCAGTGAGGATAAAGATACAGCATACAGTAGCACATCATTTTGGAATTGATGCAAACAACGTTTATCTTACACATCCAACATTTTTTTCGAGAATGACAAACGCCCCTGCGAAAACCATCCATGACGAGTATTGGCATCCTCACGTAGACAAAGTAATTTTCATGATACATGATTCAGCTTATGAAGTAGTCTGACTTTAAGTTAGAATTAGATAGAAAGGCATATTTATCTGCTTGGAAATTGATTAAAATAAAATCAAATATCAAGAAATTTCAAAGAGACATGCTCAAATAACGGAAAGTGTTTGTCAATAAACTTTTAAATTGCTTACAGGAAACATATAAATCGTTCTATTACACGTCGTTGTTATACCTGAACGACTTTGGAAAAGATTTTCAAGGTGGTCGATTCGTATTTGTGGATAAAAATAATGTAAACATGACTGTCGAGCCTAGAAAAGGTGAATTTAATGAAAAGTTATAAGACTTCAATTAGTGCTTGCGGAAGATTTGAGAATGAGTAACAATTGATCTAAGAATCTGCATTTATATTTAATGCTGCAAACTCGTTCCAGGTCGTGTTTCACTGTTCACATCAGGAAGCGAGAACTTACACTTTGTGGAGAAGGTGATTTCAGGCACGCGGTACGCTTTGACTGTGTCTTTTACTTGCGACCCAGAATATGCAATATCTGATCCTGTCTTTCAGGGTACGAAAGAGAAGACGTAACTGATAAAGTATTAACCTTGATTCTGAAAGCAGTTATGATTCACAATCGGTAAATCAATCAATTATTTGATCGCACTTATCGTTAGCAATAATTATTTCACGTGTTATTAGACAATGCGCAATATTTAGTATGTAATAAAAACACCTAGTTTACTGCAAGCAATGCAATTCAATTAAATTCATTGATCTAATGAATAAGTGTCAACCAGGGTATTAATTTCTATTATGAATTGATGCCTTATTTAAAAATGATGTACACATTAATCATGAATAATATTTCTTTCTTTCGTATGTATATATATGTTAATAACTATTCCATTAGATGATTAACACTGATTATTTCTTACGAATATTCATTCTAGTTTGTTCGTATACTTAAGTTCATTAGGTATGCAAACATTGAGAATACTACATAAATATTACATACAAATATAGAATAGTGGGGTAATGTTATTCTGTAAAATGTAATTCCTATGTAATAACTGTAATGTATGAATTATCTAATGAAATAAAACTGATTCTTCTGATTACCTCAGAATTTGTATAATCAATTTAAAATTATTCTATTCCTTTTTCCTCTATTCAAAACATCATAATATTAATAGTATATTACAAGAGTGTTTATCATTCACCAAAGTTTTTTGTTTTCTCTTCTTTTTTCTTTCCAAAATATAAATAAATCTATCAATTATTCAATAATTTATTTATCTTTTAAATATATACAACTACAGGGTACATTGTGCACAATATTTTTATGTTTTTTTTTTTTGTTTCCTTTTCTCTTTCTTTGCATATTATAAATCATTCACAATTGAATTAAGCACAAGACTATAAACTTATTGTGAATGAATTGATATTATAATTTTTATTTATTTGTTTTTATTTTTTCTTATATAGTTTTCGTAAGAATTTTTCTGCAACTTGTGATGTCGCATATTATTTATAGTACTGTAGTACGTGGCTAATACACCATATAATATTACTTCAACCTCTTTCATTATTAGCACAATTATTATACACAAATAACCGAGAAAGTGGAACGTTTAAAAAAATATAAATACAACGTTTGTATTATGTATTGCGATATTATACTAAATAGGATTAAATGAAGCATAATTTGCCATTATGAAGAGAACATTGTACGTTTCTGTTATGTGTTTTTTGCATTGGCATTGCGAGGATATATATATATATATGTAAACCGAAATTTAAATATAGTTCATATTAGAAATGAAATTGTTGCTCTTTGTAGATAATGTATCAATATGTCAAGAATACATTTTCTATAATATTAATTCCCTAGTTTATATTGTTTCTTATTTTTCTTTTACATTTAGTCTGCCTAATGGCTAAGGAATATAAAAATTATATATTCACCTCAACATTCTCGAATAAACAAATTATATATAGGGTATATGAACTTTCGTTAAATTTCAATCATAATGCAAATGCCAAACGGGAATGATTAAATTATGCATAATTTATGCTAGCAAAATAAATATATCCATCTTCCCATACAACTTAACAATAGTATCTCTGTCCACTGAGAACTATTCAAAAATCGTATATAGGAATTTATTAAAAGCCTTTTGTATTGTTATTATTATCCTTAATTCTTAATCGCGATATTTCGCGTATGTATTAATGATCGAGAGAAATGCTGTTATTAAAATCGTTGAGAAGATTTGCAAGATCTTATAGTTAAACTTGTTCCTAGACAGCCATAGAATCGACGTGCGGTGTCTGTATATTTATCGAATACAGAAATCCATCTCGATTAAAGTATTATAAGTGTCGGCTGCACCATTAAAAAAAAAAAAAAAAAAAAAAAAAAAAAAAAAACTATTCATGAATGTATATTACATATTTAAACTAATCCATAATCCTATGACCTACCGTAAATGAGGGAGTAAAAGAAAAGAAAAAAAAAAAGAACGAAAAGAAAAATAAACGAAACAATATGATTTTTAATTCTGACGAGAAACTCCAATCAAGAGAAAAAAATTTTATACAAAAGAAAAGATATTTCTAAATGATGAGAAAAAGAGAAGAGAAGTAAAAAAAAAAAAAATTTCTTCAATTATAATTATAGTTATAATTATTAAATACGATTATAAGAAAAGAAGAAAAAAATAATAATGGTATAATTAGATCGATCAACAAAGATTATAATTGGAGTTTCCCCGTTATTAGGAATGCCTTGATAATACTTGGTGACTTATTTCAAAGGGCTTCTTCACTTATCATTACTCTTCGCAATTGACGTATAATAATATAAATGAAAAGTAGAATTTAAATAACGCTAATTATGAATCACCCTATACAATGTGTATCTGTATAGTATAGTTTGAGAATCAAATGAGAGATATGTTGGATCAATTAATCTACAATCGTAAAATGTCAGCTATTTTTATAACATTTTCTCCAGTCAAGATACTCCTATGATTTCCAGGCAGTTCTGTGATTGTTACACTCTCGCTGCAAATCTGGAAAAAAAAAAAAGAACGCCCACATAAAAATTCAACGAAAGATTTTCTTCCGTCTGAAATTTGATCAAACTATAAAACAAGTTAATTATTATTATTCATAATTCTTACCGCTGATAAACCATAGTCCTGGTCTAGCGAGGCGAAGTTGTCTCTGGCTTTGACCAGTGTCACTGGTCCGTTGTATTTCCTAGCCGGTTCGTAGACATTAGCAGCCTCCAATTTTCGGAAGAAAGAAACAGCCGCTGTCTTCAGATTCTCATCGCTGAATTTCGTCTTACCAATCAGCTCTACAAATTTGTCTAATTTCTTTTCCAGCGTCGGATGAGTTTCAAGTTCCGCCGAAGCCTGTAATGTAAGATTGAATGTGATGAAAGCGTTCAGAGCCAGAAATTCATGTGAAACTCTGTCTAATCTCACCTTGACGAAGTTTATATCAGATTTGAACTGCATAGCGAAGAAAGCCAGCGCCGGTTCCAGACCGTTATCAGCATTAGTTGTCTCCGAAGAATTGACTTGTCTAGCGATCGACTGACTATGCGATGTGATGTAAGCTGGGGATCCATCTAGGAGCGTAAGAATTGCCTTTTCTCCAACAGATTCCAACTGCAATGCCATTTCGAATGCCACACACGCTCCGAAGGAGTAGCCGACGATAGAATACGGTCCCTTGGGTTGTACAGTCTTTATTTGTTTAATGTAAAAAGCAGCCAAGTCGGCGAGAGATTTGAGAGGAGCATCCGAAGTACATTGCAGTCCCCATACCGGTCGGTTTAGTTCATTAGCGAGGCCTTTGAGAGATGTAACTACGCCTTCGATAGCATGTACGACGAATACAGCAGGACCAGAGTTGCTTTTAGATTCAAGTTTGACTAGTGATTCTTTAGGCATGATATCGGTGCCGCTAAATTGATACAATAATTTATCAGGAGCATCTTCCGCCGCTCTGAATTTAGCCGGTGTAGGATTAGCCGCTTCCGTTGTCTCGCCTGATCCGCTAGAGAATTCGATCAACTTTCCGAAAGTAAGACCTCGAATTTCTTGCGCCGAAAGTACCAAGTCGTAACTCCTCTCTAAAGTCTGTTTGATCTCTGTACCCATGAGAGAATCCATTCCCAAATCAGCCAGTGTATTGTTCGGATTTACTGTCTTGACATCCTTTATTCCAAGAATGTTTCCAACAGCTTCTAAAAGCCCGACTTGATTCGCCGAGTCCCCGGTCTTTCCCTTTTCAGCAAGTACCATCGAAGCAAGAACAGGATGTGGCTGTTGTAGAAAAACGTCCATAGTTGACAAACAGCTCGACATTCGCTGAGGTAAAGTACCACCAACTTCTGTGTCGTTTCCACCCATTGTTTCTGAAAATAAATATATAACAATTACTTCAGTTTACTTTTTTTTCAACTTTGCAAATATATTCGTATATACAATAAAGAAATACTGCATATTGTGTATAAAAGTATTGAATAATCACCTAGAATTAGACCCACGTCTCCTATAGCGCCCCATTGAATAGCGAGACCTGGTAGTCCGCTGGCTTGTCTGTCTTCGACGATTCTTTCCATGGCCGAATTGGCTAGTCCGTAATTAGCCTGTCCCAAATTACCTCGTCCGCAAGAAACTGACGAAAATACAACAAAGTAGTCCAAGCTAGGGCATAGTTTCCTTGAAGCAGTATCCAGGTGTTTAGTAGCGTCGATTTTGGGTAGAGCAACAGTCTTGAAATCAGCTTCGTTGAGATTTTCGATTGTAGCATCTCTGAGAACAGCTGCAAGATTGAATATACCCCCGACAGGTGCAAGTTTCTGTGTTTCTTTAAGCAATTTTTCAGCTCCGACTAGCGTCACCGCGTCCGTAGTAGAAACAGCGACGTTAATCCCAGCTTCCCTCCACCTACGAATGCATAGAGCCTGATAACCGGTTCTAATTCCCGATCTCGACGTAAGTACGATGTGTTTAGCCCCGCGGGTGATCATCCAGTTGGCAAGTTCCAAGCCAAATCCTCCGAGTCCTCCGATGAGAACATAAGATTTGTCTGGATTCATGTAAGTCCTTGGAATAGCGGCGACAGTTTTTTGAACGGGTTGTACCACCTGCTTAGTTTCTTCGTCACGAATTTTGAGCAGAACTTTTCCTATGTGTTTGCCGGTAGCCATATATCTGAATCCCTGTTCTATCTGCTGTTCGGAAAATACAGTCGAAGGAAGCGGTCTAACAGCCCCGCTTTTAATCCCTTCATTAACCAGCCTGACCACTTCTTTCTTCTCGTAGGAATCAGTGTCGAACAATGCGTCGAGCAAGATTCCATGGAAGCTGGTATTCTTCAGGAAGAAGGCCATTCCTAGGCCAGTGTTTTTGGACAAGTCGTACTTTCCTATTTCCAAAAACCTCCCATGTTTAGCCAGACACCTAACACTGGCCTGCAATTTTTCTTCGGCAAGTGAGTTCAGGACTAGATCAACACCGCGTCCTTTTGTCTCCGCTAAAATCAACTGCTCGAAGCTAGTGTCTCGCGAGTTGCCGATATTCCTGTCTGTCAATTGCGGGAATGTCTTTTTCAGGAAGTCCCTCTTCTCCTGGGATCCAACGGTCGTAAATACCTTGCACCCTGCGTGCAAAGCTATCGATATACTAGCCTGGCCGACACCCCCAGTCCCGGCATGAATCAGGACAGTTTCACCTGGCCGCATGCGACCGCGAACGACAAGGGCGTAATAACTAGTCGCGTAACAAACGGGGATCGTCGCAGCCTCCTCTAAGCTCCATTTATTGGGTACTTCCCACATGAATCCTGGATCCGCTAAAACCGTCGTCGCCAATCCGCGAGCTGCAATCATTCCCATTACTCTCGTTCCCTTAGAGTTTCGACCCGCGAACTCAAGACCGAGAATGCAATCTTGGCCGGCCAAATCACCCGGAAGTGCATCCGCAGTTAGTTTTCCCGTGGCGAGCATGATATCTCTGAAAGAGATGATTTTCATTATAGTTTAAGTAATGATGAGGTCTTTTTCTTTATCTTGTCCCTTGGAATCCTATAGACAAGAAAACTATCTACCTGAAGTTAAGCGGAGCGTAATAAACGCTGCAGAATTCATTGTCGGGGAATTTCTCGGCTTGATAATAGCTGAGGGGTCCTTCGATCCATTTCAAGCTGCTCAAATCGCCTCTGACTAGTGTATTAATGTAGGCGTGTTCAACCTGAAGTGAAGAACTGTCGTTTTGTTGGTCGAGTCTCAAGTGCCGATAACTTCCCCATTGGCCTCCTTTCAAAACGTTAGCCACAAGGTCTTTGGACAATTGATTCGCGTAGAAAGATGACTTCAGTGAGAAATCCGCCACCTTTTTATCCTGTATGAATACATAACGTGTATTGCTGCCTCCGGCTTCTTGGCGAATGCAAGTCATCAGACCAACAAGACCTGAAAATAAATCCAAGCGATTAGTATTTGCAAATTATTTGCTAACAGATTGCCAAGAGCCTGAAAGTCCGTCATATTTAATCAACGAAATACCTAGCAGTCTTTCTCCTTGACCAACGAGCAATACTTTCTGTCCTTCTTGTTCGGATTTCACAAGAGCAGCCTTGACGGCTTCGACCCATGAGAAGTTGTCTTCCGTTATTTTCACGACAATTGTCTCCTTGAATTCTTCAACTTTCTTCAGAAGTACGTAGCTCTTCCCGATCGTTAGTTGTTTAGCGACGAATACCAGTCCGGTGTTCTTCAGCAGAGCTGCGTCGATTTTTCCAGTTTCTTCGAGAATCACAAAACCACCGGACTTCAGCGCAGCGGCAGAGTTTTTAAGAACTGCTGAATTCTTGTTGGACAGTATGTCCGCTGCTACTATTAAATGCAAATCTTGGCCGGCCGGGGAAGTCGAAACATCACGAGCCACGCATTTGGTATTATACTGCTCAAGGAATGTGCTGTAACTGTCCGGTGATGTACTGGCCACTTGTATATCAACCTGAAACATGATTGACATACAATTAATATCGAACAAGGATTAATTCTCGCGTTATTCAAAGGAGGAAAAATATCGCCTAATACTCACAGCGAGCATTGGTTCTGATAATAAAATATCCAGGACCGAAGGCACTAGTAAAGCCTCTGCAGACCGATCCCCGGCTACTTCGACAGCCTTGATTTTAAGTCCGCCAAGATTTTCCCTGACAATTTGCAGCAGAACAGTTAAAGCGTACTGTTTAGCTTTGTCCGGATCCTCGACAACAGATTGGGAATTTTCGTAAGGTACAAAAGTGTAGCGTTCGTGTTTGGGGGCCGCTTGAGTCTGCTGTTTCCTCGGTGCCAGCGAAGCCTTCATACCGCGTAGTTCGATTCCCCCAGACTTGATGACGTCAAGATCCGTGTAAGAGTAAACGGGAACTCCTTCCTGCTCGGGAAGTTTATCGACCAATTCCTTGTGGAGAGAGGGATTGATGACAGCCCTCTGCAGTCTAGTAGGCAGGTATAAATCCCTAGTATTCTTCCCAAGAATACTGAACTGCAGCATAGTGTCGATATAAGAGACCCAGTTATTGTCCCAAGAAAGTTTACCAGCCACTCCGTGATTGTCCGACGATTTTATCCCGCGGAATATTCCGTCGTAGTCGTACCCGCGCAGCCTAAGATCTTTGTAAACGTCGCTGGTGTTCAGTTCCAACAATTCAGAGTCAGATTTAGAGCTGGGAAGGTGGAGATTGAGCTGTTCTTTCTCCACGTTCTCAGGGAGGCTTATCTTTCCGGAAACGGCGACTGATCCGGCCTCGCAAATCTCAAACTCTCCTGTACCGTCGAAAATGTTTACCAAAAACTTCACAGCCCCTTCCTTAGGCATGATAGTCGCTCTGTGAAACTGTACATCCTCCAATACTACGCTAAGCTTTTCGTAATCCTCTCCGTGAAGTTTAGCAAAAGTTTTCCAAACAAGCGTCAGATATCCGGTAGCAGGGAATAAAATTCTACCATCGATTGTGTGCCCTGCCAAATAGGCGTCGTTTTCTTTAGCCAAATCGACCTCGATAACACTTTCCCCTGTGCGGCCTCCTTTGCCCGAAAAATCCGCCACGCTCCACTCTATAGAATGATCCCATTTCACGAGTGAATTAATCATCGGAGTTCCTCTCCCGACCGGATAATTAACCGACGGATATAACTTGGCGAGTTTAGGCTGACCTCCGGCGTTGTAAAGCTTGCCAAGATTGCTCAACAGGAATAATAGATTATTGGAATGGTCTCTTTTGTGAAGACCGATATTAGTCACGGTCGGCTTTAGCGATCTCCTAAGAATAGCTTGCAGCAAACAATGCGGAGCTATTTCGATAATTATCGCATTATCAGGTGCGTAGGCAAGGGCCTCTTGGAAGAGAACCGGGGACAATAAATTGTTCACGTGATACGCGGGAGAGCTAAGCTGGGCCACAGGCGTTCCCCAAGCGGCTTCGGGTATGGAACTAGACACCCATCTCGAGCTACGCTGTTTAGGAGTTGGTATAATCTTCTCCAAAGAAGCGCGAAGCTTTGGACCAGCGGAAGATATATATTTGCTGTGAAATGCGCAGCCCGAGCTGTTCACTATCTTGGCAAATATTTCCTCCTTCTTTAACTGAGCGACAAATTCTTTGATGGATTTTACTGGCCCTGATATTGTGACTGAGTCAGCGCTGTTGTGACACGCGGGAGATATCTCCTTGGGACAACGTTTCTTAGCCTCTTCCCAGCTCAGTCCAACAGCAGCCATAGCACCTTCGGGTAATTCTGACTCCAGGATTGATTTACCTCGCCAAAATGCAGCCAGTACTGTCTGCTCCGGGGTAAAAGTACCATCCGCATATGCACAGCCGAGTTCTCCAACGGAATGACCGACTATACCGTCCGGATGAATGCCAATAGAAGTTAAAACGTCTACCAGAGCTACTTGGATCGCAGCAATGGCTACAAAGGCGTTTAAAACGTTGTCGAAAGTTTCCTCGCTACCGTTTTGAATCAGATCCATAAGGTCCACACCTTCTGGCTTGAGGGCATCTGCACAGCGTCTCATAGTCTGTGCGAAAACGTCGATTTTGAACAATTCTTTACCCATTCCTGGCCACTGAGATCCCATTCCGGAAAAGACGTACCAAATCGGTCTCTTGTCGTTAATGTATTCGTCGACTTCGCGGATACTCTCATCCCCGAGTATTTGAAATCCGCGGTATCCATGCCCGGTTATATTGACAGAGTGCAAGTCTTGTACCAATGCGATAAACTCGTCGTCCTTTTGGTATTCCTTGACCTTGTCTAAGAAAGAGTCGACAGCCTCTTGAGTCCTGCCAGAAACAGGGACTATTTTCGGTAATTTAACGTCCAGGACAGGAGAGAGCTTAGGTTTAGGATTACTCCGGAGAACAATGTGAGCGTTTGCCCCACCGAAACCGAAGGAATTTACAGCGACTAGACCACCCTTCCACGGAGTTGCTTTATCAACAACTTTCAATCTCCCGTCGCTCAACGCGGGTATGTCTAAGTTTGGACTTTTGTAGTGTAAATTTCCAGGCATAATTCCGCTCTCCATGCCTATCAGGACTTTGGCAATTGAGCACAAGCCGCTGGCCGGTTCAGAGTGTCCCATGTTTGATTTAACCGATCCGATGAGCAGCGGGGTTGTTCTGTCTTTGCAGAACAGATCTGCGATTGAGTTTACTTCCTGAGGATCCCCGACTTTGGTCCCAGTTCCGTGTGCCTCGACGTAAGCCACGTCGTTAGGGTCGATTCCAACCTCATCGTAAACTTCTCTCATGAGTTTATTCTGCATATCGCCGCTGGGATAAGTTATACCCTGGACTTTGTTACCGTCTGTATTTGTCTTCGAGTTAACTACCGTCGCGTAAACTCTCTTTGCGCAGGATGATTTTTGTAGATATAATACAACCGCAGCCTCAGATCTAACGTATCCGTTTCCAGAAGCGTCGAAAGCCTTGCACATTCCTTCGGGTGATAACATGTTAAGTCTGTGAAATTGCAGAGAGCTTGTTGGCTTCAAAACTAAATTAACTCCGCCCACTATAGCCGCTTCACATTGTCCCGTACGCATAGCTACCACGGCTTGATTGAAAGCGTACAAAGATGAGGAGCAGGCTGTATCGACGGCAAAACTTGGACCGCTGAAGTCAAACGTGTAGGAAATTCGGTTGGGAAACATCGCTCTGCAGCATCCGGTCAATCCATATCCTGCAATAAGTATCAAATAAATAGAAAATGACGAATTCAATACATAGTCTAGTCGAGAAGTGAGTTTCCTGAGAAAAATAGTTCTAAGTCTCTTAAAAATATGAGCGATAGGTCATTCGATTCGGAATGCGATCCTGAAAAAGACGTTTTTTTTTTTTTATCCGGAAACAAAAATTGTCATTGTTAATAACAAAAAGCAAACCAAAAAAAGGTGTCTCCGGTTTTTGGCTATAACTAAAAAACTGTAAGATATAACTAAAATTGAAAAAAAGCATCTTTTCAAAAGCAAAATTATAAATAATGGAGATAGAGTTCCGGGAGTCTAGACTTTTTTCTTGCAAATTTTCTCCTCTTCAAGATGCTTTTTTTCAATTTTAGTTATCTCTCACAGTTTTTTAGTTATAGTCAAAAACCGGAGACGCCTTTGTTTTGGTTTGTTTTTTGTTGATAACAATTACAGTTTTTGTTTCCTGATAGAAAAAAAAAAAAAACATCTTTTTCAGGATCGCATTCCGAATCGAATGAGCTATCGCTCAGATTTTTAAGAGACTTAGAACTATTTTTCTCAGGAAACTCACTTCTCGACTGAACTATATAAGTAAAAAAATAAAGGCTTGGATTCAAGCTAACCATTTACAAGGTCAGGATCAGCGGTCCAAAATTCGTCTGATTCTGAGTCTGATACACCGATGAACACCCCGGTTTTAGTTCCTCTAACGTCTCCTGGATTTATACCAGCATCGACAATAGCTTCGTGTGTTAATTCCAGCAGTATTCTAAGCTGTGGATCCATGACATCGGCTTGTTTTGCATGTACTCCAAAAAAAGTAGCGTCGAATGACTTCAGGTCTTTTAGTTTTCCCGTCCTAGTAGGCAGGCCATGGAGGCCCGATGGCCACCGTCGTTCGTCATCGGTGACTAAATCGATTCCATCGAATAGCTGCTGTTTGAATTCTTCGATGTTTGATGACTCAGGCAATCGACCTGTGATAATATATAAGATAGTGAATTGAATCACAGTGACAACACACTTTAGATAAGAATCAAAGTGAGATGAAAATTAATGTTAGAAATAAAAGAAGCCCCAATCTGGGAATAGAGAGATTAAAATCTACCTGAAAAACCAGTGATAACGATTTCCTCGTCATGGCTGTATCCTCCTCCTCCGTTGGTTACGACTGATTCTCTGACTACGGGACTGTTAACGCTTTCAAATCTTGCCGGCATTGTGTATATTGTGTGAGAGAATATATTCAAATAATTGTATATTTCTGAATGAGAATTTGTCGAACAGCTGATGCCTTGTGGACAGAAGGCTGTAAAGAAAAGAAGAGAAAAGAGTTATAATTGATACTAGAATTATCGCAGGTCTGAATTATGGGTTAATGTGTTATCTCATAATTAACAGAGAACAAAGTTATATCTTCGTTAATCTAGGCAGGATATGCGTTTGTCTTTTATAAGACATTTTGATTGAACAAAAGAAAAGTAGGATCAATTAGTCAGCAGTGTTTAAGTATCAAATATGTAGTCTCTAAAGATCAATTACTCCGGTTGACACTGCGAGCGTTAACATTTGATCCTTTGGTCAATAGTTCATTAAGTTATCTCAATTGAAAGCATGAAGCAATTTTCCAATGACTGGTTGCGTGCCGTGGTTATTCGCACTGCGTGTTTGAACCTCTAGAAGTTAAGTTAGTTAGCCTTGCGACGACCAAACACAACGTGGTAAATAAATTAATGTATTTGACTAAATAAAACCGCATTTAATCATATAGTATAGTTAGAATCTTTTTCTCTTGCCTTATCTTATCAATGAAATGGAGAAGAAGAGAGAGAGAGAAAGAGAGTGAGAGGGGGAAAGAAAAAAAAAAAAATACTCCTAATAAAACTGATGTAATAATATTTCAAATTAACTTTACGTTCCATTGCAAATTGAATAGATAAACGACGAGAGAGTATAGTATGTGTGTATAATAAAAATAATTGTGTAAATATTAAAAGGTAATTATCTAACGAGAAAAAATTTAGACTTGTTATACGAATAAATATTTTTTTCGTTTTACATTAAAACAAGGATCTATCGATTAATTATTTGTTCGAAACTTTTTAATAATTTGACCTAGATTTTCTGTTCCTTTACAAATGAGGAGAGATATGTGTATACCATGTCCTTGTACCTTTAGGCAATGAATTGGGACGAGAATGTTGATGATGATGATGCTGGGGACGACGATCATTACGCGATAATAATTATAATTTTATGCCTGTCAATCATTGCTATATTTGCAAATTTACGTATATAGATATAGATATGTATATATACGTATATTCGTATATGTATAAAATATACACTGATAAAGTGAGAATATTACTAGTACGTTAAACAGACTTAACTGACTAATGAGACTATTGACCTTGACAATCAACACTGGAAATCCTAGCTAGAATTGTGTTGCTTGATACTAGGATTTAATACTTCCAAATAAGCTCGATTCGAGCCTAGATAAGTAAAAATAGAAAAAAAAAGAATCTAAATCAATAAATACCATTATTCAAGGCATGATAACCATCGATTTTTCATTGGTAGAAAATTATACCGCATATAATATGTGTTTTACCTGTCGTTCGTAAATTTATAAAATATGTATTATATTGTCGCATGAATGAAAGTATGGGGGTATACGTATAAATACATGGTTATTGAAATTGCAGCGTATATAAGTAGTATAAGATATTTGCAACGTTGCTAAAATTATACTTAAACTCAGCGCTGTGAATTAGGTAATAAGTTATCTACGTCAAAGATACAAAAAAAAAAAGAAAAAAAAAAAGGGAAATAAAAATACCGGATGTATAATAATTCCGGGATACGCAGATTCGAAACTTGTACAATTAATTGACTGATTAATTAATGAATCATCATTGTATTTTACGGATTTAGATAATGATTGATCGACGAAGATGATTGCTAATTATTATTATTATTATTATTACTGTTATTATCATTTCATTTTCGTACCTATTCATAAATACAGCCACATTCAAATTGGCAATGAATTTCAATGCTGCACATTACAGGTATCCGTGTATGGGTTATATATACGTATACATAATATATCTGTATTAGCATAATTATATTTGAATCGAGTAAACAGCGAATGATGCGAAACGATGTGTGCCTATAGGTAAAAATGTACGAAATAAAAAGCGTGATATATCACGCGAATGACACTCACAGCTGACATAAAAGTGACGTAAAATAAGTACTTTAATTTTTCATTCATAATTCATCGATTTTTTTACTCTTCTTTCTTTTTCTCTCTCTCTCTCTATCTCTCTGAATTTTTCTATTTCTTCCTTATATATATTCCGATACAATCGAATATCTACTGCAAGATATCCACCCTTTTTTGCTATACCTAGCGCCTAAAACGATTAGTTTCTTTTCTTCGTCTATTTGCCTACATATTCATATATTGTAGAGCTCCTTTTACGTAACCTGAGATTTATACAAGCACGAAGAATAAAAATAGAAATAAGAAAAAGAATACACGAATAAACAAATCTACTACGCATTTGACTATTGGTTGATAGGGTATATAAGTACTGCGTATGTACATTGCAAGTTCTTATAATAATGAATTTTGAATTATCGCGTTTATACGTTTAATATCTTTCCACGCGAACATTGACTGTAACAATTATTATTTACAGAAAAATGCTTACATTTCAAGAAACATTAAATTCGATATTATTTAGTAAGAAATTTGATGAAATAAAATGATGCAAAATTTTCCTATCGCTTGATGAAAATATGAATAATACCTATATGTGAACCTAAACTCATATTTTACTGTAAAAATTTCTTATTTTCTCTCTTCAAATATATAATTACGTAATAAATTATAAACAACGATAATAATTCGATACATTATTTAAGGTCATTGTATTCTCTTTATGTAAACAGATCGGTGTCATAAGCTGCATATAAGTACACTATATGCACTTTAACCCGAAAACCTAATGCAATTTATTATAATCTATATAAATTGAATTGCAATCTATGTATATATGTGTAATAATAAAAACGAATATATCGCGAAGTTGTAGTAGTGAAATACCAGCCATGAATTTTACTTTTCAAATAATGAAACTATTTGGAAAACTGAATACCATTCGTAGTAAGTTAACACTTAGTGAAAATAATTACATGTACTAAGAATTCAAAAATTTGCATCTGCGTCAAAATAAACGAAAAAAAAAAGGTGAAGAAAAAGAATACATAAAAAAAAAGAAAAAAAGAACCTTGGCCATACAGCTGCTCTGCTGTTAAAAATTATTTATGTATTCCTTTTCAGGCAAATCTCAATTCCGTATACCACCACCGTCAATCTCGAAGATACATACGAATATGTTTAGTGACGTCAACGGCAAGTTTCGCGCGACTGTATAATACTAGTCACTGCGCGAAACAAAAAAAAAAAAGAAAAAAGAAAAAGGCACACAGAAAAAGAAATTAGTATAATATCAATATTCCAAAACGAAAAAAATTATCATTCCCACATCGTTAAGATACGAATAATATTAATCGTATGCATCATCTGGTTTATCCATCGATAATAATTCTCTTTCCGTATCGCGATTAGCTTATATTATTAGAGGTATAATATGGATTAAAATATTATCAAATATATATATAGCTATGGCATCGCTTAATATAATAAATGTATCTATCATAAATTCCTTTTTTGCTTTTTTAACGAGAGTAAATTTATCCTGTCGATGTATATTTTCTTAAATACGGAAAAAAGTAAACGCGATCTACTTTACTTCTAAAACAAATAAAGAACAAAAAAAAAGAAACAGAAACCAATAAACTTTCATTGGAAAAAAACCGGATAATCTAATGAGCGATAGCTATCCAACATGAAAGAATAAAGTGTTTGTATATATGAATAAAGTAATGCCGGTAAATAAGGTACATTTCGTTTTCTCGCTTACGTTCAAGCCGGGCAAGTAGTATAAGTATGTATACGGTCGACCACGCACCGCGTCTTAGACTAAAAATCTTGTCTGCGCAGAGATGAATATTTCCACTGTATTATTTCACGTTATTCTTTCTATACTATATACATGCCCAGCGCACTGACTTACTTTCATTCAGATTGTTCGAAAATTGTGAAAGAAAAAAGGACGAAAAATTGAATAAAAGAAATATGCTAGAAAGTATATAATTCGCCTGAACAAAGCATAATAATAATAAACTCTTATCCGTTGTCGATGAGATTGTTCATAACGGTTTGTAGTCATCGCAGTCATAGTCGTATAGTCCAACCAGACCACAAAATCATTCCTATATTCTATCCCGAGTATACATATTTCATTTATTTTCAAAGAAACTATAGGCAAAATAAAACTGCAATCACGACGATGACAGTTAGTCAGAGAGCTATTAGACAAAAATCTACCGACTACAATATAAAATGAAAAACGATTATCACTTATATTATTCCGATACTAAAATCGGCATATGAAATGAATCAAACGAACCCCGTAGGCATGTAAATCCTCCGTATTAAAATCTCCAACGTCATAACAAGAGTTTGGAATATTTTTCGTTACATTATTATGACTTTTTTCTTTAGATTTTTTTTTTTCCATGTTCCATAAATATATTATACATGCACATTTGATAAATGAAAGAAAACTTCCTCAATAATATTTCCCTATCGCACGTATAGTATATGTACGAAATAAATACACGCATACAGTATGTATACCTATACACGTAACGCACGCGTAGACTCGACTCGCCTAAATCGACACGCAATTATGACGTGTCCTTTTTTATAGCATTTACGGAACGAACGTAATTGAAATAGTATTTCGAATTATAAATAACTATATCTATACAGATATAAACTGGTTAAAATTAGTTACCCAAATATTCCTTCGAATAAACTGTGTAAATATAATAACGAACGATGATTTTGAACGTACCTACGTTAACCGCAAACAAAACCACAAAAGAAACGGTGGAAAAAGAAAAAAGAAAAAAGAACAAACTAACTGACTAAACTGACTAACTAACGAAAAAGAAATGAACGTCCTCTCTCCTGTCTGATCCGCAATTATTTTGCAGGAAATGACATACTTAGGAAATTATTGACGGATAGTGTGAGATAGTATTGTAAATCTGACGTATTCATATATTATGATAATATTATGATTGTAATAATATTGTAATATTGTTTAACAACTCACCAAACACGTCGATATAATCCTTGTGATATTGTGAAATATACTGTGTGTATATATATAGATATATTCTTCTCTAATCTCTCGTGTCGTGTCGCCCCGGCTTTTGTATTTTATGGTTATAAATCGCACATTAAACGATGTATTTATAATAACTCTAGAATGATATAATTGATATTTATTAAATATACATAAAACTTCGTAACGTTATGCGTTGGCGTTGTCGTTGTCGTTAGTTACAACGAATAAGAATGAATGAAATTCCTCACACGAGCGACCCGGCGCCTCGGTAAGGACTAGCTAGCGTCTTTTCCGCGGGGATGGCTTTATTATTGAATTGGGGCCCGGCCTGTGGTCTGACATCAGACCATGTGATACCGTCCAATCAGGATCGGTTATACTGCTACGCATGCGTCACTTTGGCAAGTTCGCGGATCAGCAGAGAGTCAGAGGCACACGGGCGCTGTTTTGCGGTAAAACCTCCGTCTCTCGGTAACGGAGCGAAAAAGAGAAGTCTGAGAGGTAAACCGAGGAGACGACGTAGGTAGAACTGACGAATCGCGATCTTGAATCTTAACATGCGTCGGTCACATGTCAGTATGTTACTCGCGCTCGAGTTACGAGTATCGTAGAGATTTTTTTTTCTTCTAATTATCAATTTCTTTCTTTCTTTCTTTCATTTTCATTTTTCTAATTGAATATAACCTTATTTTTGCTTTTTGCTTTTTGCTTTTATCCCTTTTTCTTCCTCCCCCTAGCTGGCCTTCGCTCTATCTCTCTTTCTCTAACTTTTAATGAATATCCATCTATACCTATATACATATGTATATATATATGTATCTGTTATCAGCTGTTGCGTACAACAGCGGATTTGACCATCACAAGCCAGCTGATCCTTCGAAGGTTTTTGCATCATCGTGTGCCGCGCACCGCGTGTATTATCTGTTATAACATATTGCGGACGCCACGTGATCGATAGGATTAATAGCGAATCAGAAATTGATACGATGACCGGAGACACAACGTCAAATGGCGTGATTTTGTTCAACTTTAACGTTATTACGTTACACTCTAAATCTCAGATGTATATTATATTCTTTTTAACATTCCATTTTTTCACTTATTAAAAAATCTATATACTATATCACGCAGATTATTGAGAATCGCACTAATTAAATATAAATATGATGATGATTATCTCGATGTATCATACGATGCACGCGTATCGTAATTCGTATATCTATATATATGCAAATTATACATAGACTAACTAACTAATTAAGATGTCAATCATTATCATTATTATTGTTATTATTATTATAGGAAAATGACTGCAGATTCCCAAAAAAAAAATCTTTTTTTTCTCTCAGGTGTGTGTAAAAATATTTTAATAATAAAAAGAAACAATAAGATATTATAGGCATTGATAATTTTTTGGTTCCCACTTGTCCTATTCCTCCGCTATACATAGAACTTGGTGGTTCGTCGTCGCGAGCGTGTATCATACGAGACATACCTAATCTTCGTACAGGTGCACTCACTGAACGAATTGGCGAGTGGGTGGACATAGGTAAACATCTGCACACGTATAACTATACATATATACAAAGTACAAAAATACGCGATTTTTTTTCCTATTAATGCTGCGAAAGCACGTATTATTTATTATATTCTATATTTCTTCTGATATATTAGTGTCTTTCTTTCTTTTTTCTTTTTTTCTTTCAATTTATGAGAAATTAACATTTTATATACCGGGTGAATTTTTTTTCTATTCATGTCAATCGACGACGTTAATATCAGATAAAAAAAAAAAAAAACAAAGTCGGGCATCGACTAGAGTTATATTATACCTGTATATGTAAATTTTACACGATATGAATATATAGTTGTAGATCAAGAATTCATTGAGATCAAATCAATCGACGATTAGAATTAAGAAAAAAAAAAAAACAATACAGAATTCATTTTCGAAATGATGATATTTGACAATTTAACAAAAAGTTCTAAACAATTTTATAAATATATATATAGAACGCATAAATCGCGTTCGAACAAATTTTCACCGTGCCTCTTTCACGATCTTTACCGTAAATATACAAAGAATGATTATTTACTCAGGCAAATTATTGCAAAAATGTATAACTCTCACTTTTATGCCGAACTTCTAATATACATAACCCATATATATACATCTGATCATTTATAAATGAAATTCACGAGATATATATATCTGATAATTGATTATCATTCACAACCACCGATTGTATACGTGTACAAAGTCTATACCTGTATGGATAATAATAAATGAGGCACCTGCTGAAGCCGTGTAATAATTAAAACACAGACTGATCAATGCACCTATATATTATGTCATCAAATCAAACCAAACGAAAATTATTTTTCTCTTATTTCTCTTATTTTTTTATATATTTTTTTATTATTGTTATTATCTATCCTTGTCAGTTTCGTTTTATTAGAGAGTTACATATATGTATATCGGATACGTATATAATTTACAGCTATACATTTGCGTTGTCGATCGATTACAGAAGCCCTAGTATATATACCTAGTATCGCTAGAGTTATAAAGTCTCGTTTGAGCCTGGCCACGAACAACTTCGCGTTGCATCATCGTAATCATCATTATCATCATCCCCCTCCGAATGTGTAGATATAATTATTATGTAATTGAAAAGGAACTCTTTCTTTCGTTTTTTATTTTCAATTTTTTTTTCTGTTCTCCTTACTTCCTTTATATAAAATTCAGAATGATTAGAAATTAAAATACCAATACGTTGGTATCTTCCGGAAAATTACTATTTATATATAATATATATACATATAGGTATTATAGCATATGATTCATTAACGGAAAACAAAAAAAATTGTCTAGCTATAATGTGATAGCGTTGATTAGATCGTCGCGTTACTCATCAGAACGATCAAATAATGAATTATAATTCAACGATCTTAATTTAGTTCTAGTGAATTTGTTCGATAATCTATAGATCGATTAACTATAGTCTAATATGAATGTATGTATGAATTATTATTATTATTATTATTATGATTTTTCCATATCAGTCATACTTCGATTCGGTAAGATTAAAATATCTTACGATCGGGTGGTCAGACTCGCGCGAGCTACTCATATCGTCTCTTATCGGGGGTATTAATATAACAGGCCACTTATAATTTTGGCAATATCTACACGCGGTCTATAATATATATATATATATGTATATGTGTAGCAGCCCAGACCAGTCTATACCAGACGGGACGAGACGAGACGAGACGTTATCCAGTAAGAAATAAATAAACTATAACTAATTACTGCCATATTACACGCGTATATGGTATGTGGGAGAAACAAGAATGAAAGAGAAGAAAGAAATTAGAAAAAAAAAAGGTGATCTCGGAAATGATGAGTTATAATTTAAAATAATAACTATAGGTGTAACTGGTTTTATAATCATATTTGGATTTAGTAAATTTGGAAACGAAATATATCATTAATGAGCGATAATCATATGAGATTCTGTCTACATAATATATAGGTTCAGTCTATATTACAGAGTGCAAATTGCGCGATTTCTGATCATCTTACGATACAATTATACAATACATAAATTATGTTTATGTATGTGTATGTACATAAGATAATGCAATAAAAATATAAATGAATAATGAAAAGCGTACCTAATTCGTTTCATTGAACATATTCGATAAATAGTAGGTATATGGATGATAGACATTCATGAGATACGAGTAGGGGAGTTTTCCTATAATTATATTATATACTATATAGTTATATTATAGCGATCTACAATCATCGGTTTATTCCTTTTATTTTCTCCTTTTTTTTTTTTTATACGATTGAATAAGCCCGAGACAAGGAGAAAGAAACCAAGAGAAACAGAAAAGAAAAAGGAATAGCAAGTAAATGATTGGATCGGGGTCGTAAGACGCGTATGTCAAAGCCATGATCTCAACGTGCGCGAGGCATGTGCATGTGATTCGCGATATATCTAATCATACATGGATGACACGAGATTCATCTGCGGTATATATAAACTATGAAAGAAATTCTAAAGTATAAGTATAATATATATATGTTCTTCTGAATTTTTTGATTCCTCCAAACGAAACGAGAGAAGAAGAGAATAAAAAAGGTGATAGAAGTTGGAAAATTAAAATTTGATTAAGGATATAAAACTTGATATGAAATTTGAAATAAATATAAGTATATGTACTTATATTTATGAGTTTATAACTACGTCAATGAACGCATAATATATATATCAATCATCTTCTGCAATCTGCATCATATAGATAGATAGAATTTTTATGATATCATATATTTTCAATGATATGTGCATAATCAGTTGATTATGCTTCCAATATATATATATAATGGATACTTTATTATATGTTTGTGAAAAATTATCGAAAGATTTATATCAAATAGTACAGACTAACGTAAGACTATGACGCAAATCTCTATATTGCTTGTATATATACCAAATACCATCAAGTATTGATTTCTGCAGTCCAACCCGAAGTCTATAGCCGGAAGAATAATATAAAACGAAGTAAAACTCAAAAGAAAAAAAAAAAAAATAGATAAAATTTCCATCAACGTTTATAATGAAATCCGGGTTTGCACGCGCTTGTATCAGATTATTTAGCAATTCGGAATTTCAAATACATATATCAAGAATAATTTGACTGAGAATAAAATTCATATACATATATATATACATTATAATTATATAGATCGAGGTCACGAAAAAAAAAAGCGAAAGAGATTTATATATTCTATTTGATTTGCAAAAAAAAAAAACATATGGTATACTCAGTATACGTCTCGGTATTATTTAATAGACGCGAGAAATCTACGATCGAAGTATATATGTGAGACGAAAAGTTTATTGAAAAGTGAAAAAATAAAAACCTATACGACGTAATATGTTTATGTATTGAATAGATTTGGTGCGAACGTTATATGCATGGGATGATAATAATGTGTCGATGCATGCAGAATTAATTAATATATACCAGGTATGACAAAGCTAAAATAAATTTTGGTGTATACCGCATGCAAGGCCGCGTTGTCATCGTCGTTGTCGTTTTCGTCGACATTGTGAATGTCTAAAAAATGCAATTTAAAAAGACCGCAGAAATGGAATGAAAAATAGAAAAATAAAAAAATCAGAACGAAGATTATCTGTAACTGGTCACTGTATAACCCGGTTTTTATTTTTGTTGTGTTCATTATTTTTTCTCTATTTCTCCCCTTCCAATCCGAATACCAAAAAGTTAACATTGCGCTACATATATATTATACTACGTCAAGAACTACCGAATTCCGGTATTACGAATTAATATTTATATATATATACAGACGATAAAATATTCCGTATATATTAAATTCTTCCATAATACGAACCATGCAGTTATAAAACGAAGAAAAATAAAGTTCCGTTTTTTTTTACATTTTTTTTATATTTTTACTCACTCGTAAGATGTGAAGAGATGAAAGCACCGTCTCCGGCTGTTTAAAACGATCTGGCAAATATATTACGCCTCTACTTCTTTCCTTTCTTCTTTTTCTCGTTGGCTTCCTCAAGTTTTTCAAGTTCCATTTCAATAGCACGCTGTTTCCTACGACACGTCGGAGTTTTCGCATACCAAGCTATTTGAACAAACAATTTCAAATACACATTGAATCTACACGGTGAAATGAATAAATTTTCCACCTGTATAAAAAAAAGAAAAAAAAAAAAAAAAAAGAACAGAACATTCTTATAATTATTTTTCTCTTATTTCTTTCGTTCTTCAATAACTATAAGAGATTCATTGAAGCTATGAGGAAAACAAGAAATGATATTACCCAAGAAAGCATCCTCCTCTTCTCTGTACACGGGGTCTTTGGTACTAAGGGCATTTATCAACTCCGCATGAGTCAGAGGATGAACCCTGAGCTGTACCATTCTTTTGGTAGTCATAACCTGTGGTGTTACACGTAAAGATGTGAATATCGAAATGGAAAATAACAAAATATGTAACGAATCGATTGAAGAATCGGTAAAAACACATCAAGGAATTTCCTCACGATATATATATACATATACAGTAACTACCTCTTTGATAGACTGTAAAACAGTCCCGACCGTGAAACCATCGCATATCTTAGTCATCGCTGACGTATCGAACTGCCTGCTTATACCCGAATACTGAAAATGGGAAAAGATTAAGAATCGTCGAGGAAGAAGAATACGAATCATACAAAGAGAAATATACTCAATTGAACATAAGGATATATTATTTTATATCAAAAGTATATTATATAGCGAACAAGAATAAGAGGAAGAAAAAGAACAAAAAAAAAAAAACAACAACATACAACTGCAGTGCAGTATATTATATGCAGCGGGGAATTGCCGAAAAAAATTTCCCCGTTTCTACTGACGTCATTAAAGACCCATACCTACGTGTGGATACTAAATTTGAATGAAATTCTTGCCTCAAAACTTGCATTGATATTATTATTATTATTATTATGGGAAAATGTAAAATTTCTTTCCCCATGATCGGAGATATATAATCTAAAGAATTAGAATCCTCAGAGTATAAATATATGTGGTGAAAATTTTCTTCGATCATTCTCGTAAGAGTCGAACATTAGCGGTTCATTTTACGTAGACAAATAATCTATGCATAAACAATTATCGGTATAATAATGTAAGATAAACGAAATAATAAAAAAAAACTATACTCAAAGACCGTCTCGAATGTATTCAATTGCGCAATTAATTAAAGCTGTCTGATGTACGCTAGTCGTATGCATATTAGGTACATTCGATCGAGTAAAATGCCAATGTCAGATCTGATCGAGACAGAAAATATACCGAATTCTATTAATTTGCAAAAACAATCTACTAAGCGTTTATCTCGATTTTACTACAGGCTTGTGGTTTCAGTTTGTAGTACGTGGGTGGATAATGGATATACGACATGTATAGGTAGGTAATATGTATACGAGATCCTAGTGAAAGTTGATATTTATTATTTAAAAATGATCAAATGATTTATTTTTATTTCATTCCAAACTCACTTTGTATAATAAGTCCTTCCATATGGATGACATAGTTCCCATATCGGTACGAGGTACGAATATAACTTTGTCATAAGTTTGATACATCAATTTTTGATCGCAATCCCAAGGGCTGTTCGAGGTACCGATTAAAATTACACGATCCTCGGAAGTTATTCCTTTAACAAGTTTGGGTAGATCTTTTTTCAATCTTTTTGGATCAGAACGATCGGTCTTTGGGACTTTTTTAACAAACGGTCTCTCAGCACCGTCCATAAATATGACAGACGGTTGAAGAAGCTTGGACACCTTCGTGACAAATTTAATAAGAAATTATTGTTATTATTATTTTATTCAGTTCTAATCGTTTGGAATAAAAAATATAGAAAAAAATAAAATAAAATAAAATAAAATAAAATAAGGAATAAGTCGTTTTTATTCTGACCTTCGATATCAAATGAAGGAGCATTATTAGTCCCGATTTTCCCGGATATTTTCCAACAATATTACCCGGTGTAATATCGAACAGAGTCGCTCCTAACTCTGTACAGACTGTATGAACTAACATTTTTTTACCACTTCCGTGTGGTCCAGCAATCAACACGGATCTTACGAGAGGCGTAAGTTGTCTTACGACTTCATTCCCTAAAGGAAGAATGCAATACTCCGTGACGAGTTGTTTAATATCACCTGTAGATACACAGATCGAGATATCAGATGATGATAAGGAGACAAAACAGGAAAAAAAAAAAAAGAATTAACCCTAACTAAACGTTTTTCTTTTCTTTTTAGAAAATATGACAGTTTTCTACCTAGAGTTGGCAAAGGGTCTTTTCCACGTTCCCTCAGATCTGAATTGGCATAAGATTTTTCTGCTTTAAATTGTTCCAGTCTAATTTCGGGATGAAGTTTAATAATCCCATTGGTAAGTAGTTCTTCGAATAAAGATTCGGTGGTACGATCTGGCGTAAGATCTTTTTCTTTTTTTCTTTTATTTTTCTTACCACTACGACGCACACGTTTTTGTGATTTTTTACTACGTTTACCTTTGTGGCCTCTGTCTCTGTCCACAGCTGCCTGCAAGGCCTCTATATCGTCTATGTACGAAAAATAAATATGTTTAACATAGTAATTTTCGTTTTCAAATCTCTATATAAGTGGAGATTTTTTAAATAACAAATTCTAGAAGAATTATATCGTGTTAATTGAAAAAATTCTAATCTTGTCTCTTCACTTTGCTGATAAGTAAATGACGAAAAAAAAATTGCGAAACGCGATTGAATAGTAAGTTTTTTTTTTTTTTTTTTTTTATGGGAATAGAGAGACTAAATATATCTACTATTATCAACTTTTCTTCAACCACGAAAATTTTCTTTGGATTGAAATTATACTCACGGTAGGTGACTCTCTTTGTGTATAATATATACGAGTGTATATAAGGCAATGAGTAGACATATGAATTGCTTAAAAATCGACACGTGGTAACACATAGTCACGAACTGAGGTTTATAACACATATAAGAACAGTTCGAGAGGTTGAACATTCTACGTATCAATATGTTCAATAAATTAATCGTATATTAGTTGATAAATCGTTATAATACGCTGACACAAAGATCGCGGTTATTCGCTGAATATTTCAAACTTCATATACGCAAAAGATCACGCAGGCAAGATTATTCATTATTTTCTATACTTCGAAAGATCCCGTGCGTGCATCGTTGGAAACTTTTTTTTTCTATCACACAAATTAATGTGCTCCGAAATGTAAAGGTAGAAGGGAAATAAAAAAAATTATTCATTCCATAATTTTCAGCTAGACATATATAGACATTTTCAAAGACATTTTTTCGAATCCTACAGTCTCTCATAGACAATAATGTAACTTTCCGCGGTTCGGTCGTCTTCGGAGTCGCAAAATGCAAATGCATATTCATTATAATTTCAAGGTGAAATACACACGTATACATGTGTACGTATATAGTTATGTGTATAACTATGTTACCGCAGTGTCGCGTGGCGAATTTTTCGTCGAATAATATATCTATCAATCCGTACAGAATAATCTCAAGCAAGATTACATAATGGCCATTACTCGCATATAAGTGCGTTGCGTAATAATGATAATAATAATGATAATAATGATGAGAAAAATTAAAATAATTAGCGATGATATATTGTATATTATAATTTTGACAAGACAGAATGGAAAAAATTTAAAGAAACTCACCCCTCATCATTTGATCGACACCAATTCTTATCTCGTCTTCAACTTCGCGAGTTTTTTCAGCCTCAATCATATCCAGATAAGTCTTTTGCCTTTGATTACCGGACTCGTCTTTGTTCTTCCATATATCTTGATAATCTGTATTACATTGAATAATTTCTGGCAAAAAATTCGACGGCATTGGTTTGAATCCCGGATCCGATTCGTCCTCTGACTGTTCGACGTCCCCCTGATCCTTCTTTGACTTTGATTTTTTCGATCTCTTAGACTCTTTCGACGACATAGCGGTAGATTTACTTATCGTACTTTCTGTACCCTGATGAAAAAGTTTCGAAAAATAAATAAATAAAAATAAATAAATAAATAAATATAAATATGTTCATTTCGTGGAAATTTATTTACCCGAATAAATTTACTGTGCATATATAATATAATATAAGTATGATATCTCCTGTATTATACCTGTCGACTAAACATTATCCTCGACCCTCCACTCTCGGCTGAAGGAAGATCCGGTATTTTACCGGTTTGTTGATAGTAGTTTGTTATCCAACTGCGGATTTCCTTGCGAAGATTTTCCTCAATAATAGCACCCCTATCTCGTCTTATTATATCTTTAGTTTCTGACAAAAGTCTTTCGTATTCTTTTTGATATTCAATCTGTATCTTGTGTCTATATTGACGAACGCGTTCTGACTGTCTATGATTTTCCGTAACTATTTGACTAGGTTGTACCATCCCTATAAATATATTTAAAAAAAAAACACGAATAACAATAAAATACATAGAACTCCAAGGAATAAAACATGTTTGAACTTTTGTTCAACTTGTTGTCCTCGTCTTAGTTTTTTTATTTACCGATTAACAGCATCTCCTCGATCCTACGCATTCGGATTTTACGCCTCGTCGTATACCCTCTCCAAACTTTTTGTATTCTTAACGCAGCCGATATACCGATTGACGCATCGTCGTCATCGGCTTCTTGCTTTGCAATCGAGCGCTCTTTCATCTCGCGTATTTCTTTCATAAATTGAAAACGCACCCTACCTTGCCTCGCCCTTTCGTGGGCCTGAAATCAGAATTCAAAACAAATTTTCCCCATCTGTTTTATCACTAAAGATTTTTTTTTTTTTCAATTTTATAACAAACTGTAATAAAAAGAAATTTATATTCTATTTTCTGTTTCCTGTTGCACCTGTATCAATCTTATAGCTTCAACTTCGGTCATTTTCTTAGGTTCCGGTTCTTCGTGTATATATCCAAGGCTCTTCAGTGTATCTTCGATGAATTTCCTCCTTTCCTGAATCTCATTTTGTCGTTCCCTAAGAAAATATGTGGGCACATGTATCTCGGCCTCTTGAGGTGTTACTTCGTACTTCAATAAAACATCGTCGAAATAGTTATACTCCGATAGATCAATGTCGACAAGTTCATGTTTCAATTCTAAAACTCTTCCTATACAAGAATCCAGCATCTTCCGTATCAAAATACGTTTCTGTGGCTGTACCACCTGGTCATAGCATTGATTCAACTTGTTAGAAGCCACTATATACCTCACGTAAAGCTCGGCCACATTTCTCTGTGCTTTTTTACGATCTTTCTGCGGCTTTGTATTCTGAAGTATAGAATCAGCCTGCGATATATCTTCTAAACTCTCTTGCGTAGATTTCCACAATTCCGTATACGTCACGTTCGACATTATTATTAATTATCCTTTAATAATTTCCTTATTCAAGTCTTTTCAATTATCTTATAAAGTTTCGTTTCCTTCTTTATTCATACCTCTTATATATGTACACGGTATCGAATGCTAACTATACTTCTCTATATAAAACGATATGCTACATAAAGACACGGTATTTACGTTGCTAATGGTAACCGTTGCCTGGTTTGTGTAAAACGAGTATATAGGCATGCACACGCGTATAGTCTGAGTATATATATACTACCCCGCGAAAGATTGATTTCTTTTCGGTTAATGTTCTTTTTACCCCATAATGACTCTGTTTACTGCTTACAATTATCGTATAGTAACGTCGTTTAATTCAACGCGGAATCTTCAAGTTTCTATGCAGTTGACGTACTAGCAAAATAATTAAGTATATATGATTGACGCGTATTTGCCAATCTCTCGTACTTCAAATCAGCATCCTAATCGCGTCATTCTACGTGTATTTAAATTATTATTCTTTTCAAAATCAATCTTCCCTGCTTTCAAGATCTTTTATAACTATTCATTATATGTACGGATATTTTTACGGATGATAGATGGATTAACACACGTCACATGCATATAGTCATTATTACAGCTGGAAAAAAAAGAATGAAATTATTTTCGATCAAATGGCTATACGATCTACAAATTGCAATTTCCTATTCAGTCCGCTGTTCTGTTAGATTGTCGACAAACAATGAATACGAATACTGTATTCTAATTGTTCGAACATATCGGACGTTTGTATCAACCGCCTTCCGAGTCTGCGCTAAAAATCATTTGCAAAATAACCGCAAGATAGCTCTGAAAATCGAACATCGAGATTCGAGATTCCACCATTTCTGCCAACTTCAGTTAGACTATACCCAACAAAGTTTTTTCGAATATAGTATAAAGAGAGTTTGAATTTAATACGAGTGATTGATTAAATACAACGAAATGTAAATAGAATAAGATTATGAATAAAATCATATGAAAATATATGTTTGCATGTCTTGCCTGCGATATTCTGTCTTTGAATATAAAACTAATTCCCTAAAAGCTGTTAAGATCTGAAGTTGGCTGTTAAACAGAGAAGTCAATGTTACATGGAATAGAGTATACGATATCTCGTGTGAAATATTTTTGGGTAGGAGCGAGCGTTTTGGGTAGTACAATAGTTCAGTTTGAAAACGTCATTCCTCGATAAAATTAATATCATCAACTGAAATAGAATTTGTTAACAGAAAGAAAATAAATCTTTAATAAAACTAAACAATAATATTTAAAAGTGGTGATGAAAGGTAAATATCATCACTAATGGCGTCGGCACTCGAGCTGTTTGTAAATAATGTTCGAGTTCTCTCAACACAAGGTAATTAATCACTAAACATGCATTTACTTAACCGGGTCTACCATAACCTCTGAACTGATTCATCTTTCGTTTTTTTTCTTCTTCATCATATCTCATCATCTTCATTCATGAAAATAAATGAAGAAAAATAACTAACCACACATGCGTTCGTTACTTTTCAACAAAACTCGTCAAGCTTATCAAACGAATGATGTGTTCTATAATATCGAGAGAAAAAAAAAAGAAAGAATAAAAAATTCCACGTTTTATTTCAACCCGATTTTTCGTCAACTTTCACTGTAAATAATTTTCCACCAGGTCACTTCAGAGAGCTATGCGAAGTTATAAGCAAATCCACGACTGTTCTAATGAGAAATGGACAGCATTTAGATAATGTATTAGAAACATTGGACCTCCAACAACATTCGTTGGGTATACTGGCCGTACTATGCGTTAAATTTTCCTTGCCAAATTCTAACGGAGTAAATAACCCCGACGCTTACAAGCCGCTGTTTAATCAGGTCCAAGAATTCATCGTAGGATGTAACGGTGAACAAGTCAGATTCGCCCCGGACACATGTAAATATTATAATATTAAAAATCGACGGAATGTTTGAAGAAAATAAAGAAATCAATAAATAAATAAATAAATAACAAATTATAAATAATTTCAGACGCGGAACTGTGTCATCTGTTAACTCAGCTTTTGGTAGATCTACAAATACCGTTAAGAGGAATCGAGTTACTCCGAAGAGCTATAAGAAAGATCCAGTTATTCGACAGTCAGTTAACATCGATACACGCTGATTTGTGTCAGCTGTGTTTATTGTCAAAATGTTTCAAGCCGGCGTTAGAATTTTTGGACACCGATATGACTGGCATAAGTCAAGAAGGTGGTCAATTCGATTCAAAATACTTTCTACTGTATTATTATTACGGGGGTATGATATACACGGCGCTTAAAAACTACGATCGAGCTCTCTACTTCTTTGAGGTGTGCATAACGACGCCGGCTTTAGCCGTGAGTCACATAATGCTAGAGGCTTACAAGAAGTATATATTGGTGTCGCTTATACTTCACGGCAAAATACTGAACATACCAAAATACGCGAGTCAGGTTGTGAACAGATTTATCAAACCTCTGAGTCAGGGTTACCACGAAGTAGCCACCGCATACCTGACCAATAGCTGCGACGAAGTTAGCACAGTTATGAGCAAGTACCAAGAATTGTATATTAAAGATCATAATTGGGGATTGGTCAAACAGGTACTTAGATACTTGTACAAAAAGAATATACAAAGGCTGACAAAAACATTTCTCACTTTGAGCCTGACCGACGTAGCGAGCAGAGCGCAACTTCCAGGTCCTGCCGAAGCAGAACAACATATTCTGAATATGGTGAATAATATATTGTTTTATCAAATTTTCATAGTAATATTAAAGTATAATCATTTGAAATTCAAGTATAATCATATATACTCGATCGATTGGTCAAATAAGTTTGTAAATAAATTTTACAGATTGAAGACGGTGAGATATTTGCAACGATCAATCAGAAAGATGGTATGGTCGTGTTTCACGACGATCCAGAAAAGTATAATTCACCCAGAATGTTGGCGAGGCTTGAAAAGGAGATGGCAGCTTGCGCGGAGCTTGACAAACGTGTTTTAGAAATGGAAGAAGAAGTTATTGTCACACCGCAGTACGTGAGAAAAGCCTGCGGTCAGAATGATCAGGATGATCAAACGGCTGGCCCTGCGCCTAGCAACGTTACCAATACCCAAGGACAGCCTAAACATAATACTTACTCCATGTAACATACCATTATTGTGCGATATCTTTATTAAAAAAAAAAAAGAAGAAAAAAGAAAAAAAAAACAAACTAAAGATAGAAAAAAAATTTACAAAAAAAAAAAAAAAAAGCAGCAACAACGTCGTCGAGAAAAGAAAACTAATTTTAAAAGCTCATTTCAAATAACTGATTAATATTATATTAAACATACTTGAGTCAATCTTTTCTGTTTATCACTGATTCATTTTTCACACCTTCATGTAATTAATAAGCTCGCGATTTATAATAACCGAATCAATTTACTAGGTGTGCAAAGTTTTCTGTACCAAAGTTTATCGCAGTTTTATCTCAAACAGATTTTACAAAAGGCTTTGGATTTTTTTTCTGTTTTTTTTTTTTTTTTTTTCTCGTGATAAAACATTAAGCTTTGTTTCAAATTTTTTTTTGATGAATTGTAAATGATAGTTAAAGCTTGATAATATTGTTTTTCATTGAAAAACTGAAAACTAGACTTTATTCATAACTTAAGTTTCCCATTCGTGAATAAATAAATAAATGAATGAATAAATAAATAAATAAATGAATGAATAAATAAAATGGCACAAACCGGTGAATTGGATTTTTAATGAAAGCGAAGATTTCTAAAGATTGAATAAAGTATTTTTCATTTTCAAATTCTTGCGACTGAAATAAAAAATGAAAAAAAATTTATGTAATACCATGGAGTTAGAATTTTGTAATTTTCTTAAAAAGTTTTCTATCGGGTATAGAGAAATAATTAAGTTTCAAAAGACTGAAATTCAGCAAAATTGAAATTCCTTCACGAACGAATAACAAGATGAAGAGTTGAACAGAAGAGAGAAAAAAAAAAAAAAAACAGGTAGAATTAAGAAGCACTATTCCTCAACGAATCATTGAAGGATCGAAACAGCGAAAGAAGAAACATAAATTACAGAATGAAAATCAATTGATAATCTAAAAATAACAAGCCAAAATACAAGAATATAAATAAAAGCACTAAAACCTTAATCTGTGAAAAAATAATTCTACAATCAATTTTCTACACACAATTCCTACCTTCGAGATTGAAAAATCTAATCGATTGCCTGTTGTTCAAGTTCTGCTCTTTCTATTCCGCTTATACTTATAAAAAGGATTTTTTCATTGGTCTAGGCTGGCGAAAGTATAATAGGACTGTTAACTGACAAGGATCACAAAAAGAACTAGAGATAAGGAATAATCTTTGAGGAAATCTGCAAAATAATTTAGATTGCCGAATAACGTCTTTTCAAACTTATCTGATTTACAGTTCATAACGCTATAGCATTAATCTAACGAACCAGAGATGTAAATTTCAAAAATGAAAGATAACATCTTTGTC
Source organism: Rhogogaster chlorosoma (assembly GCA_944452935.1). Lineage (NCBI taxonomy): Eukaryota > Metazoa > Arthropoda > Insecta > Hymenoptera > Tenthredinidae > Rhogogaster > Rhogogaster chlorosoma. The sequence continues at coordinate 1,385,125 of OX101803.1, forward strand.
ACTTACGTTTTATTTATATATATATATAACAATAAATTCTACAAATCTATACCACGCCCGCAAGACTTATTGAAACGCGAGGCTTTTAATTTCTCCATAAACCTGATCGAAAATACTTTTCTTTGACCTCGATCCATCGACGAATATAATCCCTTGATTCAGATTTTTATCATTAATTATTTCCGATTTATGTTTCAAGTATTCTGGCCATACTATTCTTTCAAAATATCCAGGAACGTCAGGCGGGTCATAGGTACGAACCTTTCTTCTTTCCCAGCAAACATCCTTATCAATTGTAATAAAGTATTTCAAATTGCATAAATCTGATATTGGCTTGTAAGTGAAAATGATAAATCCTTCCACAATCAATATTTTTTTCCTGGTAGAAGATCCCTCCGTCAAACCTGCGCCATTCTCAAACTTCTGATCAGATCCGTTAATCACTTTCAACACATCTTCGTGCATTCTCTTCATATCTAAGCTGGTCATTATATCAAAATTAATATGATTCAGTTCAGGTATAAATGTATGCTGCGGACTGTCCATAGGAAGAAAATAATCATCTTGATTTATGATTACAGAGTTAGGTAACTTGGCGTGTATTTCATTCGAGAGTGACGTCTTTCCGCTACAAGTTACTCCAGATATTCCAATGATCAGCCAATCGTTCATTTTTCCGTTTCTTTCTTCTATTACGAGTTTTACTTGTTACAAAAGCCTCGCGTTTGTTTAAATCAAAAAATGCTTAAGATTATCGGCTAATTACTAATTACTTAACCACCTTGAATTGAATAACGAAATCGACTATTGAATGTTAAATACTAATCTAATTCTAGAAATTTGCTTATTCTACAAACAGTTATGACTGACTTATCCCAAGACTTTGATAATAGTGTTGAAATCTATTGGGCAATTCTATTCCGAGGCAATTTATGATACACTAACACAATTTATCTGACCTGATTACATAACTTCATATATATTTTCTTTTTTCACTTCTACTCATTAAAATATTAGTAAAGTACAATGAAAGTTTGATTATATTTGCCCAATTAATAGAAACATCCATCTAACGACTTGTAGAAAAAAAAAAAAAACTGAAATAAGTTTAGTACTCTATATCAATGAATATTTACAACAGGAAATTATCAACCACTATTCACGACTGCGGATTGTGACGTAAGGCCTGACGTGATACAGTGTGAACAGAACTAGACCCCCGATAAAACAGAGGCCTGAAACAGCGGGAATAATTAATGCCATATTTGGAGAATAAAACAGAGATCTAAGCCAGCTGTCGTCGATGAAAGGCAATCCTATTACCCATAGAGTGTAATAAATAAAGAAACTCGACGCTAGTATAAGGATAATTTTTCCATTAGCTTGATCGTTATTTAACATCGTTCTGCAATCTCTGCTCGCAGTGATAGTTGTTAATTGACCGAAATGAATGCTAAAACGAAAAACTTATTCTACATAATAATCTTTTTCAAACTGCTTGAAGTCTGCTTCCGTGAACGCTGTGGTTTCCTGTTCAGCCGGCTTCCTTTCTTTAGGTACGTAACGTTTCTTCAACGCACGTTTAAGTAGCTGTAATATAATTTAAATGGAAAAAACTCAGTCTTAAAATAGTGATAGTAGATATACTCGTTCTAATCAATTGAATAAATTTTCAAAACACTGTCTCACAGTTTAAATCTTCCAACAAATATATAAATTAATAATTACAAGTTTAAACACATCAGAATAATCCACTAGCTCATAGACCAAGTGAAATATCTTTCTCAAGATAATCCGCCCGTTAATTTCATAGCTCAGAAAGCTCGGATATATATTTTTAGACACCTTTTTCATCGATTATTTGTATCAAAATATGTAGAAATTCAGTTTGTTATTACACAAGATTAAAGATGGAGAATATTTCATACCTTGTCTGAAGTTTCAGGATCTATTCGATTGCCGCTAAGCAGAAGCAGTCTTTCTATATTTTTCTCTGTTTGATCAGTCTTCGCATTCAATTGGAGCTTCGCTTCGTGGATAGTTGTTTTTTTAGATCGACTGATAACAGTCTTAGATTCTGCAACGTAAATAATAGAAGAAATTATCAGAAAAGTCTTAAGAATGTTATTACATGTATCGAACTATTGGAGTCCTATTTCTCTGAGAGAAAATAGATTTATTTCAAAATCGTCGAAATTTATACATCAATATACTGTAATTGTACGTGAAATAAAATAACAATAAGATTCACACGTTTTTATAATCGTTTGAAAATTTCTCTCACCCTTTTTACCCTGTTTGGTGCTGACTCTGTGGTTTGATGGAATTAGATGTAAAATACCCTTCGATTTACTAGCCTTTTTCTTTTTCCCTGAAATTATGATAACTCGGTTTATAACAAATCTCGATATCGCGAAAGCAGGTTAAGTAATATAAACATACGGCAAATAACGGTTAGGTTAGGGATAAGTTTATGATAAGAAAGGTGATTATTGAGTGAGGTTACGTCAATTTAGATTACGTTAAAAACTTGACACCTAACAAATTGCGACATTATTTTATCGAGTAGGATTAATAATCGACGAATCAACGACTAACGCACGTGAGGTGACATTACGTTAGGATTAAGCTGAATTATAATAGACAACGCGAATGCAGGTGTTGCGATGGTAATTTACCTCGTTTTACATCATCCTCGCAACCGATAATGTCAAGACTTTTACGCACAAGGGATGCTGACATTTCTCTGACCTAATACGCGATAATAATTAACTTTTAAGTAAGTAGTAAATGCCTGTTATACATTTTATACACGAGAAATACTGAAATACTGTCGCGTGAGTCGCGTCACCGCCATTTTCTAGCGGTTCATCAGTGCTGCCAATTACTGAAATCAAAATTCAAGAATCTCGGCGTCATGTCGGTATTGCAGGAAGTTATCGACGTAAATTACGTCGATATTTCAGTTTACTTTATTACCGATTATTAAGTTAATAAATTTAAAAACTCCGATAGTACGTCGATGTTATAAATTGTTTATTATCTCCAAATGGTAAATGAAATGTTACCACCGGATTGTTATTATATAGGGATATCGGGACTTTCCGTTTATTACCTAAAATATTATTATTTTATTATAATTTGATGGAATAAAAATATTATTTATATATAAGATTAATGATATTTTATTAAAATCGACACGCTGTTTCGTAGAGAAATGCATTTAAATAAGCATTTCACCTATTTTACCCGTTGCCGTAGAATGTGGATACTTTGTTTCTCTTCTCTAGTCTTCTTTAATTTCTTACGACTCAGAAATCAGCCTTATAAAAATACTTGCTCATACAAGAATTTGCGCAATATGACAAGCAAAAAGACATGAAGAAGAATCATAACGAATTTTTTATATATAACTTACGATTTAGATAAGAAACTTACACTTAATCATCCACTGTTGACTTGATTTCCATTTTTTCGCACTTTTGTATGATCCCTATAAAAAGAAATTGGAAAACTAAAAACATGTTTAATAAAACAAAACAGATTCCCAATCTTCCCGTTTTTCCATCTTCTCAAAGATTTTGGCTTCAAATTTACTTAAAATTTATACCCAATTTAGCATCTGAATAAACTACCCTCAAAACATATCCAAAATCTTTGAGAAAAAAGAATAAATATATTATCGCTTTTTTTCTCTCCATATCTAGATTATAAATTAAGAGATGGAGTATAACACCTACTCTGAATGATAGGTAACAATGCAGCAACAACCGGAGAGTCTGGCATTTCAGTTATAAAGTTTTTCCCTTCGTCGCAAGATCTGGCCAAAAGTGGATCCAGGGGAATTGATCCCAAGAATTCTATGTTTAAATCCTTAGCTAATTGTCGTCCTCCTCCAGTAGAAGCAGGAAATATTTCAGCCGAATTCTAAACGAGTAGTGATAAAATAAAATCGATTATTTTATCAAATTTATAAACGAGAAACTATGACATAAAAAAGAAAAACAGAGAAGAAATAATAATATTTCTCTAAATAACTTCGAAGAAAATTTTTTTAAAAATAAATTAGTTTCTCAACTCACTTTGCACTTCGGGCAGATAAACGAGCTCATATTTTCAATTATCCCAATAATCGGTATCTTCACTTTGTTGCAAAAATCAATCTCTTTCCTGACGTCTAGCAAAGCAACTTCCTGCGGAGTTGTTACTACCAATGCTCCAGTTATTCCAGCAGCTTTTAAATAAGATGTGGCTGAAAGGTGTTCGTCGGAAGTACCAGGCGGTGTGTCTAATATCAAGTAGTCCAAGACTCCCCAATCGACGTCAGATAAAAACTGCCTTATCATACCTATGCATAATAATTTCTTATCAATTTATTGATTTTAAAATAAGAAAGTCCAGATTAGAGATGAAATAGAAAAGAAACATCGATCTAATAAAATCTATGGTACTCAAGGTGCCACTTAGTATCCGAGAAAAGTTGATGAACAAATTTTTCAGCTAATAATAAATAAAAGTACCATTTTTCTTCGGTCCTCTCCATATCACAGCGTCGCTTGGACTGCCTAGTAGAAAACCAATCGACATAAGAGATAAGTTGTCCTCGACGTACTGTAAAGACAATGAAAAAAAACACTCGTTTAATTAAATCTACTAATAATTGAAGCTTTCTGGTCTCGGTAAAACGTTTGTTTTAATCTTCATACTTGAAACTTTACACGGGATTGGCAGTAAAATGATGAATAAAATTTTCTTACCACTGGAGACCATCCGGAAGCACTTTGATGAACTTGTTCTCCGAGAACACCGAGTACCCTTGGTTGAGAGGGGCCACAAATATCTATATCGAGGACAGCGACCTGAGGAGTGATTAGAAATGAATATTTATTAGTAAATTTAATGAGAAAGGATACACAGTTTATGAATTTAGACAATTGTGAAGAAAAAATTGCCTCCAAAACGTTTCTAAAAATTTTATTAGACTCTATAATAGACTGTCGAATAAATATCAACACTTTTACATCATCATTGGAGTGAATTTCAATGGTATTATTATAAGTAGGGAAATGGGTTGTAGCTAGAGGAATCAATAAGACCCTGACACAACCTGACACAACACATATACTATATAGACTTTCCAGTATTTCCTGATCCAGGTCACTGTCTCAACTCTAGTTCACAATTTACTCTGGTACTCTGACATGTACATTGAGAATCACTTAGATATTCTCGGATTAGGAAAGAGGGTGAGTAGTACACAGTTTAATATATCAGGCCTCACATCATTTAAGGAAAGAAAACTTTGTTTAAAAATAGCGGATTTTTAAAGGACCGATAAAAATCTGACTAACAAATTCTATGCACAGTAGATGAGGCACTATTCTCAGGCTAAAAGTTTGACCTGAGTTGTGTTAGACAAAAAAATCCTCCGTTCTATCAAAATTTGATATTTTCAATCAACAAACTACTGAAAATAGTTTGTATAAATTCAGGGCAACAACTGTGAGGCCCGATATCTTATTAAATAGCTCAACTAACGTACAGCTATTATTTTCGCTCGAATCGTAAAATATTGCTAAGTTCTTATTCTACTTTTGATACCCCTGATGCAAATCTGAATCAATAATTTTCGTATTATATTTAAGTTAAGATAAATAAAAATTTAGAGCTTATAAAATGACTATAATGCTCACGTTTCGCTCCAAATCGTCCGCAGCCAAAGCCCTCGAGACGAGTGAAGTTATGGTGCTTTTTCCGACGCCTCCTTTGCCAGATAAAATCAGAATCTTATTTTTCACCGACGACAAACGTTCCCTCACTAGATCTATCCCTGGATCTATTTTACTCGCCTCACCAGACGAGCATATTGTCTGATTAGGACAGCCCGCACAGGCTGATGCTTTTCCTGCATTTTCGCTTTCCGTTCCTGGGCAATCTGTAAAGAAAGAAACAAACAAGAAGAAAAAACCGACTGAATAGACGCGTCTGTGAAAGAAAAAAATAATATTTTTCTCGGGGTATTGGTATATTCCGTGGCTTGGAGCAAAAATCCTATCATTTTATACGCATATTCCGAACTCTTGTGTTTTGAAAATCGAGACGTCACGCGAGGCGGAAATCCTAACCAAAGAGTTTCATGTCATTCGGGGTTTTGAATAAATCGCAGAATGTTAGATGTGACAATTGGATTTAAACGTTTCAGATTATAAATAGCGACTAAATATTCATATATTTACTGCGTTCTAGTTTATGCGTGAATTGCATGTGATAGAAATGAATCAAAATATATATTTACGCTCGGGCACCTCAGTCCCAACGTCGGCCATCTTGGATTATGAAATACAAGATGGCGGCTCAAGCGGCGCCGAAATTCGAATCATCGCTTTGCTATGATACGCGGTCAAAATTTGAAATGATGTTTTATTCTTAGCAGCAGACTGTAGCAGTACTTGATTTGAATATTTTAAAATATAAATTTAATTCTTCGTTACTTTCATCCCAATATTGAAACTGTAACTTTTATCTTATCAATTTTACAGCAAATTCAACCTTGGACTGCCGTCGGTGGAGCAATGCCTCGCGTCGTACCTCCAGTTCCAATTCAATACAGCCAATATCATCAAGTAACTAAACCTCGTCCCTGACACACGAATGCGGGATATGAAAACGTGGAAGTGGTTCCATTGTAAGAATTTAGCTAGTTAGTTTAGTCCCAAGAAGTTGATAAAACAAGACCCGTAGATTCTACGCATAAATAAACTGTAGTCATCGCTTTTGGGTACCTTCGGCTTGTAATGAATAAACATTTCGTTCCTTATTCAATAATAATTGTTAATATACTTCAATTTACTGTCACTTTTCTTTATTATCAGCAGATTCTACATCATCGATCATTATTTTGATCAGATTCTCATTTAGATAATAAATTATCAGGTAACGATAGCATAACTTTCTCTCTATTTTTGTCTACAGTATTTATCGCTGCTGTTGAATGAATAGTATGCATTGAATAGAGTTCGGTCTTAATTAATCAGAACACTGGGTTGAATGCCTTTAAGAAAAGTCAATTGATTTCCTTAGCGTTACTTGAATACCTGCACAGGTAGCTATACGATATTGATCCAACAAACTAAATTTCTATACACAACTGGTCTCTAGTTCCTTTGAACCTTCTTCTTTATATTTAGATTGTAAATATTACAAATTGCATTATATTCAACGAAATACGTTGCAATCTTATAATATTGAACTGAATTTTTGTGAATCAAACGATCTGTGAAGAGAAAGCGAAGGAATATAATACACCTTGGTATTTGAACAGATATTGATAGAATTTTACCCGCAATTGAAGAATTTGTTTGATTATAAGATTTCGATATAAAATCGAGTAGAACGTGGGGTATAAATTATTTATCGCCTAGATCAATGCAGTGCTCGATGAAACGACCGGCGGACGCTTACTACATAACGGATAATATGGCTACTCAACCTTTAAGATTTCCTAACTTGGTAGCGGGATATCAACGGAATCCTGCCCACGCTTTACAGTCATCTTTATACACTAAATACACGCCTAATGAATGGTTTCAAAAGCAAGTAAAATTCTATAACGAAGCAGACTTGAATAGGCACTACTCGGAACGTCTGAGAAATGATACTGTTCGAGTTATTCGGTAAGTGGTGAGAATTTAGGAATAGTCTAGTACAAAGAAACTAATGAGACAATTCATTTCGCATTTTTAAATGTTTCACGCTAGGGAAGCGGAGGAAAAGATACATCAGGGCCAGAGAGAAACGGGCAAAAAAATTGGGGAGAGAATAACAGACGTAATGTTTTGGCGTAATGAAGTTTCTTCAGAGCTCGAAAGGCTCATTATGGAAAACGAGAGATTATATGATTGCAAAAAACTGTTGGAAAAAGCGGTGCATGATATCGAGGGCCCCTTACATATCGCAGAAGAATGTCTCTACCACCGAGAATCTAGAAAAGGTTGTTTTTTGTGAATAAATACCGATTGATAATGATCAATGATAATTGACTAAGAAAAAATACGATTATGTTACAGGCACGGAACTTGTTCACGACGAAAGTGAACAATCGTTGTTAAGAGAGATAGAAAATTTACGAAACAGCCAAAGGAAGCTTGAAATTTGCCTGGATAAATGCAAAGACCAGGTATTTTACTGTATTATGCCCTGATTTCAGTTTGTGCAAGCTATGTCTATGAAGAAACCCATAAAACTTGTGTTACTTCCAGTTGCGAAATGGCAGAGCTTCGCAAAATCAGCTTGAGCTAGATTTGAAGAATAAAGAAGGTGCCCTCGGCATAGATACTGTCTGCCATCAACTTAACAATTACAGTCGAGGTCTGCAATATTGTGGAGGAATTGAAAAGTTCGATGGATGGTATGAAAATAGAAGACAGCTTATCTATTCCTTCGCACTATGTTTTAGGACTTAAAATTGGATGAAGATCAATGAAATAAACAGTCAATTTCTAATTACGAAATAAGCAAAAGACTAAAGTCTCTTCTCCGTTAATACAGACCGCAATAAAATCCGCTTATTTCTGTGTGTATTAAAAAAAATGAACGCCATATACCTTGCAGTGTGATTGAGCCCGAGACATGGGCAGAATCAGCGAATAGAATAGTGCAAAAATCGCAGACTGAAAGAACAAAATCATGTCAATTGCGCAGCGACTCTGAGGCTTTGATAAACCACGTGGCTCAGGAAATGTGGGATTCATGGAGCAACACGAATAACGCTTTGTCTCGAAGATCATCAGAGATGCTGGAGGCTAAAAGCATGTTGAAACAGCATCTTCACAAGGTGACTAAGTTCCCATTTTTTTTGAACAGCTAGTTTATCACAGTTTCATCCAAGTCGTTAAGGTATTTACCTCTCTCCTTTGCTTTCACAGGTACAGCAGGAGATATTCGACGTTGAAAAGAATCTGGAAATAACGCGGAAAGCAATCGCTGATAAAAGTTATGCCCTCAAGGTTGCTCACACCAGACTTGAGGCTAGACTTCATAGACCGGAACTTGAATTATGTAGAGATTTTGCTCACTTAAGGTTCGTAGAGAATGTCTTTTTTTAACCGTGGTTCCAACTCAATTCTGTTTTCAAAAATGAATAATATACAATTTGGAAAACGATGGATTTGGTGGAATAAGATGAATTATTATTAATGCAATACATTCATCTTCCCAGCTTGCAGAAAGAGATTGACGAGATAAATCGCCAGGTCGAACGAATGTACAAAATGCTTAAAGAGCTGGAAAATCAACATCAACGATTACTAAGGACTCGAAATTCGATGGAACATGACTTGGCGATAAAAATCGACGCTATGTACATCGATAAAGAAAAAGTTGCTGGACTCAGGCGTGCTTATCCAGTCAATGCACTGTTCAGATTTTAGATTTTAGATTTTAAATTTCCACAACCTCTTTATTATAGTTCTGGGTCAAATGCAATTTAGAAAAGACTCGAGAAACTTTAATTGAAAGTTGCTTGAGAGCAGTGCGAAGTAGAATTGAATATCACCTTCTAGAGAAGATAGTAAGAGGCAAAAACATTCGGAGAGATAAAAGAATGGAATAAAAAAAATACCACAAATGTTGTCTAATCATAATGAAATCATGGAAACAAAATATATGCGTACCGAGAGATTCAAAGATAATAAAGAAATACACTCCTAAAGGATGTTTAGGGTAAGTGATATTTTGCCATTGTATGTTTGTACGGGCAAGTAAGGGAATGCAGAAAACATTAGATTAATAAATCTTCAAACATATACATATATATATATATTGTCTGTACAATACTTCGCGATAATATTTTATATCATGTTAAAACGTTACCCATATTTACCTATTCGATTAATTATCGATTCTCAGTCAAACTGTACTACGAATGTCTCTTAGCGTATCCGGGCAGAGGAAGTCGTAGACCTTCTTTGGCCTCAAAAAATGTATATGACAATGTTATCTCATCAATATATTCCAGTTTAGGATCCTCCGCGATCTCCGGATCGAGATAGAAGAAGACAGGCATGTCTACCTGGGAGAGAATGAGAGGAAAAATAGTTCATTTCCATGTCGCATATTAAAGGTACATACACATCAATGACAAGTATATTCCAAAGGCAAAAATAAATCACATGTAAGCCAAAATAAAGTACAAAATTCTCGGATTTCTACTGCCGCATTAAAAATACGAAAAGAATATTAAATCTGAAAATTACACAAGTATATAGGGAATTTTTATGGTATCTGAAGACATTTTGCAAAGTAGAATGGCGCCATTTCCAGACTTATTCATCAATTTTTGCTAACACTAGAAAATTTGGTTCCTTTTCACCTCGACCTTGATTTCCCAAAAGTTGAAGCAGAACAAAACATATTCCTAATTGTTTCTCGAATGAAAAATCAGTCTGATCGATTCTACGATGATAATGAGAAGAAATCTTCAACTTTGAACATGGCAAATGCTTGTTTTCTGTTAACTAAGAAAATTATAAACATGTATACTTTACTGGGTTATATCTATAAGTGAAATAAAAGAAGTTTGAACCAATCTTGTTGCACAGGAAAACCTGATTTCGTCAAATTTTTCTACTTCAAATCAACCCACCCCTGCGAAAATGTTTATACTTCAGTCGAAAATTCAGGGTAGCGACTATAAGGCTAGACATAAATATTTACGCCACATTCTTCCCGATATTAATTTTATTAAAAATCTGATTGAAAAATGTATCAATTTACTTGTTCATGTGGATTCAGCTGTTGTTCCTCGAAGCAAAAACATTGTATTTTATTGAAATACTGCCCGGCCTCGAAGGGTATTACATTGTAGGTAGAAATTCCGATAACAGCTTTATCGGATGGATTTTTAGCGGTGTAAAAAGCGAGTGCAGTTTCACCGGGTACAACGTCAATCTCGCTTTGTTGGGGCTTGAAATTCCACCTCATACTAGCCCCGATGTCAGCGTTGAATTTCACTTTGAATAACCGGTTCTTCACCGGTTTCATGGACTCTATTTTAGACCCGTCATGTCCGACCGCAGTTGTGCCACCGTAACTGTAGGCCTGGCGAAGAATTTCAGAATCTTATAATGTAGCAATGGAAAGAATGAGCAAGAGAATAAAGAATCGAATATTACGAGAGTAGAAATTGGAGCGAGAAATAAATGAATAAATGACTAAAATAATGAAGGTGGATTTTGTCAAATTTGCGTAATAATTCTGACGTAATAAATTGCGTTATAAACCTGGCAGAACAATCTGTACAAAGGTACAGCGGCGTAGCTTAAACCAGCTGCGAGAACACCGGCGGCTGTAACGTAGTGAAGAGTAGCCCATATCCTTCTGTTTTGTCTATCTTTGCCGGAGGTATTATTCGGACTGTTGCTTTGTTCTCTGAACAAATTTTTTAAAACGTTTGTACTTATGTTTCGATTTAGGATTAATGTCGTGTTACGATACGTTTGGAAATACATTTTCTTTTTTCATGTGAGGTTGAGCTAACCTCACTTAAACTCAACCTTCACCTAACCAACAAAATGCTTTGGCATCATATTACAACAGATTTACGATATTGAGTTAATAAAAATTTGTTCGACTGTAACTGGAGGCATTTAGCATTGTTTTAATTCATTCTTTCTCATTTGTTAGTGAAAAATGGCTATTTATAATTTACGCCGAACCAAACTGCGTATGATATCCAGTACCCTACGACTCGAAGACTCGACTGGACTCGACGGCCACTCGACTGCCGACGTTGAAAGTCGAAGCTTGTCTGGGCGCCATCTTGTTAGCTGGCCGGTCCTGGCGACTGTCGGTATAGCAGAGCCTGAATCGTACCGTGCGAGGTACCCACGGCGCTTAATGTTGGATGTTGAATTTGAAATTTGATCGCACGAAGATATTATGAATATTTTCAATTTTTAGCTAACTTTAATGAACCATTATTTATATATAATAGATATGAATATGTAATATGTGTAATAAATGCACAGAATTAAATTTATTTCCATCGTCTAATAATTTTTAGTTAAATAAAATGAACCGTTCTATCTCATTATATTATCAACTCGATTATTAATCTTTAATTTTCATTTATTGTGTTATTTAATTTAGTTTCTACGTAAATCACTTCACTTTATTATTCCATACAATGACAGAATAGCTTTGGCACAATTGAAGAGGTATATTTAATATATCTCAGTACTTTGGTCATGGGAATCTATGATTAATTTGATAATTAAATTTAGTCTCTATACTTTTGATAAATATTAAATTAATAACAATAAACTGAAGGATATTATAAACAATGAATAATTATAAAGTATACCATGTATATAACAATGCTGCGAATAATAATACTAAAATAAATAAATAATACTATACAAAAATCCGACTGTAATAAACTTATTTCAAAATATCATACTTGCTCTTAAATTCTGCTTATTCATTGTAGTATTCAACCATTATATTATAACTAGGTGTAGTTTTGAGCTTGATAATTGCACAACGAATTTTCATATAAATGAGTACGCTGATGGTCTTGTAGATGATGTCGATGTTTAAATTTTTTTTTACAATTATTACACTGAAATCTGGGACCAACGCCACATTCTAGTCTCAAGTGTCGAGTCAGGTTGCATTTATGAGAGTAGCTACGTCCGCATCGTGAGCATAAAAATGGTGGGCCATCCTCCCCTTCTTTACGTCGTTTCCAAACTGAAACATTCAATGTATTATCAAAATATGAATAAAATAATATAAAAACACCAATCATGCTGCAATGAAAGTCTCGAATATACATAAAGATAATATATGCCCATAACATCACAGAGTTGAAGTTTTTTTTATGTTATATCACATTATTCAATCATCGATACTATACTATTTTATGAATATATTGAAAAGTACTTAAAATTATGAATTTACGAAATATAATAATATGTTTATTCAACTGCAGTAAATTACACAATATTTTTTTCAATACAAACTATTATTGGATTTTATATTTCTTTTCTAAACAATAAGGTCTGATCATTTTGAATAAAATACTGTAACTTTTTTTTTAATAGATACCTTTTTTTCTTAAATCACAGCTTGCATTAGAGGCAGACTAACTGCTAATAATTACTCTGGTTTATAGGTATAACGTAACATAACTTGGCTGTATAAGTGCTTGTCTTCATAAGAATTTGGATAGAAATGTACGAGTAGACGCTGAAATTTGGACTCAACTAGACACATAATATAAAGCGAAGTGTGTTCTATTTAATACACATAAGACACTATGTTCACGAACAACTTTTCTTTGATTATTAATAATCGACTATAACAGATATATTATATTTTACAAGTTATAAATTAATTGCTATCACCCATAATATAATTCTATACAATATATAATTTACAGCGACAATCATTTTCTTTACTATGCCAAAAGTATTTCTTATTAAATATTTGAAATCTATAAGAAAAAATATTGGGATAATTCTGTTTTTCACTGATCTAAATTAATATGGCAGTATCTCAGTCTTTGCGGGAGACGTTTTTTAATTTTATTTTTGAATAACTATACAGAGATCGTTTTGAAACACTTATAAAAATGAATGATTAAATGCGATAAATGCATGAATTGTGATTGAAAATTCATTTTCAATATGATCAAGCTTCAACGAAATAATAATAATAAATTCATTAAAAATTAGAAAAACAACTATAATGGTAAATCTCTAAGATTTTTGATGAGTTCTCATATGCAGAACCAAGTTATGTTTGTGTTTAGACTTCTTATGACAAATTGGGCACTCGAATTGAGGCTCTACTCCGCATTCAAATCTTATATGCCTGTTTAATGAATGAGGTCTAGCGTAGGCATTCCCACATCTTGGGCAAGAGTATCCAGTAGTTTGAATATTGTTTGTTACAAAGCTCAAAGTCTCCGTGGGACAATTAATCTCAGAACTTTTGAATTGATCATTTTGATAAGACAGTGGGCTTGGTTCGACTGATTGGGACATATCTGCTATTTCTTTATCCGTTAAGAATAAACAAGCTGCGTTGGATCGTTGTGATCTTCTTTGTTGAACCCCGCACGATATTGATGGACTTTCATCACTGGCCGAGGTCTTCGACGAAGCTGCCAATTTTTTTTCAGCAAGTAATTGGAAGTACAGACGCCGATATTGGTAATACCATTCAACAGCTGTCCCTGGTGCATATTTCTCGTCTAAAAATAGATAAATCAATTTTTTCAACATTGTCCACAAGTTGTATACGTTATTAGTTGTTTACCATATTCTTTGTTCGAAGCACAACTATCACATAACGTATAGGACGGACACAAACAGGAGATCAACACATACCATTCACCAAAAGCGTTGAATTTTTTAGATATTCTCTGCAAAGGATTTATCATTGTGAAATATGTAACTTAGAAAATGTATCTGTAATTTTGCTAATCAACTAAAGAACATTCTTTGGACATAATTTTATATTATATTTATTACACGAATATCATAGAAGAAATGTGTCTTGTATAATTTAAGTATAATAGGAAGTACCAGTAGTTTAAATAAAGACCTGTAAACTCCGATTAAATAAAATGAATAATAATTTTAATCCTTCAATTTACATTGTTTATCTGCTCCGATAGTTTCGCTGCTCTATTTCCGAGTATAATAATACTCATAGTTTATTAGTATAATATCAGTACAACGTATTAACCGATTTATAATAAACGAATTGGACCTAGTGTATTCATAAGTATTTTGTGTAAATTGCAGAAATGCGATTCTGTCAAGGTCCATGGTACATAACAATATGATTGCGCAGCTCATAACGGTACTTAAATTTTTTCTCGCACATATTGCAAGAAAATTGTTTCTCTTTATTTCCACAGTCAACTCTTTGATGCCTCTTTAGACTGTCATACCACTTGTATTTCTTCCCGCAATTAGTACAGATAAATGGCTGTTGGATAGTAGAATGGCAGCGCATTTGATCGCCGAATAATCCTGAGACAGAAAAGGTGGGACACGACTTGAGGGACGATTTGTATTTAGTCTTTTTCTCCGTAGACATAACTTGCGCGCTATTTGATGGCGAAGTCTGCGATTGCGACTTAGATTCCAGTATCCAACCAGGATCGTACTCTGAGACCTCTTGAGACATAGTACCTGGAAAATAACGAAAATCTTTTAGATAATCGCGAACGCTACCTTTCACATTAAATGGATTAGTTGCGTTATGCGCTTATGGGCTTCGTCCTGTAATTAAATTGAATTTTCTAGCTAGAGGGAAAGCAGTTAGTTTTAACAAGCTGTTTTTTTCAGAGAGTTCTCATCAGAGAGGCTGTATGTATGGCGCAAAGCATAGCTTGAATAAAATGTAAACAATTAATGACTGTTTTTATTTCACAATGACAAAACTGTATAATATAACAATATCATCACTGATGAACAGACACAGTAGCGCAAGTATAAGTTAATATTTACTTGTCATAATCGCGATATAGAATTAACTCATTCATGTTGCAATAGCATGTGATCGCGGAGACAGTATCTTCGGTAAAACTTTCTGTTACACAAACTACACGTATATCTTCCCTCCTTTTCTCCGCACTTAAGTCTTTGATGACGTCTCAAACTGTCCATCCATGTGTAAGATTTTCCACATTCTCCACAAATATATTGAGGCTTGTTAATTGTACCGCAAGGTGAAGTAGCCGAAATGCCCGACGCCTCCAAGATAACTGGCAACCAATGGGCGTCTTCGGATTGATCGAGTCGCATTAAAATATCTGAAAGAAAAAGAGTTCAAGTATTTCAGTATCGAGGCTTTGACTATATCCGATAATAAATATATAAGTTATGAAAGTTGGAATTCAATTAATTTTTCGATAATACACGTCAATATACAAAAATTATAATACACTATCGTCGTTGTTAACAATTACAGTTTATTTGGCTGGGATCGAGAATGGTTTCGCTACGATGGCACAGAGTATTATTTTAATTTTCTATCTTTATTTACTTATATATGTACTTTTTACATAGACTGAAGCATACGGGAATAACAAAGATTAGTCGTTGTAGATAATACATCAGTGCCTTGTTATTCCTTGGGCATATATCATTTATAGTATTTCGTTGGAACAATAATGGCTGAGTTGTTAATAGAATCGAGTGTTCCTTACTCGAAGCTACTAAAATATCAATGTACATTTAAATACAGCAAGTAATGAAACTGGCTTATCTTGCATGCAAGGCGCGGTGATGGTTCCTTAACAGGAACTTATAATTAAACTTTTTATTGCAAAGCTTACACGCATGTTTCCTCTCTTTATTTCCACATTCTACGCGTTGATGCCTTCTCAAACTGTCATACCTTTTGTACGATCTCCCGCACTGCGTGCAAAGAAAATCAGGCAATGGTAAAGTGCTTTGGTAAGTGGATAAATCTCGACGTCGAAATACACGCTTGGTAGAGCGGCGAGATCGCGGGAGAAGGTAACTCCCGACACGTTGTTGAACTGCTTGTAGATCTGAAATTATATCGGTTGAATAGGATTAGTTAGATTCATGAATACTGATAATAATGGGGTTTGTTCAGAAAGATGTGCGACAACTGTTGTATTATATAAGCTAAAACTGAAGGTGAATCATTAAAAAAATGTAGCGGTAAAAATATACAACAGATTAATAAGTAATATCACTGTTTTATGTTCTTGATTTATTGTTATTCATACAGAGATATATAAGCAACTGATATATGGATTTATTAGATAGTACGGAGCTACTGGAAACAGAAATAATACAATCACAATTACCAACCTTCTGCGATGTGTTATGAAAATGTTTGTCTATCGTTAAAGTTTTTATTTTCGTGCCCTATTCGAAAGCTTCTTTCTACATCTAGCTACATGTGTTTTCAGTGTAAATTTGTGATGGAATCCTCTCCCGCAAATTAGACAAATTTCAGAAGGAACAACTCCGCATTCCAGTCGTTGATGCCGAGTTAAAGAC
Source organism: Rhogogaster chlorosoma (assembly GCA_944452935.1). Taxonomy (NCBI): domain Eukaryota; kingdom Metazoa; phylum Arthropoda; class Insecta; order Hymenoptera; family Tenthredinidae; genus Rhogogaster; species Rhogogaster chlorosoma. The sequence continues at coordinate 1,402,179 of OX101803.1, forward strand.
CTCCTTGCTTTATAGACTTTACAGCAACGATCGCAAGGAAATCTGCCGCCAGATTTTTTGATCATACGATTCGATGTTTCGAGATTCTTTGTGTAGTCATATATGCTGTGAGTATTTCTTGACGAGTAAAATTCATTCCTTGAACCAGCCCTTTCCTCTTTGTTGACCTTGTCTATCAGGAACAACTTGGTATCGAGGAATTCTGTAACAAAAATAAAAAATAATCTCAGTATAAATATTACAGTATGAAAACGAAGTTTTATTATGATATATGAAAGAATTACAGTCGCTAGATATACTGCTAAGGAAGAATAATTATCACAAGCATTTCTGTTGTAAATTAAAATCTTGTATAATTCATAGTGCCGATAAGGTGCGCTTGATAATTCAAAGCTTTATTTCTTACTATAAACGATTGATTATACATTCTAATTTCTATACAAGAACAAATATAATTATCGATATGAACAAATTGAAAAGACATTATTAATATTTTATTATGTGTTTTATATCTTACAGCAGAATTTAGGATATATAAAAAAGAACAGAAGACTCTTCCGAGCGTGGATCTATAGCTTCATAGATGTATGCAGTGTAAGTTTTTAGCGTGTGACTGCCACCGGTGTTTGTGTTTGAATTTTCTTCCACACACGGGGCATGTGAACGCCGGGTCCTTTCCACATTCGACTCGAACATGATACTCTCGTGAAACTTTCCACATGTAACGTCTTCCACATCGTTCACACGCCCACTTCTTTTCCAGAAGGTCTAGAAAAAAGATATCAAGTATTTAATGTAGTAAAAGTTGACCGATGTTTCAGCTGTCATTTATCGCCTAGCTTCATCTGCAGTAATGAGAGGATATACAATAATTATTTATACTTTATATGATGTGCATTTATTTGAAGAAACAATTCCAGGTTTAATTAATTAAAAAATTTATTCAATTTCGAGAAACATGTTTGTAAGACATCAGATGAGATTTAAGTCTGTGTTTGTGTTTGAATTGCTTTCCACATAAAGGGCAAACAAATTGTGGATCCTTTCCGCACTCCAGTTTAAGATGTTTGCGCAATGTATACTGTCTCAGGTAACTTCGTCCGCAATTGTTGCACATGAATCTTCTACTCGGTGAATAGAAATCTATAAGAAAAAATAAAGAAAAATACAACTGTATTAGTTACTAAATTTCCGATGATTTATCAACAGTTATTTTATATATCCGTGATTTACGTACAGTCTTAAATTTAAAATATCATTTTTATTTACACAATCAAACAATCGTCTCGTTCCCAGATACATTACAGCACTTTTCAGAGGCTTTATTATCTAGCTTATCATGTGAAAGTAAGATTTTTAGTCCCTCAAGCTCTTTCTTAATACCAAATGTTATTTTTGTAATCATTATAAGTCATAATCATATGCCTGTGGACCGTCTTTAAATGTTTTTGCAAATGATGTTTCTGTTTGAACTTCTTCTCGCAGATAATGCATACAAATTGTGGTTCCTTCCCGCAGTGCCTAGTATGATTCCACATGGTCTTCTTGTTGACAAAAATCCTCTGACAAATACGGCACGGATAAGTCGGCACCTCCTCCGGGACTGTAAAATATTATTTTATTCATCAATTCGATAATCTTAGATAATGAAGAATTATGGATTCTATTCAGTGGAATTTTTTACTCTAGTCATGGGAATAAATTTGAAATGAATTATTTCTACAATCACCCCACCGCCTCAGTTTGTACATACAATTAGAATACAGATTAATACCAATCGCTATTGTCGCAAGACGTGGAAGTTAGATATCAAGTGGGATTGCAGTCGATGTTTATATTTAAACTTCTTTCCACATAGATGGCATGCAAATCTTGGTTCTTTGCCACATAATCTTAGGTGATTGTACATTGAAGATTTGTGCGTATACTGCTTGCCGCATACTCTGCATGGGTAAGTTATTGAAAAAGGTAGATCTGAAAAAGATAAAACAAAAATACCATGTTCATTTACATCGGAAAGAATATTTACAAGTATTTCATGCGTAAGACAAAGAGTCAAGTTAATATTACATTATACAAAGTACGGCAGGATTAGGCGAGTTCAAATTTGGGCAGGATAGGAATCATAAGACATAAGCTGCATTTCAAAACCATATGCATTTATCGATAATCTCTCTTCTTTATATATTATTATACATACCACAATTTTAAATACAATTACTGGATTCAAGTATTGCCTTTAAAATTAAACCTTCTGTTCTATAATGCACAAATTCGTAACATATGTTTAGAATTGCACTCTAATTGCGAATAATGATATTTCCTTTCCACCGGGGTAAAATATTTTCCATTAATTATCAAGAAACTCATTTAGCGCATCATAAGAATTCTATGCAGAGATTCTTAATGTGTAAATATTTATATTAATGTTGTGATTCTTAAATGTCTGAATAAAATTATTATTTCGTGCTAGAACGTATATTAACTATCAGTAAAAGAAATAAAGATGTTTGATGGCTTAGTTTTATTAAAAATTAGCTTGCCATCTTGTCTAGGGGATCGCTATGCATGAAGAATACTTAACTAGTTGTGTAATAAATAAAATAAAAATTATCGATGAAAATATTAGACGTCTAATACTCAATAAGTTAAATTACCAATAAGACTAAGGATCTTGATATTACGAACATAACCAGTTATGTATATACATTAAATGTTGTTTCAATTGACCCCTGCGTCTGACTTTGACTCTGCAAACCGGGCAGGCGAATTGTGGGGATTTACCACATTCTTCACGCTTGTGTCTAGTCAAAGATGGTTTCCACGTGTATTGTTTCCCACAGGCATCGCACGAGTATTTTCCCCGGTATCTTTTATAGTAATCTGACTTGAAATTACCTGAAAACATAAAACTCGTGTTATTACAAATTCCATCACAAACTATTCAATATATTCTTCGTCATATTTAGTGTTACACCTTAAATCCTGATAATGTGATCCTATCATTTGGATAAAACAACTGCCAATATTTATTTTATTCCGATTCTTGTGTAGCACTTTATTTCTGTGTACATAAATAGATGTATATACTTGTTCAGAAATTTCCATAATTTATATTACTTGCATAATACTTGTGACTCACTAATGTTATGTGGGTACATACATTTATATTAGTTTTCACACATTTCATAATATAATAGTACAATCATACGACAATAAAGTATAATTTCAACTTGTCTTCAAGTTAATATAACAGTTTCCCGATAACCGAATATCATTTCATTTATTTTTTTTATTTACTAGCAACCAGGAGTGCATATTATTAATATGTTTCTTAAGAAGCCACTTGTGACGTATCTTCATTCCGCAAACAGGGCAACAGTGCTGCGGTGCTTTCCCACATTCTTCACGCTTATGTCTAGTCAAAGACTGCATCCATTTATACTCTTTTCCGCATGCAGGACAGGGATGCTTCCCAATCCTTTTGTAGTAGTCTGCTCCTCCCAAGTTTCCTGGAAACAATGAACTCTTGAGAATTCGAATCAATGAAAGAGACAATCAGATTTTGCGGATGCAGTACTCGCAGGTACTCTGATGAGTGACGAAGGAGGGAATCAAAAGAGATTCAATAATGCAGAGGAACGTGTATATTGCCAGCATCGAATGAGTATATAATTTAATTATAGATTAAGTCGACTCATTCCAGTCACAAATATTATTCAAGTTTCTATTCTACGCTGATGATATTGCCTGTGTAGAAAAATGTAAAATATGAGTCCAACAACAATTCTGATCAAGTGCAGTCGTAAATTAACAATATATTAAATAATCTCTATTTCAAATTTGTGGACAGTAACTTCATGGCGTTGGAGGTAGTCCTTTCGCTTGAATTTTCTACCACATAGGCGGCAACGATACTTTGGTAGTTTTCCGCATCCTTCTCGTAGATGTCGTGTCAGAGAATCTGCCCATGTATATTGTTTTCCACATTTATAGCAACGAAAAGGAGAATCGTAGTTCACCCGGTTAGGATCTCTTTTAATATCTGAAACAACAATAAAACGACGTTATTAATGTTCATAGATTCATAATTATCATCACCGCATTAGCTAATGTTTATACAGTAACTATGTGTAGAAATATAACATATCAACCTTTGTAAAAGCAAAATAAATGCTTCATACTATTGAAGTACCATCTGCTTTTTATTTCTCCTTTAAGATTACGTCAAATGGTCAAGTTAATAAAAAAGCCTGCGTCAGTACAGTGACTTTCTTTAGAACATTAAACTAGGCTGCTCTCTGAATTAAACTAAATACTGATTGCAGAGTTATATAGGAAAAGCAAATAAGAACCACTCTGAAACAGATAACAGCGTTATATAAATTGAAACAGATATTTTTAATAAACAAATTGGATACCTGGTAAGATACTAAAAGATCAAGCAAGTTATAGCTCCATTCGTGTAATCAAATAGTACTGCATTTGTATAGAGAAGAGAAACTTGGAATATATTGTTATACGGTTAATAATGAGATTGGAAAGTCTGAAGAGGATAGAGTTGACGTTTATTGATTCGCAAACTTCTGTCCGATTACTTATTAGATTCAATTTTGCATTGATTTTTAACGTGTCGATACAAAGAATCTCGCCGTGAATACTGTTTGTCACAATATTTGCATTTGAATTTTTCCGATTCTCTCCTCTGACATCCGTATCGAAGATGTCTGCTCATTGAACATTTTCGGGAGTATACTTTCCCGCAATCCTTGCAGCAATATATCATCCCAGATTGGATATATTTCTTGCAGTACTCCAAGCCTGAAAAGAAATTCAATATTAGACAAGTATCAACATATTTGATAATAATTATACCCATGATTTATGAATGACAATACAACGGACAGATTTTTATCTCTACATGTATGAGTTTGTCGTTCAGGAAACTTGGACAAGGTTTAAAATGAATTTCGTAATCCTGGCAGAATCAAATGTTTAATTTTGTGAAAATATGATCCATTCCCACTTGCTTTTGTTATACACTACTCGAGCTTTTATAATCTCAAATTGTCGTTTGGCTATACTGTGGAAATCTAATCAATACTTAAATCCATAATACACTGATTAATCTCCACGAGTAATCTATGTAATTTATATTTGGTATCCATGTATGGCTAAGTTGTGTCGTTGAAAATTAGCTTTCTGTTTGAATCCTTTATCACAAATGTTGCATATATATTGTGGCTCCTTTCCACACTCGTTGCGCAAATGACGCTTCAAACTTCCTTTCTGGCTGTAAGATCTTCCGCATTTGTAGCAAGGATACGGTTTCGAGTGACTCCGCATCTTGGAATTGGGAAGCCTTACTTTGTGAAAGACTCCTGGAACTTTAGAACAAAGGATAGATTATTAAATAAAGGATCATATGTATCGCATTTATCTAATCTATAAAATAAATTATCATAGACATTTAAAAATCGTGTTTCTATAAATACAGTCAGCTACTCTAAGTAAAATCACAACATTTCAAAAGGCTTACATATATTATAATTGCTTATGTTGGGTAGGGGTAACACAGCACATTAATAGATATTACAAAACCATTTGATCCTATGAATCATCGATAATCAAATAGGTATTAAAGTAAAGTTTTATTTTATTGCATGGATACAGTTTGGAAATCAAATATAATCCTTGAATTTGACAGGATAAATTAGTAATCAAACATTATTATTTCATATGACAAAAATGATATCCAAATAATATTGAATGATTAAACCTGACCGAAACTTTGTCCAAAATTAACACCATGCTGAGTCATTTTATGTCGTCGCAAACTATTCCGCTGTTTGAAGGATTTACCACAGTAATTGCATGTGTTTTGCGGGGCCTTTCCACATTCTTCACGTAAATGCCGACCCAATGATACCTTCCATGCGTACGTCTTTCCGCATTTATCACACGGGAATGGCTTCTTAATGTATACTCGTTTCGCTGTGTTACGCCGCTTCCTAAACAGCATACCTGCTGAAACTAAAAAATTAGAATAAGTAAAGTAAACTCGTGATTTAAAATGTGTTCTAATATCATAACATAAACAGGTACAGATTAGAGAATTGTTCATGTTTAGAAAGGACTTGTATCTTATTTAATTTTAGTTATCAAAGCAGGGGAGTTATTTCTAGAACATGAATACCTAGAATAGCCAATTACATTATTGAAGAATAAAAAGACAATGTAAATTTATGATTCTTTTATTTCATGTCAGAGCATTGAAATCAGATATCTTTCTGTAGATAAGGCTGGTCGAAATGTTATTGAGTTTCTTAAGTCTTTGATACTCTTAATTTAATTTATGGGTATTCCTTAAATGATAAGTCAAATGGTGATTGTGCTTAAATTTTCTTCCGCAAATAGTACATGCAAATTTTGGTTCCATTCCACACTCGAATTTGAGGTGTTTATACAAGGAGTCCCGTCTGGTGTACTTCTTCGAACAATTAACACAAATGTGAGGCTTGTCATTGCTGGATCGTTGGTTTAGATTCCACCAATCTGTAAATAAAAATGATTCATCGGTCATTAACAGGTATAAATATTTTTGACATAATGATTGCGCATTTTACAATAACAAATGCGATTTTACGAAGGCTATCACTTATTTCTGGAAAACTAGCGTACTATCCTTACTGGAATTAACAGCACCGAGTAATTACATGTATTTGTATTTGATCAAAGTCTAATTAATAATGAAAGCTGTTGGTAAATTCGTTTGGGAGAGCTTGAATGGTGTGAACCCTAGCCAAATGAGGTCGAAGTTGATATCTGTGTTTGAATCGTTTCCTGCAGATTGGACATCCGAATTGTGGCTCTTTTCCACCACATTCCGCCCGCTTATGCCTAGCCAGTCCTTCCCGATATTTGTAAACTTTCCCGCAGGCCTGACACCAGAATGTTTTTTTATCTAGAAATAAAGAGAAGAGTGTGTATAATTTATCAGCTACTCGAGAATTACCCTGAACTGGAAGTTAACAAGTTGAGGTTCAGAATTAAAGAACAATTTAAAAGTTATTAGCAATATAATGAACATTTTATATTTATATTTAAAGTTTCCATCGCATTACTCCCAAGGCGGAAATACTTGAATCATTAATTAAATTCGCCATTAATAAAATACATACATAAAAAATATAGAATGTTTATTTAAAATCTATAATGTTTGATTTCTGTTCGACGATGGGAATCGGTGAACTGTTTTCAAATGTCTTGCCAGGTGGTGCTTGTGCTTAAACCTATTTTGACACATCTTGCAGGAAAATTGTGGTGGCTTCCCGCATTCGACCCGGCTGTGTCTGAAGAGAGAATCTTTCCATTTGTAAACTCTTCCGCACTTTTTACAACGGAATCTTTTTTTCTGAACCACGGTTCCTTCCGTCATATTGTAGAGACCCATTCCTCGTGTTTGACGCAGTTGTCGATAAGCTGAAAAAAAAAAGGTATGTTAGTATAAAGTATAACGATGATACAGGTGTGTCATGTGGGAAAGAAAAAATCTTCATCATTTAGAGCTATAGGGGACACATGCTAATATTGGCATTTATAAATGTTTTCACATATTTACAGATCTTACAATCAAATTCAATCTATTAAACATCATGACAATGTCGAATGAGATAAACGACATGATTTTTTTCAATTAAAATCAAGAATAAGCGTGTGTATAACTTTATAGAAACTGGAAGGTGAAGAGTAGCAAAAATTTGTCGATTATTTACAAGGGATGTAAATCATTGAACATTGGTTTCAAGTAAAAAGAACTCTGATCAGGATTTTGTACAGCGGCGTTCGAACAGAGTTTTAATTGCATGTCCCCAGGTCGGATATTATTTAATCGCTAATCTAGTCAACGATTTTAATACATACATATATACGTACATATAAAATACATGAATACAGAATAGATTAAATACAGAAATTTTTATATGCAGATTTCTGCCCTATTCTACGGTAAAAATTGGTGAACTACTTTCAAATGTTTGACAAGTTGATGCTTATGCATAAATCGGTACTCGCATATCTTGCAGGCAAACTGTGGTGGCTTCCCGCATTCGACCCGGTTGTGTCTGAGGAGAGAATCTTTCCATTTGTAAACTCTTGCGCACTTTTTACAACGGAATTTTTTTGGTTGAACCACAATTCCTTCCGGCATGTTGTAGAAACCCGTTCCTCGTGGTTGACGCAGTTGTAGATAGGCTGAAAAAAAAAGGTATGTTAGTATAATGTATAACGTTGATACAGGTGTGTCATGCAGAAAAGAAAAAATGTCTCATCATTTAGAGCTATAGGGGACACACGTTAATATTGGCATTTATAAATGTTTTCACATATTTACAGATCTTACAATCAATTCAATTTATCAAACATCATGATGATGTCGACATCATGATGAGATAAACGAAATGATTTTTTTCAATTAAAATTAAGAATAAGCGTGTGTATAGCTTTATAGAAACTGGAAGGTAAAGAGTAGCAAAAATTTGTCGATTATTTACAAGCGATGTAAATCATTCAACATTGGTTTCACGTAAAAAGAGCTCTGATCAGGACTTTTTACAGCATCGTTCGAACAGAGTTTTAATTGCATGTCCCCAGGTCGGATATTGTTTAATCACTAATCCAGTCAACGATATTAATACATACATACATATAAAATATATGAATACAGAAATTTTTATATGCAGATTTTAATATCTGCCCTATTCTAAGGTCAAAATTGGTGAACTACTTTTAAATGGTTGACCAGGTGATGCTTATGCATGAATCGGTACTCGCATATCTTGCAGGCAAATTGTGGGGGTTTCCCGCATTCGACCCGGTTGTGTCTGAGGAGAGAATCTTTCCATTTGTAAACTCTTGCGCACTTTTTACAACGGAATTTTTTCGGTTGAACCACAATTCCTTCCGGCATGTTGTAGAAACCCGTTCCTCGTGGTTGACGCAGTTGTCGATAAGCTGAAAAAAAAAGGTATGTTAGTATAATGTATAACGATGATACAGGTGTGTCATGTGAGAAAGAGAAAATGTCCATCATTTAGAGCTATAGGGAACACACGTTAATATTGGCATTCATAAATGTTTTTACATATTTACAGATCTTACAATCAAATTCAATCCATTAAACATCATGACGATGTCGAATAAAATAAACGAAATGATTATTTTCAATTAAAATTAAGAATAAGGGTGTGTATAACTTTATAGAAACTGGAAGGTGGAGAGAAGCAAAAATTTTTCGACTATTTACAAGGGATATAAATCATTGATCATTGGTTTCACGTAAAAAGAACTCTGATCAGGACTTTTTGCAGCATCGTTCGAACAGAGTTTTAATCGCATGTCCCCAGGTCAGATATTGTTTAATCGCTAATCTTGTCAACGATTTTAATACATACATACATATATACGTACATATAAAATATATGAATACAGAATAGATTGAATACAGAAATTTTTATATGAAGATTTTAATATCTGCCCTATTTAACGATGGAAATTGGTGAATTGCTTTTAAATGTTTGACAAGGTGATGCTTATGCATGAATCGGTTTCCACATATCTTGCAGACAAACTGTGGTGGCTTTCCACATTCTATACGCCTGTGTTTGAACAGAGATTCCCTCCATTTATAAACTTTTCCGCATCTCTCGCAAGGAAATCTTCTCTGATGAACTACAATTTCTTCCACTATGTTGTGTCTCATATCCCTTCCTTCGGTCATACGTTCTTTTCGATATGCTGAAATAAAAGAATAATGTTAGTACTGGGATTTACAGATTTTTAAATCAACTACCACGTTATACACAGCGTAAATAATCACGATTACAACTCAAAACAACAGGGGATGTCACCCAATATAACATTCAGTCGTGTTTTTGAATATTTATTCATCTTATGATTACGGCATCCCTATATTCATTAGATCTCAAATAAATACATCGAATTATCATAGTTTACAACGATTTCTCTTTGCCCTGCAAGTTTTTACATGTCGTACAAGATTGCTTTTCAGTTTAAATAGTTTTCCGCACACAGTGCAAGGCAGATTTGGCATTTTGCCACATTCGTAACGCACGTGTCCACTCAATGACGCTCGGGAAGTATAACTCCTCCCACACGAACAGTTGAATCTAAAATCTCCACAGTATTCAGGCTTTTTTGAATTGCTCAAAACTCCTTGATTTCTAACTGCAGATACTTGCGACTCCCAAAGTATTCTTTCTGAAATATAAAAACATATTTATCATGAGAACGAGACGTATTCACAAGGAAGCAGTAGATTACATGCATGTCATTATTACTAAGAAAATGTTTCATCAGCTAAAGCCCGATCAATTTTTATAAGTCATGCCACACATATATGAAAACGGACTTCCATCATGTATCACCTTAACTTTGGGCAGCGTAAGCAAGACAATTATAAACATTTTCATACCGAAGTATTATTATTCGTTGAACAAAATTCACAAACACTACAATGAGAAATAATACAATTCATTTTATTTATTAGCAATTTGGGAATGTCTCGCTAACATAATATAGTTACATTACATTATGGTATAATATTCTTTCTTTTTTCAATTGCAAAACCATAATCCATAATGAATATGTAATATGTATGTATATATATATATTATAAGTCCTCTGTGTGTATGTGTTAAATTATTGAAAATTAGTTGATTTTTTTTCTTCAAATATAGATCTTACAATCTAATTATTATCTCATTCATCTTAATAGCTAAGTTTTTTTTATTAATCATATATATATATAAATATGTGTGACTTTAAAACAGATCATACACTCTTTACGATTAATTTATAAGTATGCTCAAGTTTTGAGCATTGCTTTTCTATGTATGGGGTGTAATAAAATTCGAATTTCAATTCACAAACATATAACTTTCAAACTTCTTATAAAGCAAACATAAAGAACGTATATACCTATCATATTAAAATAGTATTGCGAAATAATGTGTGCTTATCTTCACATTACAAACCATTTCATAAATCAATCTAAAATATGATTTTTCATTTCTCTTCCCTTGCAGTGCTTATACTTTATGTACACTCGAGGAATTTACCTTAGTCTGTTAGCTATTCGTTTTGTACTTTTGTTCAAAGTACAGTGAACCAAAAATTGTACACTCGTGAATCAACGTCATTGTATAAGATGCCTTGAATTCTCCTAAACTTAATGAAAGAAAAAATGTCACATCAATATAATAATATATCAACCAAGTATTTTATAAATAATTCTTACATCGTTAATGCAACTCATTTGCATGTATTTTCCATTGATTTTTTGTTTCTTTTTGTTTCACTCAGTCTTCATAGTTTCTGACTACAGCGCGCAAGATCATCTGTCGTCAATTATATTCACGTTAGAAATGATAAGATAGAATTTGAGAGAAAGTGTACTCAGTGAATATGAATATAATTATAAAACTCTTATAATATAGTCATGTAGTCATTGAAGAGTTCTCTATTCCTTTCACGTTTTTTCTATAATGTTTGAATTATTTAAAAAATGGAAGACATTTATATTTTCATCTTTCAACGAGAAATTGATATCATAAACAAGAGTGAAAATATCCCAGTCCACAATCTCTCAAACTTTATGCATGAAAAAACTTCAAGATTACGTCAAGCTAGCGGAAATTCTATAATAATTGAAGAAAGTAGTTTAACAGTAGTATGTCCAAGTGTATTGCAGTTTAGTATCATTTAATTTGGCACGAGGTATGTATCTAGGGATAGAATCTTTCAAGCAATAACAATAGTAATCTTAAATTCAAATGACAAGGATAAAGATCTGAATTCAATAGAGCTTAGTGTTTATAACGAAACATTATGGCAAAGAGCACGTTGTTCTCCAAAGTTAATTCTGTAATTTACGTAACTCACGTCAGCATCCACGAAAAACAACATTCTACTATATCTGGTTTTGTAGTACGTTATTAACGCGCTATGATTTATAAAGTGATAACTGACACAAGAAATATTCTAATTGATTGGAAGTTCTAGCAGCGCTATTTATTGTACTAATTAAGAGAAAAATTTAACGAGTAAGAACGGCCACGGATTATATCCGGGTTTAGTTTCAACTATAGTATACGTGTAGATATTTATATATTTTTTTAACGTTTAGATGAGGAAGAAGTGAATAGGCGCTAAAGATGTAAAGACAAAAGTCTTAAGACTAGTCGATAAGTATAGGGGGATAATATTTTCTCTTGGTCAAGACAAATTTTCATTCAACAGTTCGGTGGCAAGCAGTTTAACGAACTGAAATCATTCAATGTAACTTTGTAATATTGAAATATAATTCTTATTAACTCTTTCGTTACTCTTTTGTCTTGGCCAAGTCACAGTAATTTATTTCATACATTTATTTGAAATAAATATACCTATATTAGTTGATAAAGATTAGCATTATGTTATATATTATAATATTTTCATTGAAATATATACTCTGTACATCAGTTTCTACTCAGATTTTTTGACTAAGTGTAGCCCAATTTAGTGAACAAGAATTAGGCCATCACTAGACTAGATAGTTGGGACTAAGACGATAAATTACGAAAGTGTGCTTATTTTTCAACCCGTCAAATAGTTTCTCTAATTAATCAGATCAATTGAAAGTTTACTAATTTTAGCACGATAGAGAATGTATTTTGCTTTTATAGTTTGGAAGAAAAATGTTGTGCACCTTGTCATTTAGTATGCATTTCATCAAATTGGTATTCTACTTTCATACTTAAAATAATTTTTATATGATTCTAGAAACGCCTAATGAATACTTATTCTTATGATTTCTGGTCAAATTTTGATTAAACCCTAGTTTTACTCATGTAGGATTTTCAATATTTATATATCTAACTGCGACAAAGCTGTAAATTATAATTAAGACATGGTATACGTTGCTCCTTATTTAAACTATTTAGTTTCTCCTATATCCTCATTGAATATCAACTTTCTAATATTAATTTTCGTTGCTTGATGATTTTTGACGTTGGTCTTTGATTAAGTAAGCTATTTTTATGTGAGATGAGTAATATCATTTATCGCGTGTTCAGTTTTAGCCATGTTAGACTTTAGACTGAAATAATAAATAGTCTTCCCTTACACTGTAGCGCACTATGCCTTTCAGCCACATAGTACAAGGATATAATGTGTGAGGGATAAAACGGAGATAGTATCACAATAACCACATTGGTATAATCAAATTCAGTACTTATACCTGACCAATAAAAGAATAATGAAAGTACTCTCTTAATTTTTTTACTCGCCCACATTTATGTCTCAATGAAATTCAACATCAATTTCAATTTGTATAAAAATAATTGAGCTAGTCAACAACTTGATTTTGGATTTTTTTCAGAAGAAAAAAAAGAAAGCTTTCAGTTCATTCAACCCGTAATCAAATTTGTGAATTACGTGGGCCAAAACTTTGATTGTGCTGAATTATTAATTAAAGAATTGTGAAAAATGACAAGATAAAGGAAGAACGTTTTTTAAGCCAAGGTGCATTGGAAAACTCCTACACTTCGGTTATTCTGCATTTATAAATGGGAACGTGTTTCTCACAGCCCCTGTTACAAAGTATTTATATATTCAACAATAGCTCCTCATTTTTTAGATGGGATTTGATAATGGCTACCCTCACACTACTTTTAATAAGTGTGGCCCCTTACCTTCCAAAGTAGTGGATCACTAAATTTTTATACTCAACGAAACACTTTGTTTTGTTCGATTCGTAATTATCTTTGTTTGTATTTGTGTTAACTAAACTAATGAACTAAATAGAACTCATCATTTCAGGACTTTGAACGTCTAGAGTAATTATCGTGGTTAACTATATCACATTTATAAATGAAATTCATATCATACTTCAAAAAAGGTAGAGTAATATCTTGAAAATCGAAATTGAATTAAGCATTTCACGCGAAATACTCGATATTCCCTCGAACAGCAATTATTCTGGGCTTGAACAGAGTTTCTATGTACCTATTCTTTCATCAAAACTCTACGAGTATTTATGCAAACCAACGGATATGCAATCAAGAAATATTAATTTCCGACAAACTAAGGATATAATTTCGAAATATGAAGCTAATAAAAAATCTTTGGCACCAGAGTTTAAGCTCTTTGGTTTATGGCAGTCATTTATGGTTGGATGTCGTTATGGCGATGATTTATATGTGCTTTCAAATTTCTCTCATACTTAGAGCTGAACGCGCAATGGGGGCAGCTGAATGACGGAGCTTTTCCGCATTCGTAAAGTAAATGTCGTTTGAGAATGTAAGCATTTTTATAAGATTTACCACATCGTGAACAATTGTGACGACGATCATGCGCTGAAATAGTCAATGGGCGATTGTTGTTTCTGCTTACGTGACGGGCGGGACAATGAAGCCGAGCTCGGCGCTGAGGGGTCAACGGGGCTGGTACATCAGCCGAACGAATGCGCCGTGTTCCATCGGTATTCCAACCAAATGCAGCAAAAAATCCTGTAAGCATTCACAGTGATGATTAGTAGGTGAATTATCGCCAAGGATGGCCATGCCACATTCAAGCTAGCAAGTAACGAGCATATCTATAATTATTAATCATCTCGTAAGTCGTTGGTCTCTACTCTGTAAGTGTGGTTTGTACAAAATACTATGAAACTGTTTGAATAATATTATAACATCTGGATTTGACACTGGATTAAATAATCAATAGCATCATAATAGAGTATGAATAATAGCTTTCGATCGTGGCTTTTAATTCAGTGTTAAATTTGCACAATTACACTGCCTGAATGCGGGATACATAATAATGACATATTAATGGATGAAGTGACAGACAAACATTTATAATTAGACACAAGGTTTAACACAGTATTAGAATCACAGTAAGTTTTCTAATGTCTGATAAAGGTGGAGTTGTAATTTTTCAGTAGATCTGATTTGTATTAATTAGTTTTATCCATAGCGTTGATACTTTGGTGTTGTCAGTGTGACGGAATTTCCAACGTTGGTGAAGATTGGTTGAAGCTGAAAAATGATAACTTCTAATTAAATGTCAATATTAAATATAGTTTGATTTTATATGAAAAAAGCGAGTCTTAAATGTAGCTAATTGTTTTTTTCAGCAGCAGCAGTATTTTCATTCTTATTATAATTACAAAAATAATTTCGACGTATACAACTTGGTCTTAGAAATTAATAAATTATTGATAAATAAGACATAATGAAAAGTGCGATATTGCCTTTCTAGACTTTATTTTGCTCGATATCGAATACAAGATTTTTTTTTTCTACAAACAAGAAACATTTTGGAATGTTTAGTAAATTGAAACAACACAACATAAAAGTTTTATTTCTTTTTTTTTGTCACTATAATTATTATGCAAAATAAATCTGTTATGTACGTAATTGTAAATTTTTCTTCTCCCTCTCTAATATAAATTTCTAACTAAGCAACGTTTTCGAATATAATAGCCAATAATAATATTTTCTTTTCTTTAATAATAGTAGCAAATGGTATATATATATATATAATATATAAAAAATCGCAAAGCAAAAATTATCTAGAAAGATTATCGTTTAATAATTATAGTAATTATAATATGAGCTTTCTAAATAATGTTAATATAAAATGAAAAAAAAAAAAAAAAAAAATTATCATTCGTTGGCAAATACATGGCGAAAATAATTACGATTACATACAAGTATATTTTGTGTTTTCGAGGCGCTGAGCGAAAGGTGCCACATATTTCGAGTATAAGCATAAACCATAAAGCCTTAATCGTTAATTCATATTTCCACATGGATGTCTAAGACAAGTGCGGAAAAGTAACGTATAAATTGGAGACGTACATACGTTTCTAGAATTAAATCAAGCATCGATATCAGATTAGAATACAAACGAAATCATCATGAAACCAGGGATCACAGAATTTACCATGTTAAAGCTCAGCTCTATCACTTCTACTGTTATTCTATGTTTACGTAAAGCTCATAGGACTTGCGAGCCTAGAATAAATTTCGTAATAATATAAATTATTTTCAATAAATATCATTTTCCACATAATAAATGTTTGATCAATAGTAAAAAAAAAAAAGAATTGTGTGTGTTCTGAATCTGACAACAGACACATTCCTAAACCTAATATTAAAAAAAAGAACAATATATATCTGGATTCAGGAGTATAGCTTGCGTAAAATCTTCAATCGAATGTCAACCGACAACATAATAGTTTCAATTGATGACTTTTAATTTCACGACGTTAATTAAATAAAAATTAGCCACCATTCGTAGTTAGAAATTAAAGAATTACAAAAGTATGGCACTTGTCTAAGTCATCCCATTTCTAAATTTCCAAGAATATATAATCAGCGCTCTTTCAAAGGCTCATATCGATGGGAATATCTTACATTGTAAAATATTTATACATCACATATCTCACTATAAAAAGCACCGCGCGCTACATACCTCACAATTAACAGTTCAACAGATCATAAATAATCCAAGCTGTGTTTCATTTCATACGAATTTCAAAATCTATACACTATATTGGAAAAATTCCTTTTCTGCTTTTATCTTGTCCCTCCTACAAGTTCAATATTGTTTATATATTAACGTAGCATCGAGTGTAGGAAATGAGAATCTAAGTGTAGTGAATTTATTACTGTGATAAGATCAAATATTTTCAGAGTCAAGTAGGTAAACAAATATGACCCCTAACTGTGCTAGACTCATTGACTAATCTATTGTTTATTATTCTAAGAGCCAAGACTCATTGTGTATACTCATAAGTATTATAAGTAAGGAAAAGAATAAAAACTAAACTGTCGTAATAAATAATGGAAGCGATGCGAGAATCACATTCTCTGGTATTCGAAAAAAAACTTAGCTGATAGTGGCAGTATAGTATATTGAGATTATTATTTGTAAATTAATGAATAATTTACAAAATATCACTGGTGTCTATAGAGGAGTACATACTTAACATCGACCAAGTATAGAACTGGCTTGATATACACGGGGTTGAATTGTACATAATATTGTGCTGTTATGCGAAAGCATGACAAAAACTATTTCACAATTATAAGAAAACACGGTAACAATCATTAATTGTCTGATGTACTACGAAGCTCTATTGCTAATTGAAAAGACTTTGGAGCATGATTTGTCGGAGTTCCATACTTGATAACATTGTCAATACCATTGAACTGTTTACATAAGGTCGCGCCCAGCGCCTCTGCTCTAGTCTAAATCTAAGTCGTACTTGAAGGCACTTAACACAAGGCTTCCTTGGTTGAAAACATACTATTTCTTATGTACGTCACGTATCATTAACTGCCAAAAAGCGTGCCTCTGCATAGACTCACACTCATGCAACCTAACTTACATTTTCTCTTATGATTAATATCTCATGACTTGTGGTTTGGTGTATAAAAAAAAAGTAAGACTTAAGATATGAAAAGAAAAAAACAACACTGGTTATTATAAAGAGAAGGTACTCTCCAAAACTATTTCAGAGATGCTTACGGAAAATATTTACCCTCTATTTAGACTGGAGCGAAAATAATGTCCCTTGAAAATTTGAAGCGGATTGGAATATATAGGCAGCGGTGAAAAATGGACTACATCAATCATATGGAATGTAATTTCATACTGTCGTTGGAGGATAAATTAATTTTAAAAATATAGAATTGATTATTCTTTATCAAAGTGTAGAAATCTTTCAACGGAGTTAGTCGATTGGCATTATAAAGTACCGTACTCAAGTGGTTCTTCAAGTTATTCGTATCTGATACGTTAATGGAGAAAGAGCATAATATATTTTTTTTCTCATAAATTATCAATTGCCATGACCAAACCACTGTCTGAACATGTTGATTATAAAGATACCAATAATCATTTGGTTTTAGAACAGAGAATTTTGTTTTTTTTTTAGATGATGAATATGAAAATTAAAAATAATATCTATTCCATAATATCATCATCAAATTTTTCTTCTTCTTCATAGAATATATATAATATCTTATGTCATAGATTTTTTTTTCTTCTTCAGATATAAACATTTCTTAGTGTGTCCAAAAAAAAGTATTCTCTCCCTTCGTCTTTCTTTTCTATAATTTGTTTTTCTTAAGTAAATTTTGCGATACTTTTTCAAAGTGTGGAACGTGTATACATAATTAATTTCTTTTCTTTTTCTTATCATTATTATTATTATTATTTTTCCTTTTTTTTTCTTTTTTTTTCTCTTTTAATTCCATAAAATAGAAATATATTATACAAAAAATAAAGCACTGTAGGTCATCTAAATACTTGGATGGCATATATAAACATTATCGAAGAGCATTATTAAAAAAATTTAGCATCTAAATATCACGAGGTCTAGAAAGAAGGGAAAAAAAAAATATTGTAAAAATAAAATTATATCATAATCGAAAATGATTGCAATTCTCACTCTTAGGCATTTTGCATTTGTAACGCAATGCAATATAAAAGCCTTTCTATAGAATATCCCGAGCAAATTACCAATATACTCCTGCGTATACTTAGAAAAAAAAACAATTTTCTTTATCAACTAATTTAGTTTACGTAGCTTTATAAATTGCCTGGCATTATTATACCTATTTTGATATAAACATTTTGTATTTGTTTTGAGTTAGAGTCTCCCTATCCCATCCAACACCTAAACAAGATTTATTATCAACCTTTAAAAATCCGTTTTAGAAGCCCAATTACAAGCTAATTAGTAATCCAATCGTATATCTAGTATACAATAATATTTTTAAGAATTTATTTCACCTTATCTTTTTTTTTCTTTTTTTTTTAATATGGTTTAGTATATTACTATGGATCATTATATTCATATTATTCTCTTTTTACCGCGTGTTATTTTAAATACTTAAATGATTATTTTCTAATTCTTAGTATCCCAATCGTAAGAATAATTATAATATCTCATATAGTTTTTTTTTGTGATTTTTTTTTTCGTTTTTCTCTTTTTTTACGTTTTTTTTTCTCTCTTCTCTTTCTCAAAGGCACATGTAGACAGAATATTATCAATCGTAAATCATTATTGTAAGCAAAAAATAAAAAAAAAACAACAAAAATAGATGGTTACGAAATATCGAATCAATAATTAATAATATCATATCAATATATAGTTTCACATATATACCCAATTAGCAAAATAGTCATTGCGTAATATAATCGTTAGATTTATATCGCATATTATAACGATATTCATTTACACAATCATTTTATGTAGATGGCTAGCAGAGTTTTTTCTTTCATTTCTTTTTTCTTTTACTCGTCACTATAAAAAAATTAGCATAATAATCTAGCAATTGGTAAAAAAACTAATTATTATATGTACATGTATATATGTATTATAGTGCACTGGTTAATATTCAAGTAGACTTTAGATCAAAGTGCTGTCAAAGTTTGGCTTGGCAATTACTCGTCCTCAAAATGTGATATCTAGATATGATGAAAAATTAGTGATTGAATAGCGCATTGGGTATAATTGTTTAAAGAAACATAAAATTGGCACAGCAAAAGGCATCTTTGAATACTTAATTCTAAAAAAAATCTGTGAATATATATAAGCTATATATAAACAAACAGAAAAAAAAGAAGAACAGAAACGAATTACTAAATTGCTAAAGAAAATATCAATTATTGTGTGTGTTCTTTTTAAGCAAGAATATTAGTGTAGGTATACGAAATTAAAAACACATTATTCGTAAAGGAAATTGAAATGATAACAAAAGCTTAGTAGAAAAGAAAAAAAAACTCAATCTAACGTATAATATACTTATCCGTAGAATCTAGTAATCTCTGTATATTAGTGGCCATTAGCAAGCGGTATTGACCACTTGAATTAGCAAGGCCTCGTAAGGCGGTATTATGATTATGATTATTATTAATTAATATTATTATCTAATTTATTATTTTCATATAAACTACGGAGGATGAAGACTTTGCATTTTTCTATCAAGTTACTCTACCTCTTCTTTAATCTAATTGTAAGCTGAGTGGTACACCACACGAAGACGCTAATTCACATTCAGCTTATTCAATTTTCTCTCCCTGATAATAAAATAGTATAAAGTAGAACATACCTAGTAATAAGAACAAAAATGAAACCCCTCCCCCCCATGTTAGAAAGTACGTTTGTGTCACCGGTAGATGTGTACAAATATAACTTGATTAATAATTATTAATTAATCGTTTAAAACGAAAAACTTTTTTTTCACAAAATTCCAATAAGCTGATGTACAACGTGTCTCCTTTGTGTTAATTGAAAACCCTAATCTTATAAAAACCTGTTTCTATGGATAATATCTATTGCTCCGTATCGGCTGAACTTAAGTGTATGAATAATGAATATTAGTTTAGTTTGTTTCATAAATATTGTCTACATATGGAAAATTGGATAGCTATGGGGCATGTTTAGCGTGGCATAGGAATATGGGACCCCGCCAAGTATAACTGAGTATAGTTGTTTCTTCATGCTCGAAAAATAATCGAAAGATGCATTAATTTGCATTGCCAAAAATCTTCGACATTTCGGCATTCATTTACAGCCGTACTCAGCTCTTGGCACTTGATTATTCGACCTGACCCGACCTGACCTGGCTATGAGAAAATAATAGTAAGTGTAAAAATATGATATCATTAAATAAAAGATAAATGCATCGATAGGAATCAGTTAATGTATCATAATCTGCGCATAGTTTTAAATTGACGGTAAATTATTAAGAACAGACTCTTAGTAGGTATGGAAATTGCCAGTGCGGCCTCAGGTCGATAAAGGAATGAAATTTCAATGTCCCCAGTGAGCCACATACCCATGAAACTATCCATTAAAATATGGAACCAGTGTGACCAGAATGGTTGCTATGGAAGAGCTCCGGGAAAACCTGATGGTTTTTTTCTTCTAGCTTGGAGCAACTCGAAACCATTTACAAGGCTATCTCGCCTTCGGATTAACGAAATATTGTGTTTTAATTCATAGTCTTTTCGAGACTGACCGACTTATCGTTAAGAAAAAAAAAAAAAGAAAACAATAATAAAATCTTATAATTTAATAGTACGTTTAATACAGAGTTGCCCCTAGCGAGATTAACGTTTTCTCTTTTCAGTATTTTATCACCTTATTATATCAGCTGCGACAGCAACATATATATATATATATAACTTCTCATTACACCTTAGACAATTCATAAATAAAGGTATATGCACACGTTATGTATACATATGCATTTATATATGAATTGTAAATGAAAATTGTTATGTCTCAATCATTCCAGGCTTAAGTGCCATTCTGTATGAAATCAGGAATGGTACAAGTTTACAAAGAATGATCAATCCAGACGCGATTCTTTTGATATTTCTCTTCTACTGACATTGTGATTAAACTAATTCCTGCTTATAGATTTTTTCCTTGTGCATGCGTTCCATGTGACGAGCGATGTGCATTTTTTGCTTGGCACGATATACGCAATGTGGACATTGAAACTGTGGCTCCTTTCCGCACTCCCATTTCTGATGATTGCGCAATGAACTTTTTAGTTTATACACCCTTCCACAAGCTGGACAATTGAATCCACCTTCAGGATTCGGTGAACCAACACTAAATCTTTTGCTAAGACCAGCACCAGATCTCCACATTATCGAAGGAACGCTCCAACGCTGCCATGCGGCTGCCCACTTGAGCCCCGTAATGCTTAAATCCTCAGCTGGAACAAATTTTCGTTTTATTAGTCCAGATACAATCTAACACTTAATACTAAGCAAGAATACACGGGAGTGCATGATGTCAGAATATTAAAAACTAAATATTATCTTGTATTAATAAACCTGTAAAATAAATCATTCCTTAATATAGGGGCTAAGTCAAATGTGCTGAAATAAAAATAAAAGCTATATATTCTCTTTTACGATTCCCATTCAAGAGCAGACAGAGTAGTCTTTAAAAATAATATAAACCAGCACCTATAGGAGTTAAGGGTCTTGTTATGTCAAGCTGCGATAGTCTTTGCTCGTTATATCGCACTCGATATATTTATCTGATACTTGTATGCAAATCTTGTAGTCGTCGTGTCAACTAAGGAAAATACATTTTATTTTATTAAGTATATAAATGTATTCTTACATTTGAGCCCCAAGCAGGATTGAAGTAGCTAGCTATGAGTTGATATGAGCTGGTACTGCATACTTCAATAGAAATAATGCAAATAAATTTTGCGTGCCACTTAACAGAGTGATGAGAAATATTCTATTACACAATTATTTAGCATATATTTTTGTTGAAAAATGCAGGATGAAACGGTGCGTGTCACTATATACAGAAAAGATAGTTAGTATTCATGCTACTCTCCGTTATCAGGAAAATACCTATTGTCCTCATTTTCTAACTAAAAGAAATACACGCTTAAGAGTTGAATATTTATTTTCATTACAACGGGGAGCACCAGTCGTGTGAGATGAAGTGTTAAAAAGTTTTGAATAGATAGAATGCAGTATGATCGTGGTAACAGTAAATAGGAAAATAACTTAACTCCATAGGTTTTTGAACACACGTTATCTAAATGGGGATTTACATTTTTATTCAAAACACAATATGATTAGTAACTATATGAAAATTGATCATCCGATCTATTCGTCAATTCGATGATAATACTGAAATCAAGTTGCGGAGTTCAACTCTCCGCTCACCTGTTGAAAATATCAATTTTTTAAGAATGAATTCAACAAAAAAGAGAATAATTATTTGATCGCATTTCAGCTGCATTCTTCCTCCCTCTTCTCAATTACTTTTATATTTCAATAAACCGTTGCCTAAGCAATTAATTGTAAATTATAATCTTAGTCATTAAGGAGTAGGTAAAAGGATAAAAATATGCATTTTTTTCACTCTTATACTTTATACTAAATTCAGATCATAATTATATGATAGAAAAACATCACCGTTCACCAACGTAAGAGTGAAATCATAATAAGGCACTTATTATCAGAAGGTATTACGTGACAGATACTATTCGTTCACGTCTTACGCATGATACTTTTTCTCTTGCTTCTTTTCATAAGTAAAATTAATAATAATCAATAACCGTATCGGAAATAAAATTTTCCTAAATACATGCATGCCTTGGATTGCAGACAGATGACGATTCCCTTACGGCTTCTATCAACTGCCTGAATTAATTTCGGTAATCTTAACAAGCTAATATCAGATCAAAGAGTTACAAAATAATAATTAATTTAAGCAGAAGGGTCTATCAAGTCGCAAGATATCCTCGATACTGCAATGTCGATCGTCGTCTTGGTTCATAAGTCTTACAGTTTTAGTTTCTTCTCTCTTCATCCGTTATCGATTAAAAATTACTTTCGGTATCAGTCAATTTCGAGTTTAGGTACAGTATAGGCCATCAGATACTCCTCCATATCACCAATTTTATCCATATGCTGCCTTCGTATGTGTCGGAGCCAATGCGCTTTGCGTTTACACCGCTGTGAACAAAAGGGGCATTGGAACTGCGGTTCCTTTCCACACTCCCACTGCACGTGACGCTGCAGAGAGTCTTTCCTCATGTAGCATCTTCCGCATTTAGAGCACGCGAATTGTCCCATAGGTCTTTTGGTGCCGAACGTTGCCTTGGGAATCTTCAATTCAGTGGCGTTAGCTACTTGATGTGAACTATTGCAATTCTGCCACCATGATTTCCAAGATTGCAATGGCAGGTCTGCACTCTCCTCACCAGAGTTGTAATCTGAAAAGAAATACTGTTTCAGATATGTTCTACAGAAATAAAATACCTTTTTCCCACCACCTCGATTGTTTCTATCATTCTTTTTTTTTTTTTACTTAGCATTCAATTGTCTATTATTCCTCGGCTTTATTCAACAATACCTCTATGGAACACATCAATCTTTCGACAACCCAGATGCAAGTGTATTAATCAACTATTATAATAAAACATAAAATCCATAATTTTAAACATTGTTGTGTATAGTTGAAGAACTTTCTTATATACCTCGGATTGCCATGATTTAAAAGAAATTATCCTTCTTTAGAACTGAACAAAGGAACTAAAGTGAATAGTTACAAATCATTTCTATTCCCAAATAGCATAGGATAGCGGTAAGGTTGATCCAAATGAAAGAACATATTCATTTTATTTTACATTTATTCCACAAAGCGACTGTATAGGCTCCGTCTGTACGTTCCATATCACTTACTGGAATATCAACCGGCCAATGTAGTTGCAATGGAATAGAATTAAATATATTTCAAGAAGTCATGTTTTGATTTTCTATTCATTTTCAAATCGATATCTTGTACCACCGCTTCAGCTTATAGTAAGACAAAATGTGCCTGATTAACAGAATTTGTTTCCGGATGTTGACTTGCTAAGTGTCTAAGTACATTAGCTTTATGATGCGACTTGTAAACGCAGAGTCCACAGCTAAATTTCTTTTCCGTTCCGCATATGCTCTTGTGATTCCAACATGATTTTGATGATTTGTAGTATTTCAGACACTTGTTGCATTGGTGTGGCGTCACTTTCGCGCTACCGAATCTCCAACAGATTTCACCTGTAATAATAATGAAATTGTAAGACCGTTCGAAGACACAGTTTTCTACGAAACTAAAGAAGACAGTCAAGTTTCAAGGCTTTAGAATTGTAAGAAATTTTCTATTAACAGAATTTTTAAATTAAAAAATGTAAGCTTAACAATCATAGGCAAATAATACCAATAAATATATCTCATCGTTTCATTCTCTGTGCTATTTGCACTGGTGAAAAGGTACAAAGAGAATGAAAGTCGTTATACAAGAAGAGACAATATTTCATTTATATTTATCCGTTAATTTACCTCTAAGAAATCTTATATTCACTCGCCACTCTTATTTCGCTCTTATATATATTCCATTACAGAAAAGGATCCTGTTCATTGAATCAATTACCAATCCATTTGATCAGGTACATGCTCATTGAATACACACTTACATAGAATATTATAAAAATTAGTTGATTGAACTGAGTACACGTGGCAAATATTTCTTAAAAAATAAACACATTTTTTGAACTTATAAGTCATGAATCTGATTCGGAAATGAAAAGCCACGTGGGGATTGTACTCTTACACTTATTCCTGATTTTATTACTCATATAACGCAGTCCAAAGTAGGAGATACAACTTTCCTATGTCGCAACATGTGTCTTCGAAGATTACCCTTCCTAAAAGTTCTGTAGCTACACGCAACGCACACAAATTTTGGTTCCTGGTTGCACTCGACTCTCCGATGAAATTCTAAAGCTGCTAATGTGCTGTATCTCCGCGGACATGAATGACAGACAAACTCTTTATGGG
Source organism: Rhogogaster chlorosoma (assembly GCA_944452935.1). NCBI lineage: Eukaryota > Metazoa > Arthropoda > Insecta > Hymenoptera > Tenthredinidae > Rhogogaster > Rhogogaster chlorosoma. The sequence goes on from OX101803.1 coordinate 1,427,625, forward strand.
AGATCTTTGGATTTGTAGTCCGGGTACAGTAATAATCTGGAATAAAAAATTCATATCTATTAATATGTTAGATTAAATGTTTATCACTACAAATTGAGATCCTGACCAGTTTTCATCTGAAAATCATATCGTCTGTCTTTCACTCTTCCGGCAATAGCATATAAGATATAAGATATAAGATACAAGATACAGCAAACACAACGCAAGATCCTAATCAAATTAACTAACTAAGTACATGGAATCAGTAGGAAGATATAATAATATATTTATACATTTATTGATGATGATCTCTTTAGTAAGAACATTTTTAATGTCATTTCTATATATTTGTATGTATATATATTTTCATTCACCTAGTGTACTTTTTTCTAAATTCAATATATGTGCTATACTATTAATTAGAAGTAGATAGTATTTTTCATTCACTCAATGAAAATATACTGTGCAGCAAACTTTTCTGACGTTAGAAACTTTCCGATAGCTAAAGAAATTAAGTATGTTGCATGCATCTCTGATAGGATCGGCGAAACGTAATTTGGCCACATTTAACTCAGTTGCTGAAATTTTTCAACGATCTGCTACATTATTATAGTGAAACTTATTCATTAGTTATTACTCGTACCATAAATTTCTAATTTTTGTATAATTATTTCGTCTTAATACGGTTTTGTGAGACTTTGTTTCGTAGAAACACAACCATGGACAGTACTTATACAATAATTAAGATCATAACACGTAGAACAAATCTTTTTTCTCGCTATGGTTTAATACCTAATACAATTTAAATACCTTGAGACACAACGGGGCAATTAAGCTTGAACACATACATTTGTAACATTTTTAATAACATTAGGTCTTACGCATCCTACTATCCTGATTAGGATATATTACGTACGTATTTAAAAATACAACTCTCGAGCTGAAGTGAACACTTCTTTCTGTCGTATGGTACTTGAAAAATAAAATCTCATATTGAAATTCAGTAAAAAATAGAGTAAGCCTTGTGTCCTACATATTCAAATAAAGACTCGATAAAAACTAATTAAAATACGAGTAAGATTTCCTGAAGTTATGAGTAATGATAATTAGTTGAGAGAAATACGTCTTCAAAAATGAATTACCAATAATACAAAATTATTTAAATTCACGTTGCATCAGGCCTCACAGCGTTTGAAGCGGTTGGTTTCATCAGGAGATTCCTGAGAGAAGGTAAGATGTGGCTACCTATTGAATGTGAAGGAATTTTGAAAAGAAATTTTCAACTTTCAACACTTTAAACAATTATCTTGTGTTAATCGAAGAAGTGCGATATTTTCAATTATCAAACGGGTGAAAACAGGCGTATGTTGGTATGTTTTCATGGGTATAAAGGAACGACTGTGAGGCCTGTGGTATACATGTTATGAAATTTCCTTTCATGTTCGAGAAGTTTGTCTCGTCTATAGAATTTTTTTGGACAAAGTGCGCAATGATGTTTAGGCTCTTCGATGTGCAATTTCATATGCGCAACCAAGTTGTGTTTGTATTTGAACCATCCTTGGCATATAGGACATTGATACTTAGGTGCCTTCCCACATTCGACTCGTAAATGACGTTTGAGACAGGAACTACGCATGTAAAATCGATTGCAGTTTGGACATTTGTAAGTAGACTGTCCTCGGGCTGTTTTAACAGGTTGAAATATATTCTGGGCTACTTTGAAGTCAGATGTCGATGCATTAAACGGATCATTCTTGAGTAATGATCCCAGTTTGTGAGTCCAGAAACCTGAAATGAAAAAAATTCAAATGAAATATATGTCCTTTGTAATTATTTTCGTAGAATATTTACCAGCGTACAGTCAATTCAGTTCCAACAAAATAATCTCCACAATGTCTCTGATTATTGAATAGATATTTTATTCTCATTAAAGTACGATAGTATATTTAGCCAGGTGATTATTTGGTTAAAATAAAAACACCATCAAGCGGCTGAAATCTTAAAGAACTTTAATAACATGCTTCTCAAAAGCTCAAACTACATATATATACAAAAATGAGAAGCATCATTTTAAAGCAACGACTATATAATTCATAGAATAATTCATTGAACTATTCTCAGATCAACGATAGGAGTTCTGCGATAGCACATAATGTATATGAAATAGCAGTTCCGAACTCTAAAGTGTCGTTGTTTTTTAAATAAGCTTTGTGTCATATAAATATTCAAGTATCACTTCAACTAGTCGGAGTATTAAATCGCATCAATCTTTGGTGAAATATCAACATTGCACGGTAATTATAAGCCATGTTTATGCTCGAGACATGCAACGCGTAAGACACAAACGAAGTAGATAATTCTCAACACTTCATTGATGTGTCACATTGTTATAAAATCAGTCTCTGTTGAAGTCCCTCGCCTTCCACATTCATTAGCCACCACCAAGCTCCATGAGGATATAATTTTCGTCTCTGAAAATATCCTATGGCATTTGAAGATCTCCTTGATTATAAAAAAGCGAAGGCATGTCTGCTCCTTCACTAGGGTGGGTGTACTCCGTTTCTGAAATGAGATCTTCGAAGAATATTATTAAAAAAATGAATTTGCATGAATTTTGAAAATTGTACTAGTTTTTTAATGAAGACTGAAACACATAATTGGATGATTTATGAAAGAAATTACAGTGTATAGTTGTCACATAAGATTCACAAGAGAAAATACACGGATTGTTTATACTTGTTCATATTTATTGCAAGAAGAAAAGGAAAGTATGTTTTATCATATGCGTGAAATTAAACTCTATAACAATGAACTCGCCACCATTTAGAACAAACTTTAGTTTTGCCTTAAACATACATAATAACTGAGAATTGGTAAATGAATGACTGTAATCGTCGCGTATTAAATTCATTCATTATATCTTCCGAATAACTAACATTTACAAGAGTATGTAAAATAAATAGACAACTGGTTGCGAGCACCAAAATACATTTATATGTTGTTTCTAGAGTCTGCTATCTATATTATGCATATCGTAATGGAAAATACGAGAGTATTATTACATGTACTATACAATATCATTGTAATAAATCCTTTTTTTTTAGATCGTGTATGGTCTTAAGCGCATGATGATATTTGATCGTTTCTGGCATTTATGACAAAATATTTATGACTAATAATTCTGGAATGGATTTTTATTTCGTTAATATAACGATCGCCGATAGGCACTTGGAGAAGACAGTTTAATGTAAATCTTGTATACATAATGAATAAAAACAAATCTTTCCAAAATTATCCCCTCAGCAAAGTGTGCATTTTCTTTAAATTAATATAAATTCGCCTAATAAACCTTTCCAAACATAAAAAAAAATATTAAAAAAAAGAAAAAACATGGGTATAATAATTGTCAAAAAATATTTACTGCTTTACTATATTTAAAAATAAAGAATGTTAGAGTGTTTTCTTAAATATTAAGTGTACCAAAAGTCCGAATTAAAATAATTATCAATAACATTACTAATAATAATAGTGAAAGAAAAATTTAATTATTTATAATAATAATATATTGAGAAGTGATAGATTCGTCGAATGTCACCCGTTAAATGGGACACCAAGTCAAATACTGATGTAGAGATGAAGAAAATAAGAAATACTGGATAAAAGCAGTCCAGAGCTTTATCCGAGGTATTAATATATTTTGAATAAAAATAAATAATAACCATCGTCTCTAATTATTAACAGTATACTGCTTTCTGGATCTCAATTAATTGTCTGAGACACAAAGTCTGATGTGTATTTTCAAACTCTGTGCCTGCAGTTCACCCTGTGAACTTTATGGAATGATATATCTATAACACGGTAAGTAATACGAGACCAATTTAGATATAGTCGTGATTGCTTAAATATATCTTCATCAAACTCTGCCTTTCATGTAAACTTGAGTTAATTAAGAACAACGCTGCATGGAGGGCAAGGTATGGAATAAGAATACTATTCACGATAATAATTGGGATAACGAATACTAGAGGACAATTATTATGTTATAAAAAAAAAAAAAGAAGATAAAAAAATACACCAGAGTTAAGTAAAATAAATCTCTATCTATACAGTGTCGTCGAAACTGAGCTTCTGATGATGACGTTTATAATGGACAGTTAAATTTCCACGCTGACGAGCTTTGTATGGACATTCGGGACATTGAAACGCCGGTGGCTTTCCACCGCACTCAACCATTTCATGTCTACGCATTGTGCTCTTCCAGCGGTATCCCTTGCCGCAAAATCTGCACCTGAACTTGCGCTGTTGCTCGTGAGGTACACCCATGTAAACAACACTGAGATCCCTGGGCTGTGGTAGTACCTCGAAAGAATCGGGGAAAACTACTTCTCTTGTCCGATCATTGCTCTCATGGGAGCTTTCGTAGCTGTCTCTACTTCTGTCACGACTGACACGATTTTTCTTCATTGAATGTTTGTAATCAGAACGTAACAATGACAAGAGAGCTCCCATACCTGTAACACATTGAACCAAAAAGAAAACGAAATTAAAATAACTAAAAACGTATAATGGAAATAAATAGAAATTAATATTCTTTTTTTTTTTTTTTTTTTTTTTTAATATTAATTAATTATGTATTAGCCCTCAACCACCAACACAAACGATGTAGCCAATAACCCAAAGGATTCCCAATTAAATTTTGTATCATAACAATAATTAAGTCCTAAGTCAAATTTGTCTATGTATTTACAAATTTCGATATATCATCTGCCTCGTAAGAATTATTAGAAATGTGTTTGTTACTGTAATCATGTCCCGTCTGTAATAGATATGAATTTTACCAGGAATTGCCAGTAATGAATTAAAATAAAATAGATATCAATGTACAATGAATTATTGAAAAATGAATACAATTTATGAATACAATGTTGAGGCGAAGACTATCCTACATGTACTTAAATATTGCCTCTGTTTAAGGATAAAATAATACAAATAATTTTTTCAATTTACACACATATGTATAATATGTATATTAAAGATATTATATCTTGAAATAATTCAGTCAAAGATCCTATATTCCATGTACACTGATCATATGTTTATGGAGACTGCTTTTTTGGATAGTTTTCTTCTGACAAATTGGACAAATGAATTGCTTCTCCTTTCCACATTCATATTGAAGATGACGAGTCAATGAACTCTTGTTTTTGTAACTCTTCTGGCAATGCTCGCACGGATATTTTTTCTTGTAAACCTCGAACACCGAGATCGTCTTTAAGTCTGTAACAAAATTTTGATAAGTTTGTTAATTATCATTTCTCAAATTATGCAAGAGTCTTACTGCCGTTGCGCGATAGAAAAACACACTTCGTCTCAATTCAAACAGCTCGTCTGAGACTAGACAGGCTGCAATACAGAAGACAGTAGCAAACCATTCGAATATCCATTATTCAACACCCAGAATTTTTCAAGATTCTAACCGTTGCTTTAAGGGATGTAATTTAATCTACAGATCGAGTTTTCTTGCTTGTTCTCATTCACATCATTTTCATTTTCCATTCCTCTCGCAGAATATTTTCTTTCTCAGCTTTCATGTTATAAATAATAGTCAAGGGTAGCAGTTCCTTTTCAAGACTGGAAATTATCTGCAACCGATGGTAGGATAGAGCCCTGAGGTGTGTACAGCAACAGAAAGATAAATGTAAAGCATATGTATAAATAGCAAAGGGGTTTTGAGTGCGAAATGGATATTAAAAATAAAATGATTGCGTAGGATGAGCGTCTGTGATCTAATATAGTTTAGTACATAACTAAAATTTTCTATTTTGTTTTGTAGAATAGTTTAAAACAATAGTTGAATCACAGATCTAATAGAAACGTAAAAAAAAAACATATCACAATTCAGATCTCCAAATGATTTTTTTCATACAGAGTATTTTGACGGCTCGAAAATTATCTTACATCTTTGATTGTAGCAGTAAAGAATTTGATAACAATATCACAGTTTTGTTGAGAATCACACAAAAAATAGCTGCGCGAATTCTTTATGCAACTTAGAGATGTGGTTTCTAATATTCTCTTTCCTCTTAGTCTTGAAGTCACAGAATTGACAGAAGTACATAGCTGCTTTTCCACACTCCCTATTTCTGTGTCGATACAACGACGAAGAATGACTATATTCTCTTGAGCACTTGTCGCATCGGTATGATTTTAGCAAGCCCAATCGCAGTCTATGAATTTCACCTGAAACATATATTATTTATTATACAAAGTTAACATTTCATTGATGAAATAACTATTATTTATGCACATAAACCCAGCGTCTATTCATAAAATTATGTGATGTAATATTCTTTCAAGTTTTATATTTACAATACAATATTTATAGATCAATAATATATGATCAATTATATATTCACGACATGGAATGTGAAGTGATTGAACAATTAATTAAGAGGAAAAAATCATGCAGTCTCTATTTCAATCATTTTAATTGATATTTCATTTGTCAGAATGCTGAGCAAAAACCTTTCAGCGTTCAATAATTATTTCAGATTGACAGAATAAGGCTCGAGTCATGCTTATAGCTACGACGTTAGAATATAAACGATTTGTTTTACAAAAATATATTACAAACAGTAGCTACTAGAATCTTCAAAGAAATTATATATTTATTTAAATGGTAGAATTACGTATTCTGTCAAGCTTCGTTAATTGTTGACAGTGTATAACATTTTGTAGTGGATTTGTTTGATGAATTGTTCACTGCCAGACGTAAGAAGAATTGGCCAACATTCTGGGCTTTCCCTCACATGACGATGCAGCGATTTTTTCCACTTGTATGACTTTGCACAAGCTAAGCATGTGTTGAATCCTGAAAAAATTAATTCATCATCAATACACCTAGTAGTAATTATCTTAATACAACTTATGATCAAGAAGCATATTATATTTAATTTTATATGGACTTTGGACATTCATAAAGCAAACGTCGATACATCTTTACATGATACAGTCAGAAATTTATTAACAATATCTGATGAGATAACAAGTACAGCTATATCGTGGATAAAATGTCAATCTGTAATTATTAGACTATACATTGGGTGTGAGGTAGTTGGTCAAGCTCTTAGTAAATGGAAACAAATCATATGATTATCTTTCTATCCGTAGATGCGAGCACATTAAATGACACTGCTACAGACAACACTGAAAATCATACTGATAACAAGATTTAGCTTTACCATGAGTTTGTGCTATTTACTTTATTGTAGAAAAACTTTCACTCCTGTTTCCCTATTGCGCTCAGGAAGAACTCCGTTTACAAATAGTATGTGCTGCCCGAAACGTTGTACTAAGAGCTGCGTTCGATTATTATCTATTCAATAATCTTTTATGGAAGATGTTTTTTTCGTATGTGCTTCAACAAGTTACAATTTAATTTCGTTTTCTTGGGGCAATATGGGCATTGATACTTTGGAGCCTGTCCACACTCTTCTCTCATGTGTCTGGACAAAGAACTCTGGTACATATATACATTTCCACACATTTTGCACAGATGGATTTGACTCGATCCCAAAAAACCTGGAAAGAAAAATAAATATAATAAGAATTTGACGGGCTAGTTGATTAGGTTTTTGGTAAACAATATTTCACCAGATTTGATACTTGTTAATGATTACAGATTAACAATAAAAAAAAAAAAAACAGAGCTGGAGAGAAAAGTCTCAATTATTATATTATCGTCGCACACTCAAGCGCGACGGAAGCCATATTTTAAAAACAAGTCGTCCAATGTGTTAGTTTAGCAAAGCATTTTCTGTCTCTTAAAAAAAAACTATAGCAAAATAGTAATAATGAATAATGAATAATTAATAATTAGACATACGATAATTTGATCTCAGATATATAACAATCAGTGTGTATACAATTCTGTAAATGTGTATCGTAATAATATAACATTGGTGTAGAACCGACGCTTATATATATCTGCGAGAACATGTTTTATTTCTTAGTAGTAGTAGGAGTACCTGATTATTCGAACATAAAATTGTAAAAGTTAATTTCTTAACACTGGTTCAAGTTTCTTCCTAGGCGGTGCTTTTTTCGTATATGTTTTAACAAATTACAATTAAGTTTAGATTTCATCGGGCAATAAGGACATTGGTATTTCGGAAGTTGCCCGCATTCTTCTCTTAGATGTCTGCACAGCGATCGTCGATACTTGTACGAATTTCCACACACCTTGCACACATGATTTTCCGTTGTTATGAAGCCTGAAAAACATTCAGCAAATCACTAATGTATCGTGTTTATTTGAATACAACATTCAATCTTTCCGCTCCATATTTCGCAGATAAAATAATGAAAATTAATAGTTTACTACCACAAAGCCGTAATACCTATTTAATTAGCCACAGACATTGTATGAATATATTATAATATGCTTGGCTCATTTTGAATAACTTAATGTTAGCTCAAGGGTCCAGAGAATAAGCACTACTGATAATTAATTATAATGCATCAATACAAGTATTCAGCATGCCGTAATATGTATCGTGAACTGAGGATAAAATAAACCATTATTTTGTGCGAGTGAACAATTATTTAAACATCTCATGCTAAGTGTTGCTATATGAAATCATAGAACGAAAGCAATAGGCGATTATTCATATTCGATTCCATTTGTCTCTTTTAATATAGTGTAATGAATCGTTACCTAAAGAATATGATATTATTAAATAGGATATAAATACAAAGCTTTATTCACCCTGCACGAATACATGATAGAATCTGTACACACTGTGTACAAATAATGTTATTTTAAATAGATATGATAAAAAGTTGCTTGAAAAAAAGCTTAAAACGCATACATTTTTTTGCTTAAATTATTCACAGGGAGTATATCGGACTAGGTGAGAGTAAAGTACATCACCGAAAAGATCTGGAATTTAGATGCACTCGTCATACCTTCAGGTCTTAGAAACTATTATAATTTCCGATGAATTGTATATTCAGAAAATCTTCTATGACGTTATTAAATATTGAAGACATATACAATGATTATTTTTGTCGTGTTTAAAAAGATATCTCCAACAACTAGGGATGTCTTAAATCTCTCAGGATTGGCCTTAGAATACAGAAGAGTTTGTAGTATAGAAAAAAAAACACAGTCATCAGAACCGAATACTACAAGGTGAAGTAAAATTAGATATGGTAACCTGTGGCTGGAAGTTTTTGACAAAAGTATGCGTTATCAATGAGTAATGATTAATGAATTTTCAAAGAGTTCGGTATTTACATTGGTACCGCTGGATCCCGGTATTTATGAATTTGACGATGGCATTTTAAAGTGATGTTGTTCTGCTTGATGCGCATGCAAGATGAATGCCTTAAATGCGGCAAATGGGCATAAAGAACATTTGTATTGCGGTGGTTCGCACTTGTGCTTGAGGTAGTTGCTCCACATCTTGTAAAATTTACTGCACTTGGTGCAAGTGTACCCAAGGAGCTGATCACCCATATACATCTTACGGTAAGCTGAAACAGAACAAAATAATTAGATATAAATTACTGTATCCTTGAAGCCGAAGAACGTTCTTTGGTACAATAAGGGTAAATACAATTCACATAATTAATAATAAAGATAAGAAAATCTTAACAGTTATTAAAATTCAGTAGTAGATGTAAAATTGAAGAAAATCATCTGTTCTCAAACGTCCGCAATTGCTGACTGAAGATTTCGCGATGAGCTCTCGTCTATCAGTAGATCTGAAAATCATTTTAAAAGCCATGTGATATATTATTTCGAGGTATAAATCTAAACGTAAATCCATATGAAAACAGGTATATTTAATACTCCGATTGACGAAACGAGATACATCTGTCTATAAAACTTATCGGTACACTTTCCTTTGGAAAATTATTTCCTTGTTAAAGATAGTTTATTATTTATACCATTATTATCATTATATTAGTACCATAAATACACCGCAGTATATAATTCATTAGAAAAGCATGATTCGATGGAATCTCTAATTTTACTCACAAGTATATTTTTCAACCGATATAAGTTATACTTGTACATATAAATACGTGAAGAATTGATCGTGGGGGATTCAGATCATTTCTTCTACTTTCAATTATCGGGATATATTTGTTGCCCAGTTTCTACTTTCAAACGTTTTTTTTCCACAACGCTGTTGAGAATGTGTCTGGGTCCTTTCAAATGCCTGATAAAGTTCCCCTTGTATCCCGTTCGATAATCACAAAGGCTGCAGACAAATCGTTTCTTATGTTTCGGCCCACATTCTATGGTTCTGTGACGGGACAAAGAGGATGCCCACAAGTATGCTTTGCCGCAGTCCCAGCAAGAATAAACACCATCCTTAGCAACGTATTTCTGCAGCTCTCTATAACGGGGTTTATATCTAGCCAAAGTCTCTTGGTAAGCTACATCCTGGTGCAATGTTGAGTTCAGTGTGTTGTTACGTGTTAGGGAACTGCATTTGATTTCCATTGGAGGAGATTCAAATTCAATTCTAACGCCAGCGTTACGACGGCCAGGACATTCTTTCCGATGACGACTCAGAGAAGTAGCCCAGGCGTAAGCCTTCCCACAATCTATGCACTCGTAAGATGGTTCTTTATGCTTCAGCAGATTTTTATCAGACTTAAGAATGATTTCACCTTCTTTTGAAACTTCGAATAAATTCCGAGATGTGTTTAATTTCAACATAGGAGTCTCTATGACTTTGATAAAGCTTCTTTCCGACGTTTGGTCTTCGTTTGAATAGTATTCCTCAGTTTCTTCCACACAAGATATGTAGGCCTCTGAAACAGACGAGTTATAAGCTGTACAAGAATTAATTATTGTATCGTTTCGTTTTCAGATTATATAAATAAACAATTGGACAAATATTTACACACACACACACGCAGACACACATACAGTAAGAAATTAGGAAAACTAAAAGGGTTTTTGGAATTCGAAGAAAACCTGAAACTTACATATTTATTCGTAACTTAATTCTGTTGTTCAACATACGATTGTTATTATAAAATGAATTCTCGTCTATACTTTAGAACTAATTCTAGAAAAAAAAGAGTCGTTTCTTCTTACATTCAAATGTCCTGTTGATATTGTATTTCAGGATTCATTTACTCATGTCTCTTACTATGCCTTTCAACGCACCACTGATAGGGACTTGTATAATTACAAGAGCCGCACGCATATTTGGGCTGAGAGTTAACACATTCAAATTTTCTATGCCTCCACAAAGACTTGTTAAGGGCGTATCTCTTCCCACAATCGATGCAAATAAATGACCTTTCATTGAATTCAGGAGTCCGTGCGGAATGCACTTCGAAATTCTGCGATGCACCTCTCGATACGTGTGCTCGTCCCTCGTGTGTGTTATATTCTCGAACAATAGCTGAAACAGCAACACAACACTTGGTTAAAAAAGTTCTCCAGAAGTAGCGATCACACTTATACCCCTCGGACAAAACTCTTCAAGACCCATTTGCACAATATAGATTTTATTAAAATTGATTTTTCACAACATTATTCAAACAGATTATACTCCATATAAATCTATATTACTTGTTACAAGTAAACTTACATAGAAAATATGAAATTCAATTGGCATTGAATAGAGAAAAAAAATAAACTAAATGAGAATTAAATCAATTGCTAAAATTGCAAAATATGGGATTACAATTAGAAAATAAATTGTGGAATCGTTCAATGAGATTCAAATAAGCAACAGCTGGTTAAATAATATTATTACTCCGTAGTGAGTAAATCTAATCCGCGTATAATACTTTGGTAGTAAAAAAATTCATATCATTTGTGTGTTTACATCTTATGAAAACTTTGCATATGTCTCCGTATGCAATATTTATAATTGCTTCGAAAATTGCAGAGATTACATCTGTGCTTGACTGTACCTGAATCGTGAACGTTTCTGATATGTCTTGCCATGTTGGCCTTGTACGTGCTAGTATATGGGCAAAAACTGCAAGTAAATGGAAAGGTCCTAGGATTCATTCTACAATGTGATTGCACATGTTGAATTAGCGACTCCCTCAATGTGAATCCTTTCTTACAATAAATACAACTATAACGCTTAGTCGTTAACAGCTGATTGTGTTTATTACTGAGCCCCGAAGTCTGAGGAATTTTCAATTGCTCTAATTTTGATCTTGGTCTAACGGCGGTTATAGATACAGGAATTTCAGTTTTCGGAGATTCATAGGTGTCCGAATATTCCCCCATGTTCCATACCTCTTCTTCAGACAGACCTGAAACACAAACATATCGTTTATTAATTAAAGTCATAGGTAGGCAGCTATTTTTTGTTCAATGAATTACGAACTCCCCTTAGAGAAATGAAACGTTATGAAATAATAGCGGCACAAGAGCATAGTCATATTATTCATAATATCATCGAGGCAGAAAAGCCATAGACCTGCTTAAAAAAATAGAAATATATTTATCTCTCCTATTTGTTTTATAAGCAGATAAATTACACAGAAGCTAGAGCGGCACTCCGTACTCGAAATTCAAGAACCTAGGTAGGTTTCCTTTCCTGCTTTACGTATCTTCACACTTTGGGCATCGGAAGGGATTGTCCAACTCTTTCTTTCTCGTGATTTTCTTGATATACGTAGAAAGGACAAGTGAAGCCTGAAATTAGACGGCGTATATTAGCAAGAATAAAATTCGTAGTATGAGAAATGTAATCACTTCTTCAATCGAAGATAAATATAAGAAATCGTCTCTGTGTTCTCGAATTTTATTTATTCTGGTTCAACACTATAGTATGTTATCAGCATAACTAGATAGAATAAGCTAAAAATTAGTGAACGAAAATCTTGAAAATTATTTCGCGAACAACAATGAAATATGTATAGAAATATAAAAGTCGGTTATATTTCAGATTTTGTTGACTTCGATAGATTCGGAATGCTCTTTCTGTATATGATATTTCAAGAGGGTCGTCAGTCGTGACCTATGGTTACAAAAAGGACATGGATAAAGTGGTTCTATTTGGCAGAAGAAGTTCATATGTTTACGCAGGCTACGCCAGTCACTGTAATGTTTCAGACACTTCAGACACTGCAGGCCTTTCTTGCAATGTTTCCAGATTTCCGGATTGAGGGTGTCGCAATAGAGTTGTTTTGACGCTGAAACATTTAATTGAATAATTCACGTTTAGACATTGTAATAAAGTTTGAATAAAATTTGAATACACAACATACGTACTTATCACTAGTTTGAAAAATCTCATTTCAAGAAAATATACTTTCTTCATAAATCTTTACAGATAGAATTTATTATGTATATTTTTATAAATAGCAGTACACATTAGTATAAGTAACGATTTTATGTATATAAAGTACTACAATAGAGAAAAAAAGTTGAGAAAATAAAAAAAAGAAGTGTCTGCAAGGCTTATAGTTTTTCTAACAAGGTCCTATGTTTGTTTAGAATATGAGTTTGCAATATACAACGTAATCTTGCACGATACATGCAATAAGGGCAAGGAAACATAGGCTCGACTGCGCAAAAATAGTTCATATGTTTCTGTAGATTTCTTTCATCGCTGTAGCGTTTTCCACATTTTAGACACGTTAATGTTTCTTGGCATTGCCTCCATGTAGCACGGTCCAATAATGAACAATACAGCGGTGGTATTTCGATGATTACTGAAACAATAAACAGAGAAAATTAACCGTGCGAAATGGAGTTTCGAGGTCTGGAATGATATTGAAAACATGAAAGGACTTCTCTCCATTCGCTTCCAAGACAAGGTCAATTTATAAGAGAATTTTATTTTTCCCATTCAATATTACTAGTTCCAAATTTCTATTTTATATCTTTTCTAAAAAACATATAAGTTCGTAATTTATTGAATAATAAATTTCATACACAGATTGAATGTAAAATCAAATCGTCGTAGAAGTTGGGACGAATCATAGGAGCCCTAGGTTACTCAAAAATACTTTTCGGAGAGGTTTTTTGACACGGCATATAAATGTTATGGATTTGAAGTAAATGGCGGCGGAGGCTCCCATTCTGTGTGAAATTTCGATCGCACATATGGCAAAAGAATCTCCGCTGTCCGCCACACTCAAACCTCAGGTGTTTGATAAGACTGTGCCTTATTTTGTAGTTTCTTCCACACCGATGACATTTCAGTGGCGAGTCATCTCCAGTCAAACGGTCTGAACGTCTTGATCTTCTAGGAATGACACCTTCAAGATCCAACTCCAACACGTCTGTAATAACAAAGATATTCGATTAGTTAAAAGAATAGAATCACTTAGATCTGAAAATAACAGAATCCTATTTCTTAGGAATTAGAGGGAAAATATCGAACGCTGATATTGAAAGGGTTAAAATGTTCCAAATGGAAAGGAAGTACAGAAGAGGTTGATTCAACAGTGGCCTTTTTTGTATCAATTTATAATCATCCGACTATGACAGATTGGTCTTAAATATATTACTATCGTCTATACCATGTCTAGAAATTAAATGTCTATGCAAGCTAGTCTTTTGTGTGAAACTATAGTTACAGTAGGAACACATGAATTGTCTTTTTCCACCGCACTCCCATTTCATGTGCCTTCTCAGGTTGCAGATCATGGAGTAATTTCGTCCGCATTGTTGGCAGGAATATCGCATCCCCAGGAGACCTGATTGTTAGAAAAGAAAAATGTTCATGTAATTTTATTGCCAAGATAAAGTAGTCGTGAGATGTTATAAACAATTTGTATTGCACATGCTGGTTTAAGATAATTAGATTCATTTTTCCAATCCGTTAGACCCAAATCGGAAGAGTTTTTTGGATGCAAATCTCTCGGGACTGAATAGATATAATAAAAATGAAAGTAGAAAAATCGCTTAAGGTTACATTAAACATTTATTAAGCATATATATCTGTAGTAATAATGATAAACTTTGTAAACAAAATATATTACTCGATATTGGTTACAGTCGGATAAATCAATAAGCCAGAGTTTATTTTCAAAAATGAAAATATTGAAGATAGAAGTAAATTTATCGCCACCCATAGCTGAGAATTTTCTTCACAAATTTTGTGAAAAATCTGAGTAGGTAGGAAATATAGGAGCAGCATGGAATGACACATCAATTTCAGTCAATACATCCAATGCCGATGTCTGGCCATTAGTTGCGTGCGTGGGCTGTGTCCATAGTTTTTGATGCCGAGCTAGGATATGCTTCATCAAGCTATCCTTGTATCTTGTTTTATGTGGGCAGAATGAGCATTTGAATTTAGGATCTATCCCACATTCAAAATCATGATGCCTCTTCAAGTGGTGTTTGTGTTTATAAGTTTTCCCACATGTTACACAGGTATGTTTGGCTTCCAGGTCGGTTACAATCGCATTGAATTGTCTTGGTGTAGCAAAATATTTGTACTGCATGTCTACTGAAACAGAAAAATTTGAAGATTCATTAGCAAAGGCTAATATTCAATGAGATGATATTTGAACAAGAATTTTAACCATCAAGTCAAACGAATTTCCTCCCCAGATAAAAGCACACTGGTATAAACACAAGCGTAGTTGTATTGAGACTTATGTGGGAATTTTTATTGTGGTTTTCTCAAAGTTGTATTCACAGTTGGTAACATGGTCGAGTTGATATTATCCAATCGGAAAGAATTACCATCGCATTGTTTATTTAAAAAAATAATCAATCTTTCAATAAGTTCAATAATTATGATTAGACTTGGAATACGGTCTGAAAGTCTGCTTGGTATGCTGCATCATATGAACTCTCAAGTATGTTCTATACGTTGATCGGTACGGGCAATATAAGCATTGCAAACTCGGCTGTTTTCCACATTCGTTTCGTATGTGCCTTGTCAGCGTAAAAAGCTGATGATACCGTCTGTCGCAAGTCTTGCAAACAAATTTCCCTTCTCCGCGTGATTTTCTTCCTTGGTTTGGATTTCTCAAGAAGGATGACTGACCGTCGTTCAATTCTGAAATCAAAAAAATTCTGTTCTTCATTAATCCATTGTTAGTTGATTGCTCGCCGTCAAATTACCTCCGCTTAACTCCATGCAAAATAATTCGAATATTGAACGTTATAATTGATTTATTTCCAATTAATCAGTATTATTTAAGATTAACATACAGAGCTGTTCTTCGGGACTTGGAATAATCCTCAAACATTTTCACCTGATGAATGAAAAATCATTCAATGTTAAGATTGACAGTGTTTTCAGGGGACTGATAAATTGGGGTGGATGTGTAAAACGTGCTTCGTTATGCTAGATCTGTATTTACTGTAGTGTGGACAGTATGGGCATTTGTGTTTGGGAGCTTGTCCGCATTCCACAACCATATGACGCCGGAGAGATCTCTGGACTTTGTAGCTTCGACCGCATCTTGGGCATCTAAAGAGCCTCGATCCGATGATGACTGGATTTCTCACTCCCCAAGCTGAAAATGGGTATATCATAATTAGAAACTGATTGATAATACTCATGGCTATATTTCGATACATAATTAACGTGTGAGGATCCTTGTTCAATATCATTTTGATATCCAATTACTTGAACAACAACAAGAAAATTGTACGTTATTTCGGGAGCTACAAGATCCAGTAAAAAATCAAGCCTGTAGAATATATATAAATAATAAACGGCTCAGACCAATGAACAGAAAAAGTTTGAAAATTATGTTGCATTGTATTTAATGAATCAGTTGAGTTGAAAAATCTGATTATTCCATCCTTTGAAACTTGGATTGGATTAATACATATGACAAATTGGTGTATATATATATATAGATATATATTAATAAAGTGTGACTATTAACTATGTATTGCACAGAAATATGAATGAAATATGCAAGTAAATATATTCCTATGGATTGTATGTACTGGCGTTCATGGTTAAATGTAAGTGCTTGGCTTCGTAGAGTATTATACAGTGTCCTATGAACAGTTTTGATCTCTTATAATTTATAGACAGATAAATTATCATCTATTTTATACAATATTATGTAACAATAATAACTGACGATTTATATAATACCACAATCTTTATTTATTCAATATTGATTATCGTTTCTCTATACGCTATCAAAGAAACGTTTCAATTTATTCGATAGATTCACTTGAATCTCGTCTCGCTTTTATCCAATAAATAGGGTGCGTTAGCCGGCATATAATAATCATTGATAGCCTTTGAATGTCGACCATTCAAATGAGTATTCAGGCTTGACTTATGTTTTGTTCTATAAGGACACAAAGGACATTGGAACTTTGGTTCAACGCCGCATTCGTGCTTCAGATGTCTTGCGAGACTTGAGTGATAGTTGTACACCTTCCCACAGTTAACACAGGGGTAAGTTATCCGTTGGCAGTTAAGAAATTCTAGCATCTTTGAATCTGAAATGATAAAAGTTTTCAAATTAGCATAAACCAACTAAATTCGACAGCTACATATATACACATATGGTTTTAAAAATAACTACACACGCTGGTTATGACATAGAACACAGTCGTTGTTTATCAATGTTCATGAAACCACTCAGTTAATCGATAACACATTTTATATTACACACAAGGTACATCGGAATTTTAATCTATAAATCAAGTTTCGAAGAATCATACTCCGTCGATATACGCATCGTATATTAACAGCATGCGAATACCTTTTATTTCACAACTCATTCAAACAATATTTATGCGCATCTCAATCTCGGCAGTGTTAAATTATTGAAGTTGAAGTTATTCAAGTTGAATCTTTTAGTCTACTCTTTATCCCCGCCGGAGATAAATTCTAGCATACAAAGCATTTATATAAAGCCCTTCTAAGTATACACGTAACTCGATAGATCTATGTACAACAGTTATAAGTTCTTGGGTTTATCGGAATGAATTCTGTTCGTATGAGCCTTCAGATTCCAGCGCCATTTGGTGCGGTAATCACACAGCTCGCATCTTATGCTCGCCTCTTTTCCACAATCCATTCTCATATGATCTACTAGATTTTTCTTCCAGTGATAAGATTTTCCGCAACGTTGACAGATGTAGTCACCGGGAGCTCTCAGCTTTTTCTTTTTAGACGAATTTTGTCTGCCATTTGTCTGACTTCCGTACATTACATTATCAAAAAACACAGATGATTGGTGATTATCGAAATATGATTCGTCTGGTAGGTATGCAGCTGCGTAGTCATCGTTTATTAAGTAATGATTCTCATGATTCGAATGATCTTTGACAACATTTCTCCACCTCCGTCGGTGACCTGTAACAAAAATTAATATGTATAATGAATTTTATAAACTATATACTGTATAATATGTGAAATATGATTTATAATTGCTGTACTGATGAAACTGCACAGTATAAACAATGGATATTAATTCATATCCAGCCTTACATTATATAAAAACGTAATTACACTTTCTTATTCTTTAGTTACATTTGATTCAGAAACGATCGGAGGTACAGTTTTTCTAGGAAGAAATTTCAGATTAGCATTTTATTTTCTCATTATTTGATGAAGAATGTTCAGTCGAGTCATTCGGATAAGATAAAAAATATAGTGAAAGATTGTTTTATTAACATGCCAAGATTTACACCTCATTCTACAAGTAAGAATGAAAATCTTTCAAACTTAGGAAAAAGGTAGTAGTTTACAATGAAAAGAAACCACGATAGTACAATGTGGTCTTTGGGCATACTAGAAAAATTCTTAAATAGTACAAGCGTATACGTGTTTCAGTATAAATTGACCAAGATTTATTCCAAGTCAGAAAAATAATAACATGTATTTAGCTATAGTGACTGATAAATGTAATAAAAAATATCGATTACAAACTAGCCGAAGAAATGTTTACCGACCGAAAGAAATTTCTCACCCATCCTGTAAGTCTTTCCGAATAGTTATTGAATTGAAATCGATCTATGATCTATCATTCGATGAAGAATTAACATGGATACAAATAATTATCTTACTTATATTTATCTGATATTATGTACCGAAAATAAATGTTTTATAAAACTTGCTTCTAATCTGGATCTGTAAGGGCAGTACTGGCATGAATAGTGGGTTTCACAAGTATTCATACCACAGCCCATTCTAAGATGCTTTCGCAAGTTGGATGCCCACGAATACATTTGCCCGCAGCGTGGGCAAACATGCAGTCTTGGTCTCACTATGGGAAACAGGGGATCTGTAAAAATTCACAATTCATCATTTATTCAGATAATAATTGGACTGCCAAATTCCTTATTAAGGAAATGTGTTTCTTTTTCTTTTTCTATCTATTATTTTCGGGATATGGGCATATATCTAATTATATGACTAACATTCAATGCACGACAAGCTACTACAATTTATAATAAAATTAAAAAGAATTTAGATAAAATGTAGAATAGAGTCAAGACAAGTGTATCAAACATGTACGAGCATATGTGTATGTATGTACGTCAGTGTAAATTCAGGCTCATTTAGAGTAAATAGAATGAATTTTTGGAAAATTATTAGAAATAATCCCAGACATTCTTCAACGAATTGAACGGTTTTATTAATTTTTTTCAAATACATTATGCACCGCAGGCCTCGAGTTGATTCTGTTGGTTGAGCTCAAACAATTTGGCAATCATTGTATGATTTTTATCAACGTTCAAAGCATGGGAGATCCCCACGTTGATTATGGCAAATTGACCATAATAATCGTCAAACTTATAAATATAACCGAAACGTTTCAATGCATAATTATTCTGTGAATACAGCTGAGATGTCTCTTCAAGTTCCCTTTGAAGTTTGATTTGTAATTACAAAGTGTACAATAGAAATTTGGAGGCTTGCCGCAGGCCATTTTTTGATGTAATCGTAGACTAGAAGGCCAAGCGAAAGTTCTGCCGCATAATTCACAAGTGTGTTTAGTATCTGAAAGAAAAATTTATAGTCAGTAGTAATAAGAAGTGAAATTTATATTTAGATAGAAAAAAAAGCAATCATACTTTTCAGCGTAATATAACAAAAAAATAAAAACATATGCTTTCAAACAGCCAAAGATTATTATACATCAGAAGATGATGATAGATGGTAGATCAACATTTCTCAAAATTATCTCCGTCACCAATACTTCAATGAAAATCTCTCGCTATTAGTTTTGTGTACATAGAATGGTTTATTTAAAATGTTATCCCTAATAATCTCCAATTGATTAGTTTTACAAGATTATTTCAAACGAAACCTAATTCTCCACTTTAAATAAACAAGCATAAATCATTTAAATACAAGAAAAAAGACTTATAAAATATGTGACATAAATCGTGTGTGATTTAATAATATGATAACAACGATGAATCCTGGCTCCCCAGCACTTTGGGGATTTAATTTATTTATAAATAGGTAATAGTTTAGCCTCTCGACGAAACACATCACAAGGTTTGACGCCGACTAACAGCTAGCAAACAATAGCATTTGAAAATTATGGGAAATGAATTCTAGTTATGTGCTTTTGAAGGCTACTTTTGTATTTGGTACGGTGAGGACAATAAGGACAACACTCTTTGGGGTCCTTTCCACATTCAATTCTCAAATGATTTTTCAAATTCCTCAACCATTTGTACCCTTTTCCACACTTTGGACACTCAAAGCTGCCTGGTCTTTTATCCAGCCAATTGTTCGGCCTTGCTGCGGACTTTGAGTGAGACGCAGCCGCGTGCCTTCGTGCTGCTGAATTCTGTTGCTGGTGATTATGTGTTAATTGATGATACGAAGACCACATAGTCACCAATTCTGGAAAAGAAATAAACAGAATCTTTCAGAATATGATCCAAAGGCAACAAATACATCCAAGAAATAAAGACCTTTGTACTTTTGGCACACAGAGCTCTTGGTTTGTACAAAATCAAGGTGGAATTCCATTCAAGGAAGTGTTTTATCATTATATTCCTTAGCTATTTATTCGAATCCGAGGCGACATTCAATCGATTCATGACGTGATGTGATCGTTAAAACTGCTGAAATACCGATGATGAAATTTCCATATTTCTTTTTTTTTTTATTATATAAATTACATGATAATGAGAAGATTTTATTCACATTACAAAATAATGAAACTGTATTAATTCCCTGAAATAATACTAGATGCTACTGGAAAATACGTTCATTCCAGGATGGTTAGTTCTAATGTGTTGATACAAGTTTCCCCGCTGTTTAGTCCGGTGGACACAATATGGGCATTTGAACTGTGGCTCTTTTCCACATTCATGTCTCGTATGGCGCAACAATGTTGCTCGATGCTGGTAACCCTTCCCACAAGCTTCGCATCGATATGAAAATTCAATTCGCTGTTTGGCCAACCACATTGTTGCAAGATCTTTGATCAATGGCATCGTGGGATAAGTACGCTGGCCGCTACTCGACTTAGGCAGCATTAAACGTGCTATCGTTTCTGAAAAACAAGAGAACAGTATTAGGATATTTATAAATTGAACCTGTCAAGATCAAGAGCATACTAACGAAAATTATAAGGTAATTAACTTCGAACAATAGAGCAATCATTTAATATCGATTATCCTTCCTGTCCGCAAAATAAAGCAGTGGGCTAGAGCCTAGGACCGAATTGATAAGCAAAAGCATGCTGTACATTTACTCGTATCTACCCAACTTGCAGGATTAATTCTTTCTTTTTGTCTTTCAATTTCATGGAAAATACAAAACTCTTGAATGTATGAGGAAATACAACAGTAGACTCTTCTCCATTTTATGGAAAGGCAATTGAAATATTATTCGAATCTAATGCAGGGATTTATTATACCTGTGAATGTTTCTCTTAATGATGAAATGAATTCACAATCATGTGTTTTATGCCCACCGTAGAATAACGTCTTGTAAAACGTGTATAATATGTCGGAATAGCATCTCTAACATAAATTAATAAGGTAGCTAAAATTACAAGTAATACAAAGTTGACGAAACATACTACATAATATTACAGGGATCGGTGGATAATCTTGATTTAATCATTGTCAAAATTTCATTCCCTTTTATTATTATCATTATCCACAGGTAATATACATGTCAATGATCAACGCGAAACTGTAACTAAGATCTTAAGTCAAGGGCGTAAACGTCTAGACCAGGATGTTTCTTCCTAACGTGACAATATACGTATGAAGTCTGTTTACTTCGCAGTTCACAATAAGGACATTGGAATCTCGGTGGATGTCCACAGTCGTAGTTAACATGTCGATTTCTGTTACCTTTGCAAGCAAATTCGCGTTTGCATTTTGGACAAGGAAATGTAGTCGTTTCGTTTGTTTGATCTGATTTTTTAATAGCTAACTGGCTCCGATGCGAAGATTTCTTCAGCTTTACACTTGCGCTCTGAATTCCGGAGCCTGAAAAATGACCAATAAATATGTATCAGTTAAATAACAGACAGCAAAGCTTTCAAGACCAACATTTCTATACCACAGATTCAAAACGTCTTCTATTTCTTTCTGAAATTAATTTATATTTATTTACTTTACCCAATCATACAGTTGATGCTTACATTAATAAACTAATATACAGTTTCGATATATATTTACTCAATTCTCATTTTGGCCCGATAATTTTTACGGAATTACTTTAGTGTCTGAATTGTGAAAAGTGTTTCTGTCAATGTTTATTATCCAATAATAAATAGGAAACACAATAGATATTGATATAGTTTCATACTGAATTTTTGCCACTATCGCTTGGTATGCTTTTCAAATCTATGCAATATACTGCCACGCCAGAGTGTCTAGTTCTAATATGTTTGTAGACGGTGTGTTTCCGTTTGGATTTAATACCGCAATGAGGACATTGAAACCTTGGCGCCAAACCGCATTCATATTTGATATGCATCCACATAGATTTTGTAGATTTGTACCCATGACCACACTTCGGGCAATGTACGCTAAGAGACGGAGCAGGAAATCTACGTCGCTTGATTTGAAGGTCCATAAATGATGCGGAAGTTCTCGAGTTGGGGCAGTAATTGTCTGAAAATAAATAAAACTCTATATTGATACAGAAATAATTAACATTTCACAAAACACTCCCATCTTTGTGTTGAATTAATCAGGAATTTGGAGAGAAAAAGACCATCTACTTTACTGGAGTAAAACTAGGTGCCTACAACTAGATATAAATAAAGTATCAGACACCATAGGATTAGCGAAGAATAATATATAAAATTTAGCGCAATTAATGAAGAAAATGAGTTCATATTAATTACGAAATTTTATTTAGCGTTAATGAAATCCCCACAGCGTGTGAGGCTGCCTACATACATTATTGTGGTATTAGAACATTATTTGTCATAACATCTGTACAGTAAAGTGTGGAATTTTGGTGTAGCTTTTTGATATGCGCCCAGACTTGTGTTCGCTGTCTTAAACGGCTCCTGCAATAAGGGCATTCAAATCTCTGAGGTACTCCACACTCGTATCTGTAATGGCGCAACATATGACTACGCCTTTTGTACCAACGACTGCAATTGGGACACGGATGTCTTTCCATGTCTGAATACTTGACGTGTCTCATGAAATCAAGATACCCGTGATTCTGCTGGCCTGAAAACAAACGCAATTTAATACCGTTAGTAATGTTCTAATACACAAAATTTTATAAATAAAAGGTTTCATTAACTCTGTCAACTCCACGTAACAAACAGGTTGATTCGGATGCTTGCATCTTATATGCCTGTAAATATGGTCCTTTCTTTTATTAAGAAATCCGCAGTGAGGACATGCATATCTCAAATGCTGTTGTAATCGGGCAGGTATCTTTCGCTGCAGATATTTTGGATATAAAACTTCAGGGGCCGGCGACATACCTGTAAGCATTACAAATAAGATTTCTAAATTAGCGATAATGAAATCAAGTACACGATATAATCATACATAGAAATTATAACGACAGAACCCTTCGCCTCCCAATTATTTCAATATTTACACGAGTTAGTCACAGTTTGAGTTGGTCATTTATATTTTTTAATAATCCTTTAGTACGAATTAATAATTATACATAAAATAGCCCACAGTTAGTTGTTGGAACGAAGTTATTAACGTTTACCTCAAAAAAATGAGTGGTTTTGATTTGCAGAATACTGCAGTGTGAAGTAAAGTTATAACTTTTTGTCAGTTTTATTTTCGCCTCATTACAAACGACATATTGCACTATATGTATAATCGATATCCTATTACCTCCTGAAATGTTTTTATAGATATTTCAATATTTGTATACAAGCTATGATTAAATCTGGTAGTTGGAATCGTGGCTAGGGGGATATTGGATATAATTCAGAGCTGTATGAGTGACTGTATATATAGATAACTTCAACATTCTTATAGAACTATAAATAATTAAATGAAAATACTTCAATTGACTGCTTTCTATTATTTCCCATTGAAAGTTCGGTTTTCTATAATTATAGGGTCACGTAGAGATTCAAGAATGGCATCTTTGAGACGCCAATCCGACAGATAAATTAAAATAATTTTTTAACTTCGACTGGCAGATGAGGATGCCATCTACGAACATGTCTGTAAACATTAGACGATGAGTTATCTCTTTTCTGACAATAAGGACAAGAGTATCGGGGCATCTGTCCACACTTGTGTCGTATCATATCCCACATCCTTCTGTAGCCTGCGTTGCATTTAGGACAGATATAAGCGGTAATCGATGTTCCATTTGCCCAGTCTGGCATTTGAACATCTGGAAAAACAAATATTATTTATCTTATGGTGTGATTAATAATCTCTGTAACAAAATCCACTGAATATATGTATATGATAGTGGACAAGCGTTTAGACTCTAAGGGTATGCACAGTGATTGATTTCAGGTAGAACAACTTTTTTTTTTCTATTCAATTCCATCGAGCGAATAAATTTTCTCTTTTATTACTTATAAATTGCGGGGCAAGTCGAGTATAACTATATTTCATAAATCTGCTGCTAGTTCCTCTTTCTCTTACAACAATTGATTACCTTAATACTATGGACATGCATAGTACTTAGATCTAATTCTAAAACAAATCAGATAAACTTGATAGTCGCATTGTGAATATCTGTAATGTTTAAGATATTAGATAATTGCACAATTTGTTTGTGTAATCGAAAAATGAAGAGATGGATTTTTCATGGTACATATACATGTGATTGTGATATGTGGCTTCTTCGAATCAACACTTATAGACTCTCACAGGCAATCCGTCGTGTCTTACTCTAACGTGTCTGTAAATATTTGACGAACATTTGTCTCTCTTGTTGCAATACGGACACTTGAATCTTGGTTGTTTACCGCAATCGTGTTTTAGATGGGATTTTAAAGTTCTTTCGTAAGTGTAGCCGGCGTTACAGTAAGGACAGTGATATGGCATCGTTTGAAGTTGCCAATGCGAAGGGTCGTCCTTGTATTTGTATTTTAAATCCGAGGTAGAAACTTCCATACTTGTATGTTGAATGTTGAACAAGGGAGGACCGTATGACAACACCGACTGACCTGCAGGCAATAATTTTCATCAATTAGTATGACAATCAAGATAACATTGACAGATAATTCAAGCAGCAGTTATTTCAAATATATTGGGTTTAAAGAAGTTCCACTTATACAATTGAAACATACATTGGTGCTAGGCGGATTTGGTTCATAATTCATCTATGAAACGCAATTATTAACTTATATTACAGTCAAATTTATAACATTGAAATTTACGTACACGTATATAGGGAGAAAGATGATTCGTAGAGATAGAGAAAAAAGAATGTGATTGATAAACTAAAGTATGTATGTCGGACAAAAGAAAGAAGTAATTAAATCAGAAAAAATAAAAGATTAACGAAGTTTCAAGTTTGAGTAAAGAATCAGCGTAACATTTATTTATAAGTCAATAATATTGAGCTGGTACGAGTCTTTTATTTGACCAAATTCTAGTGACTTACATTTTAGTATGAATAAAAGTCTTCAACAGAATCCTATACCCATGATTTAAATGGAAGTTCATGTTGATAAATTTACAAATTAACTTATCACGTTACTCAGTGTAGTTTTGTCGTGTAAATTTTCAAGCCGGGATGCCACCTACTTATATGCCTGTATATGTTATACGCCTTCTTATCCCTTTTCTCACAATAAGGACAACCAAACCTTGGGTCTTGACCACAGATGTGACGATAATGAGTCATCATATTTGACTCCAATGTAAATCCGCCGTTGCACCTTGGACAGAAGAATTGCTTCTTTGATCTTTCCGTTTGAAGACATGTAGCTAATCTGTACGCTGAAAAGAAATTCAAAAGAACTCATTAATAACTGCTGACCACTTCAATTCATTGCTATTGAATACTAACTCGTTTTTGTTACTATGGAATAGTTGAAAAAATACTACATTGAGACATATTCTCAATTGCACACGGGAGATACGAGATACTCTGCTTCAATGCCTCCCAAGCTTATACTCAATGGTATTCAGCAAGCTGCTATGTCACATAATTTATATATCTTACTTTTACAATGGAGAAATTTTGAATTTGACATTTTGATCCATTGTTG
Organism: Rhogogaster chlorosoma; assembly: GCA_944452935.1. Taxonomy (NCBI): domain Eukaryota; kingdom Metazoa; phylum Arthropoda; class Insecta; order Hymenoptera; family Tenthredinidae; genus Rhogogaster; species Rhogogaster chlorosoma. The sequence continues at coordinate 1,454,199 of OX101803.1, forward strand.
AAGTTTGGACTGGCTTACTGCTGCTCATTCTAAAATAATGTTCGATCAATTTATTTGAGCCTTGAAACGTGTTCGGTTTTAGATCACGAAGAGAAGCCAAATCTTTGCACTGTTTGGGTATATTATTTTATACTTTTTAATACAGCTTCACGTAAGTCAATTCCTTGTCACAATGCTTGGCCCTTATATGCCTGTAAATTGCTTGTGTGTATTTGCTACACATTTCGCAATGCGGACATTTGAATCTCGGGAAATCTACACACTCTAATCTATAATGACGGCTCATCCCGCCCGACGTATGAAAAGTCCTTGCACATTTAGGGCAAGGAAAAGCCCTCCTAGCCAAAGAGCTATTTGGCAGCTTTAAAAAACGACGCGAGGGCCTCAAGGCTGCGTGAACTTTGCCCGTTAGAATTGGCCAGAAATCTGGAAATATAAAGGATGGCCTGTTAATAAATAAACCAGACAAATGGAGCCACGGAAAATCTTATTTTAACATCTTACATAGACTTCTGACACCTTAATGTTCAGGTAAACATGTACAAGCCCCATTTCTCGGCAAGAACTGTTTTGACAGAGAACATGCAAGAGTCTGAAAGACAATTATTTCATTCTGTTTCTCAGTGAAATACGTTATTAACAATTTACATTTATTTCTCGACTTGCAACATGTCGTAAAGAAATAAGTTAATATGGAATATAATGAAGGATTTACTGAAGGAGGGATAATTTCAGTTACAAGTGTAAAATACTTTATTAATACTATGAAAAACCTCATGATTTCAACGAGTAGAAACATTTCAATTGAATAGGGCTAAGCTTTTCACTCCCATGTTTGAATAAATTGTATCAATCCAAGGGAATCACCTCCCTGAATCTTTTTCGCTAAAGCACTGAGCAGTACGCACAATCTGATTTCAAATTCAATTCTTACTTGATATACCGATGGGCAATAAATTCAATTGACTTAATATAGTTTTAAGGCAGATACTGGTTTATCAGGATGTAGGCATCTAATGTGCTGATAAACATTGGAAGCCTTTTTACTTTTCAATATACAGTATGGACACTGGAACCGTGGTGCTTGTCCGCATTCATAACGGTAATGACCAAGCATTGTGTCCCTTCTTCCGTACCCTTTGCAGCATATAGGACAGTGGTATTTTCCCGTGTTCAAATTGAACTGAACATCTTTCTTGGCCGAACGTTTCTTATGGGAATTCTTCATGAACACAACGCGAAAACCGCCCGGTTTATTTCCTAGAAATAATATTTTAGTCCTGTTAGTGTTATAGTGGAGAATTTCGATTGATGAACAAAGTAATTACCATAAAGCCAAATATCATTAATTGCATGCAGAAAAAAATCTCTTATAACTAATGAAGCTAGTATTTTCTCACATTTTCGTTCGTAATATCATCGAGAGAATTTATCGTCTAATCGAGGGATAAATTTCATCTACCTTTATCGAACAATATAAAGAGCAGATAGAGTAATATTTATTATTTGAATTTTATTATTCAACATCAACGATCATAGAAGTTCTTGAATGCTTATTTTATAAGATAATTAGGTACTTCGTATTAGACACATCCCAGCTGAATTTCTCAGCTATTGAGAGCTAGATACTAAGCAAGTAATACTTTATTATTAAATTCAAAGTGTAAGTAGTATCTACTTATTTCTAAACATCTGGAAAACGTGTTAACATAATATTTATCACGAGTTGTAACGGCGCTCTCAATACAATACGTTAAATATCAGAGACTGTTTCGGATGTACGTGTCTTATGTGAGCCTTAACGTTAAACTTTCTCCTGCTCAATTTCCCACAATATCCACACTCAAATCTCGGCGGTTTTCCACTGCATTCGTATCTGTAGTGTGCAGTCGTTGCACTTTTAGTGGTATAACTTCTTCCACAATTAGGACAAGGGTATTTGTGTCTATCACTCTTAGCTTCCATTGCAGATTTGTACTCCATGCATCCTGGCAAGAAGGCTGAAAAACAAATTGAAAATGTTAAATAATATAATGGCGTTTAACTTGACAGACAATCAACCCATGATCCGTATCTAACAATTTGAAAATCTGTGGTAAATAGAATATTTTATTCACACGAATACAATATCAGAATTTCAAACACTAAGACAATTGCCATGAACTGTTTAGGATGAAAATAGCAAGTGGGTAGAATAATAATTCTAGGATCATTCCTGAATAACCTTTCAACATCTTTTGCCCAGTTTCAGACAGACTTCATACCCTCGCTAAAATTCCCTCCCTAAACGCAGGAATTTTACCTGCCTTCTCAGTACAATTTATTCATACTGATGGCATGATCTGGATGTTTTATTCTTATATGACGATATATAGTGGACGCTCTGGTGCCTTGTTTACCGCAATACGGGCATTCAAATCTTGGCGACTTTCCACATTCATGTTTACAGTGATATTTCATATTGTCAAGGCGATTATAAGTCCGCTCACACTTTGGACATTGAAACCTAAGCGCCAGCCCTTCGCTACCTTCGAATACTTGAATACTTTGAATATCTTCTCTACTCTTCTTTCCATCTGCACGCGGAACCCAGACTATGCTGAACGAAGGTGATTCTGGAACAAATTTAATTTAGAAATATGTATTACGTGTAAGAAAACAATCGCATCCATTCGCAGAAATGAAATCATATTCATATTTCTTCATTTACGTATACATAAATAGATTCATTATCATTATTAAATAACGAATGTGCTCCAAAAATACCGACTCCAAAAAATGATCAGATAATTTTTATTCGAAATAATTTTATACCATAGGAATACATTAATATATTCGCAATACCTGAGGTACATTTCAGAATTCTGAAAACCGCAAGTATTGCGATTAAATCATTGTACAAATAGCAAATAGTTTTCAATTATAGAAAACAGTTAGAATCGTGACAAATTAGATCCGTAATTAAATGTTTTATTAACGAAATGAGAAAAATGATTAAAAATCAAAAGCGAATACAACTATCATAGCTATATTTACGATACTGTTGATTATATGGGTATAGAAAATTTGTATCTTAAAAAAATCGGATTGACGAGAACAACTCGTGTGATTATATCAATATAGTTTAATGAGTTTGACTTCATTCTCTGAATGTTTGGTACGAACGTGCTTGTACATATTTCCCGGCTGTTTGCTAACAATGGGACAGTAAGGGCATTGATATCTTGGCGGTCTTCCACAATCATATTTACAGTGATATTTCATATTGCCGAGGCGATTATAAGTCCTTCCACACTTGGGACATTGGTACCTAACAGCCAGTCCTCCGCGATCTTCGAATACTTCTTCACCCTTCTTTCCGTCTATGGTCGGAACCCAGACTGTACTGAACGAAGGTGATTCTGGAACAAATTTAATTTAGAAATATATATTATGTGTAATCGGAAAGCAAGAAGGCAATCGGGTACACAGAAATGGAACCATATTCATATTTCTTCATTTACTTATACATAAATAAATTCATTACCATTATTAAATAATGAATGAGCTGAAAAAATATCGACTCGAAAAAAAGGATCAGTTGATTTTTATTTGATATAATTTTATACTATATGAATACATTAATATATTTGCAATACCATGAGGTAGATATTTTCATTCTAAAATATCGCAAGTATTGCAATCAAATCATTGTACAAATATTTTGAATAGTTTACAATTATAGAAAACGGTTAGAAACGTGACAATTTGAATCCTTAATTAAATGTTTTAATAAACGAACGTGAAAACATATTTACGATACTGTTGATTATACAAGTATGGAAAATTTGTTTCTTAAACAAATTGAATTGACTAGAAAGAATTGTGTGATTATATCAATATAGTTTAATGAGTTTGACTTCATTCTTTGAATGTTTGGTACGAACGTGCTTGTACATATTCCCTGGCTGTTTGCTAACACTGGGACAGTATGGGCATTGATATCTGGGCGGTTTTCCACACGCATATTTATAGTGTTCCTTCATATGATCTTTACGCGAATAGCTCCGTCCGCATTTAGGACAATAATGTCTTTCATGATAGGAGTTTCCATAGTGCCAGTTGTTGCCCTGAAGAATTTCAGAATCTAGAGCCAGCGGGAAATCTGTAAATATAAAGGTTTCAATTCAATCCAATAATAATGTTAAATCATTACGATTACTGTACATTAGAAATTGTTAATTAGGTAAGTAAGAGTTTAAAAGTTAAATAAATTAGTCAATGCATATGTTTGCGTTATTTTTCCAACTTTCTAGGTCACCAGTAATTTATATTCAATTTATTCCCCATTTTAAATTTCCCAACTGTTTCCATCTTGGTATTATATCGCACAGGTATTGTAAAGTAAACATTGAAAATCCATTGCTTTATAGCTACTTAAACGTATCATTTATTGGTATTGTCTATATCTATTGCAAACTGAATGAAGAAGCCAAATTTCAGTATTAATATACAAATCAATTGTATAGATTTAGGTTTTAATGCAATTTCTATAAATATCAATAACGTATAATTCATCATCCTTATGTCTTCTCCTAATGTGTTTATAAACGTCGGATGTTTTCTTGGATCTATAGTGGCAGTGAGGACATTGGAAACGCGGTGCTTGCCCACATTCGTAGCGCAAATGTTTGCACAAATTTGCTCTCCTGTTGAAGACGCTTCGGCAATTCGGGCATGGAAATGTCGTTTGGTTTGGTAGTTGAGCTAAAATTGAGGATCGGCCGAGTGGAAAGGCTGTGTAAAGACCTGTAATGAAAAAATATTCTTGTTAATAATAACGTTCGATAAGATTCGAGCCAGATCTTTCACCAAAGTACACAAATGCGCGTCTACTATTCAGGCACAATCCATTCTCCCCCATTAGGTTCATCGCTATAACATGGACTATGCATTCTTACTTTTAATTAAAGAATCAGATCTTTCATTGCGGCGATTATTGCTCAAAAATTTAGTTTCGTTTATTACTTATAATAATACTATTCACAATCAGCTGTCCATCAATTTTAAGATTGAATAAATATAACAAACAAAGATACAGAGACAAAATACACACGTGTATGGGCATTAATAAGTTTGGAATAAAGGAGGAAATTGACTGGATACCTATAATCTTAAGACTCAATTCCACCAGTTTACGATTTGTATAAGTCTATCGTGTAAACCACACGCCCAGGATGTTTTCTGCGGACATGCGCCCGAGCGTTTGAAGGATGTCTTGCACGGTAAATACAATATGGACAATTGAATCTCGGCGGCTGACCGCATTCGAGTTTAATATGAGTTGTCAGATTGCATTTTCTATTGAAAACACTGCTGCAATTATGGCACGGAAAACCGCCGTTGTTTTCACCTCCTGATATCGAAGAGATTTTCTGATCCAAATGCTGGTAGTAGAGCCTTGTCCGATCGGAAGCAACAGTATGATTGATACCTGTAAAAACAGAATTATTGTGTTAGACAGTCGAGTGGGAAATCGTAAATAAACGCAGAAGATTTGAACATCGAATCAAACGATAAGAAAAACTTGTCGCAAATTAATGCCGCTGCTAATTGACAACGCCAAAAACTTGGTAGATATTTTTATTTCAAAAGAGTACACTTCATGCCTTCAACACCTAGTATAGAATGTAATTTCAATTGGAGAAACGAAATTCACAGTTATCAGCGTTTTTCAAATTATTAAAGCATTCTTCTTTGTCTTTCTATAGCTCCTCTAGTATATAACTTTAAATCGTTGTCTTTCATCTAGTTTCAGGAGGACTGATTGAAGACGTTATTGATTTACATGAGATTGAGAAAAGGGATAAATTCTAACAAATATCAACTTTGATATTATCGTTTTAGATGTGTATAGTACAAATGCATACATGCGAGAGATATTAAGCATACGATCGATAAATGTCTACAACATATACATCGCAGCCTAAATGAGCTCTGCGAACGTGTGCTCTAATGTTGGACGTTTTCTTCGATAGATAATTACAGTAGGGACAACTGAATCTAGGCAACTGTCCGCACTCGAATCTAATATGCTTTTGTAGATTGTTTTTTCTATTGTAAACGCTGGTACAATTTGGACAAGGGTATCTCGTGTTGTAAGTCAGAGGTAGAGCTGTAGTAATACCCTCGTCGTTTTCACACGTTTCATCCCTCGTCTGATCGTAGGGCCTCTTGTGGTAATAGACGGGTCCTATAACATTTGTAAAAAGAAGAATTATAGTGTCAAGAGTAAAGGTTTTCAAAAATTAAACACAAGCCATTGATAGGGAAGAATATTCTCTATATTGGTAAGCGGAGTATTCAATAATCAGAGAAAATAAGTTCATGGTAAGATAAGTGTTTCCTAATAAATTTACAACTTTATTCTCCCACACTGTGATCAGAAGAACGTAATTGTATGGCTGATAAAAGTTCGGAAAATCTACGGCTTTAAAATCGCCGAATCGTTAGCAGCACATAAATCGATACAATAGACTGAATCACCGGGATGTCTGGCACGTATGTGCATGTAAATATTCCACGATCGTTTGGCTTTATTAGTGCAATACGGACATTGAAAACGTGGGATTTTGCCACACTGAAAGGCCAAATGTCTGCTCAAAGTTTTGTGCGTGGAAAAGCCTTGTTTGCAGGTCGGGCATTTCAATGGTTTTTTCTCATCAGATGAATGCCGGCGATGTGGCGTTTGCTGCGATGTAGAGAGTTGAGAAAATTCCGCTTCACAAGCCGCATCTGTAATATCGGAACAAAATCTTGTCAGTAGAATAGATAAGTTATTATTCCTAAGTTCTAGCTGTGGCTAGAAATTTTACGAAGACAAATGAGAGGAGGAATTTTTCTCCCCACGTTATTACCATCAGAATAATTCTGCTTGATGTAAACGCAGTTCGAAACGGGACCGTTAGACTCTTCCGTAAGTTTTCTCTGACATATTGGTAGATTGAAAACATCCTGCATGTCGATATGTTCAAATGGTTTATACCTGGGATGAGCAGAAACAGAAAACGTGAATAATAGAGGACTGGTATTATCTTTAAAAAGAATTCAGGAGAGTTGAAATTTTAAGGCGTGCATCAATATGATGAAAATATAACTATTCAAAATTGCTTTCACCTGTGGGGATCACGACATTTGGGGTCTCGCGAGTTTTCCTTTTTCTTAGATTGCGTATACAGATCAATAATGTATGGCCTTTCAGTTTTGTGGACCACTCTTACGTGGGAATACATATTGGAAGAACTTTTGCATTTCTTAATACAGTAAGGGCACTTGAATCTAGGATCCTGGCCACATTGGAAACGATAATGTTTCCTCATGTCCGATAAGTACTTGTAGCTGTGACCGCATCTCGGACAGACAAATTTTTTTCCTCGATCCTGTCGACTGTCTGATATCGAGCAGTTGATACCAGCAAGTGGATCAGATTCCGTCCCAGATAGACTACCGATACTTAGAGTGGAAAAAAAATTATCTTGCGTAGCAATAGTTTTGTCTGATTCAATTTGCGGATAGCGTTGATAAGACGGCATGAATGGATTTGATTCCTCCAATGATAGAGCCGCAGTCATGTCGTTATTGATATCTGCATGTCCTTGGAGAAGCTGGTAATCTGCAAACGAATAATAAACCAGAATATTTAGTTATTGTAATGTCTGGAGAGAAATAATATTTCAAGCAGTCATCGGTCAGCGATTGACAATTTTGTTAGCGGCAAGTCTATAAAGAAATTCGATTTTCAATTTGATTTCAATTTATTAGGAAATAGAATAATATTGGGATCAAAGTCAATAATAAGTTCTTACATTTATTTATGTAGTTTTGTTTTTTCCCCATCATCAAATCGAAGGTAATACTTATAAATACTGTGAATATCTAGGAAAGAAATTATCGTCTAAATAGAACATAATATCATCTATAAAGTAAACTCGACTAAACTACGTACGTAAGTATGATTGTGTATAAGTTAATATAAGATTAAAGAAATACTAGCTACCAACTTTTACTTGATAAACTTATGTAAAGACAACGTATTCAACTGGGAATTATCGTCCTTGGAGAATAATAGGCGGACAGAATCGATAAATTATACAAAATACAACGAAGAAAGAGACTTTTTGAAAGAAACACTTTTATGCTTAGCTTAACTAAAACGAGATTCACTGATAACAATGTATCTGGAAGTTTGATCGCCGTGTTGCATGCGTATATGTTTATTAACGTTAAAACTATAAGGAGATACCAAATGGCACAGCGGACATTTGTAGATTTTACGAACTGAGTTTGGATTGTTAGGACAATACTTTCTACAGTGCATCGAGAGACTGCCTGCTGTATATAATCTATCGCAATGAGGGCATCTCTCCTTCCCAGTGTCTGTCTCGCGAACCCAGGTCTGCGGCATAGTTTTTCCATGAAGTTTTTGCTGCATGGCTTGTATACGTCTTCCTGCAACAGGGTGATTTCCGAAATATTTTACAAAAGGGAATCTTCCATTTACAATAATGTTTCTTTCTTCTTATATTGCAAACACTTTTCCAGAACCAAGAGAAGAGGTAGTCTTGTACGAATTCATGCAGCGTGAAATAAAATAATTCCAATCATTTTCAAACTACGAATAAATGAGGGAAATGGTTCTTTCCAATTCAATATCTCGTTAGTACTGGATGAAAGTTTGAAGCTAATTTTAAATGCTCAATTTTATACCCGTACTCATGTCATTGATATTCACTTGTCCTCCCGGAAGCTGATTATCTGGAAATGAATAAATCACAATCATTATTTAGGTATCATTATAGGCGATATTTGCATGCCGAACAATTATTAGTTAGTAATTCACACCAGGCGTTAACAATTAGTGATAATGATGTTCTACAAATAGAAAGTATTCACGATTTTCTGAATGACGATTCAACATAGATTTATTGAAAGAAACAAGCTAGCGAATGCTGAAAGTAAAATTTAACTGCATACAATTTTAACATATAGATTCTTCCCTCTAAATAATTATCAATGCTTAATATTAAGTGACCAGTAACAGACTGGCAAGTCTAATTAAAGGTAGAGTAGATTTATCTAAAACTTGGAGTAAACTATAATAATACTTTGCACAGCGAATATACAAATGTTGCAACTCACAGGTACCGGGATACAAATAAAGTAATACTTTTGGCCAAGTGATGTAAAATATTTCGAATAAAATAGAATAATAAGATCTGCGTGGCAGCAACATGTGATATTCATCATTTGATTCCATTAAATTAAATAGCTATTCATAAATACTGGATCGTTTATAATAATCCATGTAGCATTTTGATTATTATGTTTCCTCCTTATGTGTGTATTAACATTGAAACTATAAGCAGATATATAATTGCACAATGAACATTTGTAGATTTTCCTAACAAAGTCAGGATTATTTGGACAATACTGTCGACGATGTCTGGCAAAATTGCACGGGCTATAAAAGTTGTGGCAATGAGGACATTTTTTTTTCCCATCGAGTCTAACCCGCGTCCTCCGCGGCATAGCTTTTCCAACTAATTTTTGCTGACTGGTCCTTCGCGGCGCACGTCTTCCTGCAACAAGACGAATTTCCAAATCTTGTACGACGCTACATTGTTTGTATTTGCTATTTTCATTCGTTTTATTTCGATTGAGAAAACTTTTACCTAAACTAGAATTACCAACGCATGCAAGTGTGCAAGTTGCCTTTCTACTTATTCGCAGAAATAAAGTGAAATATCATTACATTCGTAAATTAGAGAGATTTTCTCACCTAACATATTATAATATATCGTGTGCATTTCTTTGGATATTTTATTCATTCAACTCTTCAAACTGACTAGGTACAAGAAATTATTATCATACAATAATAAATTGTTATCAGACAGTTGAGTTTCTTTTTAATATTCGTGAAATGAATTCTTCACATAATAGTAATATATCTAGAAGTTGGATCACGATGTTTAACGCGTATATGCTGAGTGACGTTGAAACTATACGGAGATACCAAATTACAGAGCGGACATTTGTAGATTTTCTGGACCAAGTTAGGATTGTTCCGACAATACTCTCGACAATGTCTGAGTAAATTTGGTGTAGTAATCATTCTGTGGCAATGAGGACATTTTTTTTTCCCGCTTCTTGTCACGCGATTCCTCAGCGGTACAGAATATTCGACTAGTTTTGGCCGAGTGTCTCGAAAACTTAGTCCTGCAACAAAACGAATTTCGACATTGTTTTACGAACTTGAAATCTTCACCTCCATCCTCGTTTTCCAACGGGAAGAAAACGTTTCAATGAAAATATTACAAGCAGCAATTTAATAATGCATGCAGCAGCAAGCTGGAAATAATTAGACCGCTTATTCTACAGAGCATAAAGTCAATAACAATAAATAATTATATACAATTTATATGAGGATAACAAAACCACTACTTCCTATCCCGTTTCCAGAGTTTTATTCAACAAATAGTTTAATCAGCGGCTATGAGAAATTCGTAAAGGAAAATCGCACAAAGATTATCATTTTCCTGTCCTGTGAAAGCTGTATTGATCATGTTGAGTCATACAGTGCCTGTGCATGTTCGATGTATGAACAGTACTATAATCACACGTAGCACACTGGAAAACTGCTGTGTTACAACGGGCGTTTGGATTCTCTGAACAATACAAGAAACGATGTGAATCTCTGCTACGACGTTTCTCATACTTTCGATTGCAATATTGACAATAATATGCCTGTGGTTGCGACAGCCTTTCCCTTAGTTTCTTTGGCATAGTTCGCTTCCGTTTCTTAGGCAGCAGTCTCAGATCTGAAAAACAGGAAGATATTCGGCTGGTTAATGTCGAACAGTAATGACCAGCTGTTACAGATTTTAGGAGACAATTTCTAGCGTGCAGAATAAGTGTGCTCAAAGTTGGGTAGCAAAAATCACTCTGCCTTTATATCTTGCACGATCCATTGCCAGGAACAGTTTATTTATTCATGACAATACCTGAACACAACAAATATATTTACAATGCGTTCGATCCTTGATAAATAAATAAGTGTGACGAAAATTGGAGTTTTGTTTTGTTTTGTTTTTCTTAAAGACTGTTAGCTAGTCCACGCGGAGGATAACAGTGTAGTTTTTTATGCTTATAAAAGCTGGATGTCTGAGAGAATGTCCTTCCGCAAATAGAGCATTCTGTAGTACGGCCACAATCGCGTCTGGTATGTTGGATCAGGTCCGGTTGTCGAGAGAATGCAGATCCGCATGTTTGGCATTGGAAAGGTTTAACAACTACGGATTTATTTCTTAACGATGATGGATTTTTATGGCAATGTCTTCCCTGGTGAGTCAACAGGTATCTTTTCTCCGTGTAACATTTGCCACAAAATATACAAGCGAATCGACGCTTCGAACTTGATTCCGAGCCAGTTTCGCGAGCTGAATATTGATCCGACAGGCCAAAGATTGGCTCCGGGAAAAACACACTCCATGATTCTGAAAAATAAATGCCAAACACTGCTGGTTAGATTTATTATACTCTGACGATCTAAATTAACCAAACTATGAACATTTTCAGGGCGGAACGACCGCTTACGATTTTATAAATCCCATGCTTAAGTGTGAACATAATTCTTGCGCTAATTTATAGAATTTATTCAAACAATAAACATCAGAAGTTGTATTCGTTTAACACTTCAATCTTACGTAACTCCTGATATATCTTTGAGACAGACTTTATTTGGTTTTATTTAAACACTAGCTTTGATTTATTTATCACTGACGGGAAGTAGAACGTATTTGGTTTGTAGTTGTTGGGGTTTTGAAATGTCCAAAGCGTATACATCCAATCCAGGATGAATTTTCCTAATATGTATATAATTATTGGATTGTTGTTTGGATCTATAGCTGCAATACGGGCATTGGAAACGCGGCGGTTTGCCACATTCGTAATTGATATGTCGTTTAAGATGTCCTTTCTGAGAATATGATTTCCCACACTTTGAGCAGCGGTGTTCCTTGGAGTAGTCTTCCCTTCGAATAGCATTACTCGGCGTCAATTCCAATCCATAACTCTCATCTACTCCAACAATCTGCCAATATTCTGTAAGCATCAGAATGAAAGGTGTGTCAATACGATCAACGATTCTGTAAAATGGACAGAAAATCACATGAAAGGAATCTTACAGATTTTTTTTACTGAAATTAAACCACCCGATGGAAATTGGAGAGATATATTGGCATTACATGATGATTTATTATTGAAAAATGTGGAAAATTATTTATGAACAATTATTAAATGCACAACTTTTTCCTAAATATTCATATTTCATGTATTATATGTATTTTGAAAGATTTCGGAATAGTTTATGGTAACAATGAAACTATGGCTAAAGAAATTGCGCACTTTGTACATCACGGAGTTTGGCGAAGCGTCTTTGTGAATATTACTTTAAAGAACCGATAAGACTGTACAGTAGTTGTAAAATATCGAATCCTTACTATCTTGAGTCATCAAAGACCTAAATAAATGGTAACAACAATTCTTATTTATTTTTATAACATGTATTCAAAGTATCTAACAGTTTGAAATTTATAATTTCACATACATCTGTGAGCCTTGGAATAAAGAGATATCATTCATGTATATCTAGTACGGAGTAGTTACGTAGAAACATTTTCTATGCAATAGATAAATAAAATGTTTTATTCATTATTGTGTGCTTTGACTAAGGCACGTTTAAATAAATATAGTAATAGCTTACACAAGCTATTTCGACTACCTCGCGTTTATTTCTACAAAAAAAGAACAGAGGAATTTTCAACAGGCACATCACTTTGTACTATGTCTCCTCAGACTTCAGACTTTTCGTTCAATGTGTTGTAACTCATTTTAATAGAAACAGGAATGAGAAGTACGACCTGGAAACGTGCAACAAGAAAAATCACGCATCGTTAAGATTATAAATAAAAAATGAATTGGTAATAAATATTATTTTCTTAATATATTACTTATATAGTATACATACTATGAGTTATGATTTATAAAAATATATCGATGGCTTGGACTTGGATACCACCGTAACATTATAATAAACAACGTTTATTCAAGATATTGTCTCTATATAATTTGTTCGATATTTTCCCCAAATTTAATAAGTTATTATTAATATTTTCTCGTCTCTTCAAGATTAAATTACGTAATAGAAAATTATTCTTACAATTTGATATATGTTGAATTGTGATATCAAGTCTAGACAATTAATGCTCTATAAATTCAACAGTCCCTGTTATCGGATTCAGAACTGTTATTCTCTCGTAGTTTTCTTTTCATTTATACTCCATGCAATTCTGAACAATTTAATCCTGTCAAATCATAGAAGTTATATTAGGAAAATGATGTATCCGTGCAACATGCTCCGCGAGAGTATCGGGCCTGGAGTAAACTCTTCCGCAATGTGGGCAGACACACTTTAGCTTTGTAGGTCCGCATCCGTAACGAGTATGTCTGCTCAGAGATGACAAGTTCTTATAACGTTTTCCACATTCGGGGCATTGGTGATCTCCACTGCCAATGGTCATTTGAAAGGTCTCTGTAACGAGAAGGGGGTAGCGATCAGTTTGCTTGGTTGAATATTGCCCAAACGCTACCCTCTAGCAAGGGGATTCATCTTGAAAAAATAATATTTGAAAAATAACGAGGGATATTTAGGTGATTGAATAACTGGTAAAACTTGTGGACTTAGTCTGAAATGAAAGCAATCAATCATCCAATGACCTACTAAGAATATATGAATCACGACCTGTTTTAATGTTATATTAAATATAGTCTCTCCGACACTTTGAACGTTACGAAGTGAACCCATGTTTCAAACGAATAGTTAGAGATGATCTACATGCTGAATTTCTGAATAGTAAAATTTACACTGAATTGTAAGCTGTAAATTTTCATCTACAGGGTATAAAATATTACGAATATTAAATTGCTTTCATTGATTACAGCGGATTATTTCATATGGCAGATATAATAGAGGCAATAAATAGACACATATTTCACATTAATATACATACTCTTTTTATTGAAAATAATGATTTTCTTTAACGAATTTCAAGCAGATTGGGACAACATTCTGTTTGACGTTCGATAAGTTATGTATTCCGAAAGGATCCTAATCTCCTTGGTTTTAAATTACGTACTTACTAAGAGGACTGTGCATTTCATTGCAGTCTACTCTCGAATGAAGTTTGATAATACGGTACGGAGTAAAAATCAATAATTTATCAGAGAATGAGATTATAAACGGTTTCTATAATTTTTATTCAAACATTCATATAAAACTTTACAAACTTCAGTACATCGATCAAACGATTAGTTAAAATGGATACTCAGTCTCGTTGCATGATAAGAAAAAGTGAAGAATGGAAAGGGAGAAAAGGCCCGATTCCGACGAATCATCCGATGCATATTTTCAACAAATTTAACTTGAGTAAAGCAAAATAACAACATCATTACATAAATATATATTGAATAATATTAATAATGATTGGACACCTCTCTTTTATATCTATAATATTTACGTATTGTCATTAGAACTTATATTTATCAGTAACTGGTAATAAGGTAGGAATGTTTTTTCATTTGGTATATGGTAAAACTTACTTTTATCTTCGTACAGAAATTTAATGGGGTTCATCTAATTATACAGCATTGGGGGGGAACCAATTTCAGTCATGGTTTTGTACTTGGCATTCATATACTCCTTTCTTGAATAATTTTCGCTCTCAGTCTCGCATAGAACAGCAAATAATAAGAAGAAAATGAATTCAGAAGAAACAGAATTCCAATCAAATCAAAGAGCAGTTATCCGAGGTTGTTTTAAATTTCATCAATTCTTTGAAATCTCAATGTAGATTCTATTGAGATCTATTCTCTGCCTGTATCATTGATGAAATGAAAGAATATAATGTAACTTTGCAGATCTGTAATTCTAATGTTATACCTATAATTTGGACACCTGTTTTAAATTCTAATTATTTGCTAACCGAACCCCCGTGTATATTGAGAATATGTTGTTTGAGATGATCGGGTCTGCAAAAATATTTGCCGCACAATGTGCAGCTGAAGGCGTAGCGTGAGCCAAGTCCCCCGCATTCATATCTTGAGTGACGAGTTAGAGAAGATCGAGATCTATAGCCACGTCCACACATGACACATCGAAATTTGAGCTCACCAGGTGAACCGTCTCCCGCCGGACTTACTGCAAGCATACATGGAGGCGTTTTACATGTGGATTTTGTTATTCCGCTTAGAAATTAGTCGGTTATTATCACAAACGAAACCCCGTTTAATATTTGCAAATCCAATTTAAATTCAAGCAGTTTATTACATCAGAAAATTTAAGCTTGGACATTGAGATTCTGCCAAATTCAGCGTTTAGCTATAATGTTGTATAAATTCAATGAGATAAGCTTAGTTTTTAATCAATTTTATATACATCATCAGTTATACCACCCCGAGTAGATGCGTTAAATGATTAGCGTTGAAAAAAAAAGGTGAAACTTGAACCCTGCAAAAACTAGATGTTTGTAGAGAAATGAGAAGCGGAGTGATTGGACTTTCATAGACACCCGATCGTTCAATTAATCTGTTTTCTTTTTTCTCGCTGTGCAGAATCTCGATTTATATTGTTATTTACATGCTGCCCCACAATAATTCATTAGTTTCTGTTCTTTTTTTCTTTATTTTTACACCTGCCTCGATACAACCCAAAGGGAAAATGCCTCCGTGTATATTTTCTACCCAACATATAAGAATCCCACGTATGAAAGACAGAAGATATTACCGACGATGTATAAGCCAAATATAATACAAGATTAATTACAAATATTATAAACAGTGAAAGAACCAATATTATTTATCAATTATTATAACTAGTTGAATATAAATTTTTCAATCTCAGATAAGAATTCGTATTTAATGAATTATACTTTACTTTGGAATGTAATTTCTCATATGCACCGGTAAAATGAAATCTTTCTATACTGTTCAAAACTTGACTGAATATACTAATAGATTCGATTTCAAAAAACTATTACGATTGAAGGGTTTGTGACGTACAGAATGATAAAATACTTGAATGATTTAGGATAGTCAGTAAACGAATTATTTATTTTCAAACATAATATATCTTTTAAATACTATATGGATTTGTACAACTAATTGGCAGACAAGCTCGATATATGCAGGTCTCTATTATACAACTTCTTCCAGTTGATGAAAACCCACCTGTTTATTTTCTAAGATAATCAGCTCAGCCTTTCCAATAATTGTAGGAAATAGGAGGATCCTGTGGAATAACAGGCGAGCGCTGTAACTGAGCTGCGTCTCGTTTCAATTTTTCAATCTCCAGAAAACATTCGGTGAGATGTCTGAGGAGCCCTCCACGATATTTGTAAGTTCGACCGCAGCTGGGGCAGGCAAGTCTGCGATAATCAGCCATTGGATGAGGATAGTCATACTGCGATGAATGCAGCCTCCCAACTGCAAGAATCACGGCCTAGCATCACCCCACGACAATTCAACGATGATGGACTATTTAGGTATGGGAACTGACTCGTAATGATCATCTAAATTGACTCCGTCACATGTAGAATTAATAGAACATAATTTGCATCATAAGCCTTCAGTTATAATTGAGCTAACTCCAAGTATATTCCGAATAATTATTTATCCAAGAATCTACAGAACAAGTAATCAGATTTTCTAATCCTATCGAAGAAGAGAGTTTACTTATTCTCAGATTGATGAAGTGATGAGAAAAAAAAATCGTCAAGTATATGAAATTATAAGCAGATTTGAAAAGCTATTGACCAAGCACAATTTTTCAATGTTAAAATTACTTCCAACACAATATATTTTATACGATGAATTTGAATAATCAGTGCAGAAATAAAATTACAATTTCTACAAGTAGTTGACAAGCATTTGTTACATTAAATTTTGAACCAAAGTCTGCTCTTCTGGAATATCTGGAAATATGGAGATTTTTGAAGCAAGAGATAATAAAAGAAGGGTAAGCCCATTTCTGCAGAGACGAAGCTAGCGCGTAAATCTGTTCTTTTCATAGACCTGAAAGTAGGACCAGGATGAGAAAATGAAAAAAGATAAATTTGGATATATTTGAATGGTTTATTCTCATCGAAAATATAATTCATGTCCATTTACGATTCCGTTATTACAGTCACGGTGTGAAATAAGATTGATAATTACTGTATCGGCGTTTGTCGTACCTAGAATTGCATAGACAAAAGAAAAAAATAAACAGGCTTGAATTGAATCTGAGAGAATCTATTAAAACAAAAAATATCAATACAAATAAAATAATTATTTTTTTTACTGCTCCCGAGTCAAATGAGAACTGGAAATCAGCTGGAGAACTCAACTCGCACGTGATTTTGGCTCTGTTTACTAAAAAAAATTGCATAACAAAAAATTTAAAAAAATGGTACGATCAAACAAAGTTTATATTCAACAACACCGCCGATTCATATGCCGCTTCAACTCGGCTGAATAATAAGTTCTAAATGTACACCGTGGACATCGTATATTACGTTCGAAGCCGCATTCTATCCGTTGATGACGTCTGAGGGTATAATTATTTTTGTATATCCTATTGCATTGTCCGCAAAGTTTTCCACTTTGCAATCTTCTTGATTCTGGTGGACGTGGAATCAATCGTTTTAATTCCACGCTGCAGGCTCGATGATGAAGCAGAACTTTCCGTTCAATTTTCAAACCAGACAGCGGGTCTGTAAATAATTTCAACATCTAAACTAAAAATAAATTTCCAACAGCTGATCATTTTTGACAAAAAAAATTTTCTTTATTTTCTTCAATTTGCCCTTATTCTCTCGTGTATTTATACTGTCGTAGAAACAACTGCTTCCTTCCAATCTCGCCTTATTTCTATTATCCACAATACAAACAAATACATATACGGATCCTTTTTTTTTTTTATAGCTGTTGGGCTCTCAATGTCACAATACTTTCCGCACTGTCTTATACATCTACGGTAAGTAATGTGTGCAGAGAACGAAACGACTGATAAAAAAAAAATTGACAAAAGATTAAAATCAATAGAGAAGAATCGATAGATCAGAGAATGAATGAATAAATTGCGTGTGTTAAAGAGAGAGAAAAATCAATAAAATAGGTATTTAAATATTGAAGATTTTATTGAAATTGGCTTCAGATTATTTTCGTTAGTTTGCTGCTTTTTGTTCTTCTCCTCATTCGGCTTTTACAAAACTAACTGAACACAGAAAAATATATACATCTCCCCCTAAATGAATAATGATATATGATGAGGAAACGAATGATAGATCGGCAGACGACTAGACTGTAAATTTCAAGAATTTGGAAGTGTTGGTCGTGGATATCTGCGCCTAGAGTAAGGGGTCACATCGTGACCCGTCCCTTTCTGGTGAGTCCTCAGGCTGTCGATTCTGCTGAACCTTCTAAAGCAAGTTCGGCACAGGAACTGTTTCTCAACGCCACATTCCCACCTGAGATGTCTTTCCAGTGAATAGCGTACTGAGTACCGTCTTCCACAACGCAAGCAACCATAACCAAGGCTATCTGGAACACCAGTTGCCTCCGCAATCACACAATGCCCACAGACACAAGAAGTACACCCAACTTATACTCATGTTTCGACAGAATAATAACCAACCGCTTAATATTAGATATAAAAGAAAAAACAGAAAACAACAAAAAAATAATCATTTATCCAAATATACCAAGTCGATTATTCATTCACACATGTTATATTAATCAAATAGCAGATTTATATACTATCATATTTCTCGAACAAACATTTTTTTTCGGAACATTCAAAGTCTCGCTGTATGAAATAAACATAATCTTGGCGCCTAAGAATTTGAAATTTCATACAGTGAGAGCTTTAAAAATGATCCATTTACAGCGTAGTACCTATTTTTATCGCACCTCGACCCACACTTAAATGAAAAATGCTATTTAATTGTTGATTTCGCGTTACGAAGAACTGCCTTACCCAAATCTTGTCGATGACGTTATACCTGGGAAACAAATTTATCAAAATATACAACATGACAAGTGTTTTAAATTTACCAATTGTCAAAGCGTAGGTAATGAAAAATTGTTTCAACAACCTTCAATTTTTGACGAGAACCTGTTTTACATATTAAACTATAATAATGAATAAAAATAATTGCCCATGATTGAAAAATTAACATAAAACACGTATATTCCTGCAATATTAAATACCTAATTAATATTTTGTGTATCTCAAAAGAGACGGAGAGTTGGGGGATCAGCGGGGCAATCGGATGGCAGGTAACGCAATCATGCTTAAACTTCAACAAGTGATTACGAAAAGTATAGGAGAAATATACACGAATATGATATAAAAATGTAGAATGTAAAAAATGAAATATCAGTCTTACAAAAATCCTGGGTGGTAATATATTGGAAAATAATAGAAGAAACGTCTTGGCGTGCCGATACAACACGCAAGACATTGCTTACTCACTTACTTACCCATTACCCAATTTCCATGACCAATAATCTTCTAGAGTTCAGTCGTTCATCCAAAAACTCAAAATGAGATATTGGATTACTAGATAGCGCTGAGTAAAGTTCTCTTCTTTCGCGATATAAAACACTTGCCGTCCCGCATGCATTTCTAATCGTGTAACAGTTATTTGAAATATTAAAACATTGTATGTAAATTTAAATGTAAATATACATATATCGCTTTATTGTTGCAAATAACACAAACACATATTGAAATGGCTGCAGTGAGGTAAAATAAATATACTTCTGAGTATCGAACACCCTGAAATACAAAATAAGAATAAAAAAAGGAATTGCAGAATAAGTAATATAACAGAATTTAAAGATCAGAGTGTAAGAAAAAGCACCAATATCGTCCTAAAAGTGGAGAAAATTAAATTTTGCACAACATGAATAATAGAAGAAAAGAAGAAACAAGACAATATATTATCTTCGATAAATTCTCGTTCATAGCATTGATTCAAAAGCCTCAAAAAGAGACATTTGAATAAAATTTGACCAGCGATCCTGAAAACAAATTAAAGAAGAAAATGTTAGCAACATGTTTGAAAGATATTTGATATGAGGAATTGGGACAGACATTTAAAAAGAGCACCGATTTGAATCCAAGACTTCTGTTTTGATGTTTCTTAATTGTCTTCTTCTTACACTAGTGAAAGTCTCAAAAGGAGACATTCAACAGGGTCGATGTCCATCTTCTTCTTTTTGGGGTTTTGATTTGATTTTGAAAGTCTCAAAAAAAGGAGTAGAAACATTCAAAATTAAAACAAAACCATCTTCTTTCCGTCGATAAATATCCTAAAGAAAGTCTCAAAAGAAGACATTCTCGGTATTAGCCTTTTCTTCTATTTCTTCTGGGGTTCTTCTTCATCTTCTTCTTTCTTTCTTTTTTTTGTTTTTGTTCTTCTTCTTCTTAGTTTTCTTCATCCTGTAAAATAGTCGCGAAATTTCTGGTTCTTGTTGAAAATCTCAAAATGAGACATTCAAGAACACAATCTCCCGACGCTGATATTCATTCGCGAAACTAGTCACGATTCGAAAACCTCATACAAATCTTACACTCTCACGTTCAAAAATACAATCATCACACAGTCACATCGCTGAAATTATATCATTGACATAAATACACATAGAGATGAAGAAAAAAAACCATCAATTATAGTGAAGAATATTACCATGTTACCATGTTACCATTTTACCATTTTACCGTTTTACCAATACATTACCAATGTCTGTTGAATAAGATGTTCGTTCTTCATTCTTCTTCGAATCGAAAATTGAAAACGCGAGATTGAATTCGAATCGTTACAATGATGGAAAAAAAGAAGAAAAAAAAAACCATTCGCATCATTGCAGCGATATTTGAATCGCGGGAAATCGCGCGCGGAAATTCGTAGTTCTGTTAATTCAAAATGAAATATCAGAACTGAATTTTTGAAAACCTTGCCCGTATAACTTTAAGCTCTACTTTTAAAACAAATGGTTTTAAAAGGAGCAAGTCTTCATTTTCTTCTGTGCTGCGATATAGCATATATAGAATATCTGTCTTCTTTTTTCTTTCTTCTTTCTTCCTTCTTCTTTCTTCTTTATTCGAGTCTTCTTGTTAATGATTTTTTTTTTTTTCATTAAAAATCATCTTCCAGTCAAGAAATAGCAAGACTGTAAGAGATTCGTACGTGTCTTTTTTGAAGTGCAAAAGTATCTGTTCACTCGAAAAAAAAAAAAAAATAAATATAAAACACAAAAAATACATACGAGGCAAGTACAGATATAATAATGCAATATATCATTAGGTACAATACCATGGTTAATCTTAAAGACAGTATTTATGGCAGAAATCTATTGCTTTCCTCGTAGGATTTAAGTTAACAGCAAAATATTATAGTATGTGTAATGTATGGTAAAACATGTTTGATCTGTCTCTGAAGTTTAATGTATGTGTTAGGACTGTTTGCCTGGTATGTGTACACATATATATATATATATATAATAATATATATGTATGTAAAAGTGTGCGGATATTACGACAATAAGCAAGTTATGTACACTTGGTTAGTAAATTTATCGTAATTAGATATGTATATATATATTATATACATATATATACATATATATCTAAAAAATATACATATATATATATATATATATAAATATATTGACTACCGAAAGAAGCAGAGCATGCAAGACAAGTACGCAAAAAATGGCAACTTATTTAGAATTTAGAATATTTAAAATTTTGATAACAAATCTTAAATATCTTAATAAAACACGTAATTGCCAAAAGTGAAATATTCGTCAAATATAATATATAATAGAGCCACAACCCAAAGTGATTACACATGTATTTATCATATTTCACATGATTTTTTTTTTTTATGTACAGCCATTGGCACAAACGTTTATAACTTCGTTTGAATAATGGAGAAATGATTCAGTTTTTTTTTTCACACAAATTTTTTAGTGTCAAAAAGATCTTTTTTTCTTTTTACAATAAAACACATGCATCTAATTATTGAATTTAAATTGATAATATAAAAACAGTGACAAACTGACTGTACATTTTTAGCGTATTTTTTTTTTCTTTTTGTCTCTTTGCGTAAACATATCAAGTGTAATTGGTTTTTCGCGAACGCATGTTCATTAAAAAAAAAAAAATTTATATATATATTCTACAAACTACTAACACGAACACGACTACAAATAATGGTATAAATTTTCCCCTGTGAATTGGGGGAAAATTTATACCATTTCTCAATGAAATCACAATGGACAAGTAATATCTGGGTTTTTATCTACATGCTGCAGGCGACGTAGAGCAACACAGTTTTACTCTATCTAAATATGAAACGAAATAAAAAGTGTTAAAAGTTCGAGGTAAACGTATTGGAATTAAAAAAAAAAAAAAAGAAACGTTGATGTTCAACTCTGTATCAAATTTTAGAACGTATAAACCGTAAGCTATGTAATTGTACTGACGAACCCATAAGATAATTTATTTTCTTATTATTTCTTTCTTTATGTTTTTTTTCAAAACATAAACTTGCGTCGCTCAGTTTGAATTTTGTTCATGGAAAAAAAAAATAACACCAAAGTTATAAATTTCCAATAAAAGGTCAATTCAATTAAATTCAAGGTAACGAGTCTCTGATGTTATAAAAAAAAAACGACCCTTGCCATCAATGCAAGCCACCTAAATTTAACAACGCTATGTAGTATCACAGCATAACCGGAATAAAAGAAATTGCTTTAAACTAAAAATTTGTATCTCCATAGTTTTTATGTAATAATAGTTTCAAGATAGGTAATCTTTCCTTCGTAATAAATTTACACGTTTAAAATGAGAAGAAAAAAAAAACATAAAAACTAGCATTGACAGAGAGGGTCGCTCCTCTCTCTCCGAATTTACCTTGCATCCCTCGTTGGTCGTCTAATCATCGAAATATTAGACGCACAATATATTCGTGGCTAAAAATAATCGGCACGAGAAATTTTCTTCTCCAGAAAAATATAAAATAAAATATGAAAAACTTTCAAAACTATTATCTCAGATCTATTAGGCTGTTGAAAGAAATCTTCCAATAACGAATCAAAGAAGGTATCTGAACTCTTTGATACCCGAATACCTGAACGGATGTAAAAATGGAATCATCAATTCCCTCATTGATCTGTTTCCACTTTAATTGATAAAACAAGCTCTTAAAAAAATAAAAGATCTGAAATTTAGACTGCATTTGACTTGTCGCGGTTCGTCAATACAAAAACATAACTGAGAAACATTGAAAGACTATTGAATTTAATTAGGTTGACCGTTTAAATATTCGCAAATATCGTGCCTGCAGAATTTCAGCGAACCTGGATCCGATGTGGTTTGTCATTTTTATAGAAGGAGAGAGAGGTCGTTTAAATAATGGTCACGTTGCAAAGCTGATAATAATAATAATGATGATGGTAAAATAACTGCTTATTCACTACTACCCTGCTGCGGCTGTACTCGAATTTTCATCAACGATGAGAAACAGTAGGAAAAAAAAAAGAAAAAAAAAAAGAAAAAAATCAAAGAAAAAAGCTACTCGTCGAAATGAACGAACCAATCAACCAACCAACCGTGCCCTGACCAAGAAAGCTCTCTCAGAGACCGTGCTACTCTTGAAGATATAAATAATAAGTCGCCCTATGTCACCCAGCAGCAAAAATATCGCTCCGTACATCCTGCGCAATGGGCACTTTATATATTCACAATGATCTTGATAAATAGATCGAAAAATCGTGTGCTCATAAGACGAGAATATAATTTTGAAAACGGATATATCATCAAATTTCACTTATTTGACAAATCTTTTAATAATAATTATCGCAACCCATAGTTTTCCATCAAGTACATTAATCAAAGTCCATTTTTATCTCGCTCATAAACACACGCGCACGCTATAGTACCGAACCGGGGCTAATTGACTGAAAATTGAAGTTTTAATTAGGCAATATTGAAGATGAAATAGAATAATGTTTAGATTGAATAATATAGACGGAGAATAACGAGCTTTAAAAGTATTTAATCTGAGTGCCGATTGTTACGGAGTCCAGATGCACATGTAATCGGTAAATGTCAGCCTACCTTGTGAGTCTCGGTGGGCCTGGGCGGCCTCCTGGGCTGCAAGAAAGACTTCGTCGGTTGTGCCGGGGGTGCCACCAACCGCCCCTACGACACCCCCTGCATTACTTCGGTCACCGGTAACGTGCCACGCAGCAAGACCTGTCGAGACATAGATAGAAGAATAAGTTTCGGAAAAACGAAAAGATAAGTGGTCAATTGATTGATTGAGAAAAAACGAAAAAACGAAAAAAAAAATAGTGTTAAAACTAAATGTAATACGAAACAAAGAGAATAAGAGAACTAATAATATTGTTTAAGCTGTAAAACGAATATATAGGAATCTGCAATATTTCTAGCATTATGTTTGACAGAATTAAGTTTATTAATATTATCATTATTCAATGGTTCTTCTTTTTCCAACTCTCTAAGTACAATAATACTGTATACACCTGACAATATCTATACACATGACAATTGATAGGTTTTACTTAATAGTATAGATAATGAAATAAAATGGTACTTGACACAATAGTAATAAATTTACCGGCTCAGATTTCACTTTGTTAATATTAGTTTTCACCTTTGTTTTTTTTTTTTTCTCTTTATTCATCAAACGATTTTCTTACTCTCATCATCATTCTTAGTTGTCCATTATTTGTTTAATATATATATATATATATTTTTTTTAGATCGACGACACTTAAAACTTTATTCATTGTAATTAATAATAAAAGTTGCTAATTTTATTTTATTTATCAAAGAGAAGCAACAGTTTGTTTTTTTTTTCTTTTTTTCTTTTCTTTTTTTACAACGAAATAATCTCATTTCAAAATTACACAGAGTTATTATTAATATTATTTTGAAAATGAATTTCGGTAATTAATTTTTTATTTTTTATTTTTTTTTTTGTCGAACTGTAATTTAGCGAAATATTGATAAACAGATATTTATTGTAGAAAAAAAAAAGATCGATCATTTATGATTGCCTATACTGAACCCATGTTTGCGGTTGCCGCCACCGCCTTCTAACGACGTTTAATTTTTTCAGATAAAATTGCAAAGTCGATCTATTTATTCCATACATTTCTGAAGCCTGAGTGGTGCTAACACCTTGTTGCAAAATAGCCTCCAACGACCTTTTAACCGATTCTAAACTATACTTTCTCCCCTGTTTGTTAGCCAGGGATTTAAGCAACGCGCCTACATCTACGTCGGGACGTGGTTGACGGACGTTAGGCCCTTTTTTATAATCAAGGAAATGCGTTGCCCAAAGGGCACCACCCGAATCCCCGATCGATCGAACTGGCATGTCCGCCCCCCCACCTGGAACGAGGAAACCGAAGCTAGTGTCCGCCGATTAATTCGTCCCAGTAAAATAAGGAAAAAAAAGACAAAAAAAAAAACAACGATTTTTTAAAAGAAATTATTTGGGTCTTTTTTTTCTGCTTTTTGCGGTTTATCAAAAACACTTTTTCTCTCTCTCTCTCTCTCTTTTGTATTAACATACTCTCACACAAATAAGATCAAAGAATTCGAATTTTATTCTCTTAGTTAAATAAAAATTTGTCTAAGTAAGATTGAATTGATATTAAAAAAAAAGTATCGAGGAAAAAAAAAAACATGCTATGGATGTGTATATTCAGATTTAATTTTATATCTTTCGCACTTTTAAATAACAGGTTTCCGCCGGGTTGCCTAGCTACGAAGATCTAGTAATTCCGAGTTGAGGAAAAAAAAAAAAAAAAAAAAAAACTCTACCTAATTTATATTACAAAGTCTAATCGACTAGGTCTGAAAAAAAAAAAAAATTTCTAATCTGTATTCTATCTAGGTAAATATATGATAATATTAAGTAGCGGCGATTGAAATTTTCGTAATAAAAAGAAACGAAATCTGAGCATGTAATTCAATGATCAAGTACCAAGTATTTATTCTCTATACGAAGTTTGATAACATTTCAACAAACTAATCCAAGTCATTTTTACTATTTTCAATTTTTATCTTGATTCTATGCCAAAGAAGAAGAAAACTTTCTCTGTCCATGAACGGAGAGACTATGCTCACTCGACAGGATCTGGTAATTTTTATAGCTAGTCTAAAAATTGCTTTACCGAATTGCAAAGAATAGTGAAATCAGTAAATAAAAAAAACGAAACAAATGAAATTAAACGAATAACGAAAAATTAATGGCAAGAAAAAAAAAGTCGAGAATTTATCCATTTAATTTATCAACTCACCAGGGTGTTGGTTGGGGTCGTGGGATGGGCCTGCTCTAGGATTATCTTGTTCCATTTCGTTGAGGTCATTCATATCATCGTCGAGTGTTAAGTCTTCAACACTCTCCTCCGGGTCCTCCAGGTACTCTGACTTTGGCTCTATTAAGTTGTCATTGGGCTCTGGTTTTTCGATTGGCATCTGCGTGTAATAAAAGATACAAAAAAAAAAAGAAAAATTAAAATTTTTATTCCATATTTTTTTTCTTTCCTCAGTTTATTCAACTCTCCGATAATTTCCTAGACACAAATGTGTATGTCTGTATCGTACCGTTTCCGCCCTGAATAGTTACGGGTTAAAAAACAAACTAACCAGGAGGATAGAAGCACGAATTTTTAATCTACCAACGAAGCGAAAGAAGTTTAGCTAAGTTATCGCTACCTTCCATTATGCGCTGGAAATATGTCGAATCTCAATAAATTATCCCATAAGTAATTAAACAAAGAGCATAATAATTTTTCTACTGAAATTCTCGCGATGCTGACTTCAATTACGATAAATAAATGAAAAGACTAGATACGTGAGAAATAAATTTGAAGTGTTTTTTTTTTTTTTCTTCAACACGATATTTACTGAACTCATTGAATATAAAATCTAAAAAAACTTATTTACACCCTAGAGATAAATGAAACTTTATAGTTTTGAAAAATTTTCAATTATTAATGAATTGCAAAGGGGCCAAGATATTGATGTCCATTTGATAAAAAAAAAAAAAAAAACGAAAACAAAAAATATACAAGAAAGGAAATAAATTCTAAAACTCTTTAGGTAACACAAACCTGAAGCATTTCGTCCGCAGGTTTGGTAAGCTGTTGCATGAGCGCAGATCTTCCAAGTGAGTCTGTAGGATCTGCGTGTACTTTCTCATCGGCAACAGGGGCAATACCAAGAGCGGGTACACTCATAGAGTGTGAAATGTCGCTCGAATTAGAAGCCTCGTGATTCTCGATCGAATTATCTTCACCGATACTTCTTCTTCGCAATTTTTTTCTTTTCCTTAACGACGTCGGACTTAGCGAGCCTTCCCTATGTTCACAAATAAAAACAAAAAAACAAAAAAAAAAATCAAGTCAAATATATAAACACGAATACTTTGAATGCAAATTTGATGTTATTTCATTTTTATTCTCATTTTTTCTATATTTTTCTTGTTTTTTTTTTTACCTGGAGGACAGCCCTCTTGAGATTTGTGGGCTGGCAGAATCTTCTGGTAGATCGCCGGACGTCTGTGAGAGACTCTGCCTAGGAACTTTAATGTTCTTTTCAATAGTGAGACCGGAAGACGAATGTGGAATGTCTAACGATTGTGCTATGGATTGTGAAGACGATGGAACTTTTTGTTGTTGTTGTTGTTGTTGCTGTTGCTGTTGTTGCTGTTGTTGTAATTGTCTTTGTTCTGTTTTACAACTGCTGCCGCTACCTCCTCCACCACCGCCACCACCGCTTTTACTTTCCGAAAGTCCTTTTATTTGTAAAGATTCAGCGGCTTTCAGAAGCGCTGCCAATTGGTCTTGGGAGATGTTTACTTCCCCCCTGTACATGTAGTCCATCATGGCTTTGAGCTCTTTGAATTTAACGTCTTTCAGTATGAAAACTGGGTGCTTGTCATAGTGTTCGCTGAGGAGGCCCTGAAAACATTGAAAATGAAAATGATAATGAGAATGAAAATTGACGCGATGAAATAGGGATCGAATCAGTTTTCGAATAATCGAAAATAACGTGAATATCGAAGTATTCGAGTCTGAACAATAAAAAACAAAGAAAAAAAAAAATTTCATTTCCGAAACCTAACCCTAATTAAATACGTCAAGATTCAAATTGACATATGTCTATTATTTTACTTGCAAACTCGATCTCGATCCAGAGCTATTAAGGAATCCGAGAATGAGAGGGGATGAATACATTCTTTAAAGCCCCAGGCAAGAGCCCTGGAAATCGGCCATTTTGGTTTCCCAGTATTGATCGAAAGCCAAGAGGGGATCAAACTCAGCTTGCTATACTCTACTCTACTCCCTCCCTTGTCCCCTACTGCGCCTTTTACTACCACTGTGTTAAACTGTAACAAGCTACGGCCGCCATCTTGTTACAACATCAACCTCTATTTGGTATTGATTAAACTGTCGCGTTCATCTCAAGCGCGTTGATATGCATTGTATAGTCGGATGGACGTAATTCATGTATAGGTAGAGACACGGGGGGGTCACGAATTATTGAAATATGTAATAAATGAGGAAATTAGACGAACGAATGTTAAATGAAATAATCTCGCGATGTATTTGAGAACGTGGTTAATTGCGTACAGATAAGGAAGAGAAGGCAAGAAACACGTGGGATTTTTGGACGTATTAATAGATGATAATTATAGAAATGAAATATCTTACCTCAAAGTAAGGACTGCACGCGGAGAGGACTACTTTGTGGGCCTTTAAATATTTCCCCTCCGCCGCCAAAGTGCAGTCTACTAATGTGCCGCTTTCCAGAAGTGTGTCGAAATTCTGTATAAGTGTGCTTTGGTGGTTGTTCCATCTAAGGCAGAACTGTTGGTCGTCTTCCATCGTAGATATTTGTATATTCTTTCGTTTAGTTTCGTTTCGTTTCTTTATCTAAATCACAATGTTAAAGGAGAAAAGTTTTAATTTCCTTCGCGTCGATATTTTCACGTATATTTTTTCATCGCAGTTGAATTTAGCCATTTATATTATCACCACTCTTTACCGCATCTTATTTCTCTATCACGTAATATTTGTTCAACAATATTTCACCTATACATTTATCCTCGCGATGATCGTGATAATAACATCACAATCATAGACGGTTTACGTAATTTAACTTCTTCATAATCACATTGTAAACTGACGGAAAATATCTGCTCCAGTTTGAAAAAAAAAAAGCTGTGAAGCCTAAAGCTTCCAAAATGGCTGTGTGCCCGCTGTTTGATGCAAGCGCGTCTCCCGTCTACCGAACCTGCCTGGCCTTTTCCTTTGTGCGTATCCTCCTAACGGTAACTCACTGGTGGGGTTTTTAGTGCAGAAGGCAACCAACGCCAAACGGAAACGCGATGAACACGGGAATTTAAGGCTGCGCAAGCGCAAATGAGCCAACTGCGCAGGCGCAAGAAAACACAAGTATTGTCAAGCAGATACGTAGTTGGGTACGTAGTTGCTATATTCATTTCCAGCTATTCCCAACCTCACTTTTCACCCATTCGAATTTATTCAAATATCCGATATAATCGCGATAATAGATACTCGTATTAAATAAAGAGAGAGAGAGAGAGAGAAGCATGGATGTATATTTTGTCAATTGCTATAGTTTGAAAGATTATTCAACGAGATGATAAATAAACTCCGTGAAAACCTGCATCACCTTATTTGTACACAACCTATAAATCGTCCGCAAAGAGGGCTTAATGTTTAGAAAGTACGAAGCGCTGGTCGTAGAGAGAAAGAATAATGAAAATCCAGCTGTACTTACGAATTAAGATTGAGTTTATCTCTGAACAGTTTGATAATACAATTGGGGGAAACTAGAGGTCAAGTTGATTTGACATAATGAGAAAAAAAAAAAACAAGTAATGATTGTGAATAATGTCTCGTATGAACAACCGCTATTAAGAGGTTAAATAACTGCCAATAAAGCAATTATTTCACGTATAAAAATGAATAAGGAAAATAATTGATCGCGACGTTATAAACGCCACCGGCTTCTTAATTATTCTCCGCCGGTGTGATGCACTCGATTTATGTGACGCAATCTGTATTATTATCGCCCTGACGTAATATACTACATCACACTTGGTTTACCGCGGCGACGCGCGCGGACGGCAATGTGCGAAGTATAAACAAATAATGTTGACAAATGTATCAAGTGACAGGTTAATATTATTATTATTCATTTGCTATCAACTTCGTGAGTTATTATTATTATTTTTCTTACTCGATGTAAAATTTATCTCCTAAATAATAGCCAACTCGTAAGAGTACATCCCGATACTTTATTCGGTGTAATTAAATCGTACCGGTTCATACCGTCTGCTGCTCTTAATCCAGTAAAAAATAACAGAAAAGAGAAAGAAAACTGTTGCGATGGTAAAGCTATTCGTGTATCCGGTCACCACATGGAAACGGGGACGCTTCCGACGAAACAATAAGCGTGAAAAATCAGAATAAACAAATCTGTGAATGGGATTTGTCATAAGTATCTTCCTCGCGTTATGCGAATGCCGAAAAGCCGTAAGTTTATTAGGTGAAAGATAATTGAAATCATACAAAAAAAAAAAGCAAAGAGAACGCTTGACTCGTGGGTTTTGGAGTAAAAACCCGAGCCCCGGGGCTACGAATAAAAGGGGCCGAGGTTTCAGTTTTCCCCTCCCTCCGCGTACCTCGGGTACGGGGCCGGTGAACGCGCAATGGCCGACTTTGCGGACTTGGTCAGGCAAAATGGCGAAAACTGTTTGAAAATGGTGAGGAAAATTGTTGATGATGCATCGAGAAAAACCGATCGAACGATAAGCTGTCGTAAAACAAAGCCGCGATCGAATACCGTAACGCAACAACTTAGTCTAAGCTTCGTTAATTTTCCGAGAAAAGTCTAATGAATTTCCATAAATTGATGCTGTTAAACACTAAGGCGAGACCACCGCCTTTTATGGTACTGTCCTATTATGAAAGTAAACTTTTTCTTCTGTTCTTTTTATCCCTCTATCGCTCCCTCTCTCTCTTTCTCTCTCTCCTTCCTTTCTCTCTCTCTTTCTCTCTAGATTTATTCTCCCTTCGTAAAACTACATAACCGCGTATTAATCATCTCTAAATACTTCTAAGATATCGTATAGTGAATAAATACTCTGGTACTCACATGGCTTGGCACAATCTAATATCACAACAATAAAATATTTTATTAATGAAAACTAATTGTCCGTCCGTCCTCAGCGTGCACTACCCGCGCGTACTTTTTACACAATGGCCGGTTGGAACTACGTGGTAACGATCGACAACCCGGTGAACGCCGGACCGCCGGGTTGCACGGAATTCGTTCACCGAGCGCAGGGAGACGCGGCGCAGTTTGTGGAAAACTGTCCTACTGCGCAGGATTTAGGCAAGTAGTGGGGGGCGAGGGGAATGACGAATAGAAATAAGGGCTTTTGGGAGCTGGTATAAGTGGGGGTTGCGCGGCTAGGGGAACGCAGTCGAGCCCCTGGTTCCCCTCGTGAAATTTCCGTTCAGTGACCGTTTCGCCGCTTCGGTTAAGCCCGCGTATCGAGGAGCGGCGGCGAAAGGAGAGTAGGAGAAGTGGAAAGCCGGGAAGAGAGAGCGAGTGAAGAATTGGGATCCACAACAAAATCGCTTAATCGTTTTGCGCCGCCGTCCGCAACGCTTCGTGTACCACCGCGAACGAAACCACTACCGTCACTAAGACGACCAACTACGACGACTAGGATACTAACCAACGCCGTATTTAAACCAACGATAGTGTCTTAGTATTTATTTATCATTAGAATTTTTTTTTTTTTTTTTCGTTTCTTTATTTATTATTCACATTTATATCGTATACGTTTCACGGTATATGTATATATACAATATTATAAAACGACCGTACTAACCCGACTACGTTCTGACTATCAAACGGTGAGTGACAGCTGATTAT
Organism: Rhogogaster chlorosoma; assembly: GCA_944452935.1. Lineage (NCBI taxonomy): Eukaryota > Metazoa > Arthropoda > Insecta > Hymenoptera > Tenthredinidae > Rhogogaster > Rhogogaster chlorosoma. The sequence continues at coordinate 1,486,357 of OX101803.1, forward strand.
TTATCGATGAAAAATACCCGTTTATGTAACTATATTGTAATGACAGTGCCGCAATATCACAATTCCAAATACGTCAGATAACCTAATCGTAATTTTTCGATTTGACAATGCCTTCTCTTTATTCTATCTCTGTTATTCTTTACTTATTTGTTATTCTCTCTATCTCTCTCTCTCTCTCTCTCTGTCTCGGTCAAGAGTTGTAATTTTACTCAAGTTTATGTAACTTATTCCCTGTCGTCATTACTCAACGTAACTTATCTGTCAATTGATTTTTTCCCTCTTCTTTTTTCTCTGTTATTCTAATGAAATTTTGACAGATTCTTACCATTGTTTCTTTCCTTGTATCACCATTCGATTTTCCGGTTAACCTATCGCCTCGAATCCACGAGTATATGTCAATAACGGTGAATTAAACAGTCGAGATATCATAGTTTCATTTTTACTCAAGATAATAAGAACAACAATAAGCAGATAGAATACATTATTGTTTCCGTCAAATAATATATCATCCGCTGTACTTATCAATATTTCTCAAACTTTTTACGATATTTCAATATCGATCTCATGTTTTCAACTGTCATTCGAGATTTCCTCTTATTTCACATATTATACCTATATCGCGATTAGGGTATACGCGAAGCGCGCGCGAAATCATTCGTAGTCGTATGTATGTAGTCGTATATGTTAAACGCGTGTGTTTATACCTGTTCGTATACTACTTTTACCCCGGTACAGGTATATCTATGACATACATACGCAATTACCCAGAAACAATAATATTCATTAATATTATAACCATTTATGAATCTAGCGATAAATATTCTATAGATTATTACACATTTTACTTGAAATTTTCAACGATTAGAATTAATCAACACTTTACTTTCAATACGAATTATCCATCTACACAGACGTTCTCTTTTCATTTACATACGATATCTATATATTCAGCGAATTCGTTTGTTTCGTTTCGGTCGTTTTTTTTTTACCCCTTTGCGTTTTCGCTCTTTCACGATTTTTTTCATTTATTTTTACTTTTTTATTTTGCTGTTTCTTCATTTTCCAACCCAAGAAAAAAAAAATGAAAATATGAATACGAGTAGGAGAAGTAAAATTCTACTCAGTATCTTTTTCTTTCATTTTTTTTTTTTTCAGTTTTTGCAAACTACCTAGTCTTTGCCTTTGCCTCTGCCTACCGTGCTTCAGCCTTCATGCTTACACATTGATAAAGAGAAATGCTGTTGCTAGAAAGCAGGTCTTGACCGAATCTAGGCCATCACCCTACAAACGAATATATATAGGTATAAACACATATATATATACATATATGCATTCTATACAGAATTTTACTGTTCTTTAGCTATATAAATTAAAAATCCGTTTTTAAATATATCTGTATATATCTAATATATACATATATATTCATTACAGGTATATAGATTGTAGTATAAAATTGTTATAAAATGTTTCTTTAATTTTCTTTATATCTACGTACTGATTTATCATGAAAACTTCTATATGCATGAGGAGATGATGAAAATAATGATGAGAATAACCATAATTATTCGGTCAGACCGGAAAATCTAATTCTTATAAATATGTTACGTCTATATTAATGGTTTTGGAAATGATAAAACCACAAGAAGTACGTGTACTGTATATATAAACTCTTGGTAATAATCGTAAGACAGGAGATCGGAGAAAAGTGCGCCTTTCCAATCCAATTTCTCATTTCTCGTTTCTCGGTTCTTGTTTCTGTATATTTATTCCCTTTTGTTGTACGTATACCGTCTACACACGCGGATCTCTTTGTCCTCTTTTCTTTTTTCATACTTTATACCTTGCCTATTTATTCACCTATAGATATACTATATACCTGTATGCTTTCTTTCTCATCGTATACAATACAAAGTATATACGTATAATATACGATATAAAAAGGTGTGATAAGTATATTGCTATTTCGTTTATATTATACAGTCAGGATTTTTCAAATCATGGAAATTGATTGAAATAGATGACAAAGTAAAACGAAACGAGAAGAATTAACGAGTTAATGAACGATAGATTAATTTTCCCGTTCTTTAAAACTCCATTAATTCATATCCTTCATTTTTACAGTTTAAATATATACACGCTTATCATATATATAGGTATATATACGACATACATACACCTATTTCCCTCGTTCATATGCCCCCTCCGAGTCCTGACTGACTCATTGCATCGCCGGTCCTACTAGAGTAGCTCCTTTGAGTTCCCCTCACATCCTGCCATCATGCTTTTACTCCACACTGCCTATTTCTCCTTCCTTCTCTCCCCCTCTCTCTTGCTCCCTATCTATCTTATTCCCCCTCTTTTTCCTTCAGTTCCGTTCTTTTTTATTTCCTTTTTTTTTTCATTATTTTTCTTTTTCTTTTCTTCTTTCTACTCTGCTCTTCTCTCCTTTCCTCTTCTCCATCTCCATCTCCCTTTACGAAACCAACTCAACGCAGAGTTTTTCTCGAATCGTGTATATATACATGGGTATAGGTATATATGTATGTTATATAATATAGATATGAGATTTTTTTGCTACACATATACGCGTGTCTATACGCATACAAAATTCTTACCGCATACGCATGCAGCATCTAGATATACCCATGTATAAGAAAATAGTAGTCGAGAAATGATAATAATATTATTATAGAAAATCAAACATTTATTCATTTATAAACGGTGGAAATTGGATGAAAATTGAAAAGAAAGAAATCTCTATATATGTGGGGTTAATTGATTTTAATTCGAATAGAATAATGGTGATTGTTTTATCATATACGTATACATACATCTATATGTACCTAGCATACATGCGTACTTTTTATACACCTATCGTAGCTTCCGCTTTTCTTCCACATCTAACTCCCTTCACTTCCGTTTCTTTTTTCTTTTTCATTTTCTTTTTTTTTTTTTCTTCTTTCTTTCTATAATTCTTTCCACCCTTACTATTAGGTACTGTTCTCATATAGCGCGTCATACTTCCTCTCTCTGCTCCCCCCCTTCCTTTCTCCCTCCCTCCCTCCCTCTCTTAATATTTCTCTCTTTTTCTTCGGTATCCTCTCACGCTTCCCTTTCGCAGCCTCCATTCTCTTCCATCCTCTCTGTTGCCGTGGTCCCCTTATCTAGAAGTTTCTCATTGTCTGAAATAACCATCTGTCTACTCTTTTTTTTTTTTTTTCATCTATCTTTCTTTCTTCTTCTGTTTCTCTCCCTCTCTCTTTCTCTTTTTCTTATTTTCTTTCTTTTTATTTTTATTTTTTTTTTGCTTATTTATTTTTTCCTTTTCCTTCTTCTCCTTCACCTTCTTCATCCCCTTTTTTTTACGCGGGTTCAAGCCTAGGTACTTAATACATAATGGCGATATTCATGTACCTATATATTATATATATCTGCAATAGTGACGAAGACTATACAGATAGATCGATAAACACATATAAGAAATTACTATTTTTATTACTATTCAATGGATTTGTTTTTTCTATTATTTTGTTAGATAAGATTTATGATCGAAAATCTATATATCACACCATTGTTCTTTTATTTTTTGTTTTAATGAGATGAAAATATATATATATAGGTCTCGATTTTGTATATATATATGTTGGTAACGCAGCAACAGCAGCAGTAGCAGTAGCAACGATCCGCGATGTTCTCAATTTTCTTACAAGTTTTTACCGTAAGATTATAACAGTAAAAGCATTCCGAATATATATATATATCTATATCTATATACTTGCGACTCTTTATACGCCCACTATCGGTCCTGCGATCATCTCCTACTTTCTTCTCATTCTCATTATTCTTATTCTTATATTATCTTTATCTCTATATAGTAATACACATACATACATCGAAGTTTCCTATTTGAAAGTTTAAACACACGCACGATAGTAGATAATATGTATATAGATAAAGATAGCATGTAGTTAAATCGCGTATATTCGATAAATGAATTGAGTCAAAGGACATAATAATAAATAATAATGATAGAATGATAATTAAATATAGGTTCAAGGTTTGATTGGTACAGGTATAATCTGTTTAGGTTTAGGTAGGTAGGTGGTTATAATACACATTACACGTACGTATATGTATTGTACCTAGATTTGAAAAAGCGCACGGTGGAGAGGATGAAATCTTTAGTTACGAATCGCGCGGTATAGCGAGGAATCTGAGGAAAAGAAACGGGGCAAGAGAGAAGGAGTAGGACGTAGCTCCGGCACGTCAATAACGTTGAAGGAAAAACGTAAAAAGCCATGAAAAGGGGAAGCAGGGAAGAAGGGAATTGAGAGAGAGACAAAAGAAAAAGATAGATAGAGAAAGAAAGAAAGAAAGAAAGAAAGAGAGAGAGAAGTTGAGAAAGAGCAGAGGAAGAGGAAGAAAGAGCGAGGCGGAATGGGAGGGGAGGGAAATGAAAAAGCGAGAGGAAACGGGCGAAAGAGCCAGAGACAAGGAGGAGGCGGAGAGTAGAGTAGTAGTAGTATATGAGGTGGTGGAGGATGAGACGACGAAGGCAAAGGCGAAGGGAAAAAACGGGGTCGGATGAAGCGAGAGAAGATAGGGAGAGAGAGAGGGAGAGAGGAAAAAGAGTAAAAGAGAAACTGGGGGAAAAAGAGAAAAGGAGAAAAGGAGGGAGATATATATATATATATGTATATACATATATAGAGGGAAAGGCTCGCGGTATAAATGGGGTGTAGGAGATAGAGAGAGATAGAGTGATACATCGAAAAAAGAAGCGGTAAGAAAAATTGAGATGAATTGAAGAAGGGAAGTCTTGAAAGGAAAAGAGATGGCACTCGGTCTCTCCCTCCCTCCCTCCCGCCCTCCCTCACCCCGTGTCCTCCCATTTTTAGGGGTGAATATATATAAGAAAAAGAAGAAAACGAAAAAAAGAAAGAAAAAAAAAAAAAATAAAAAAACGAAAAGGAAAAAAATAAAAAAACCCTCTCTGAAATGGTCAAATGTGAAACGCGTATGAATAGAATAGTATATATCGCGTAAGGTGGGCATATAGTATACAAAACGTCCATAACGCATACCGTATGCATATACATCATACATATAGATATATACCGACGTCGTGTATATAGGTACATTGAAAAAAGAATTCTGCAACAACATTTTTTTTTTTTTCGCCAATCCCCCGTTGATAGGGATCTGATGAAATTTTAGGTGATTTAAAACGTTACGATTATTGCAAAACAACAGGATAAAAAGAATTCTTTTTTTTTCTGTTTCTAATCTCTCTCCTCTTTTTAAGGTATATCAGGCATCTCATATTTTCCTGGAATACACATTTTTCTAATATTATATAACGTTAACGTGAAATCATTTCAGTGATTTGTTTAATTAAAAATATCGTAGTTTGACAAAATATCATCTTATCTTCTTTTTTTTTTCTCCCCCTAGAAGACTAATTTTTCATTCAAGATTTTTTATTCGGTCTGGAATTTTGGGAAATCGTGTTCTACATAGAGCAGAACAAAAGTGTTCAAATAGTGTTCGGAGAAAATTGATAAATATGCATGTGATTTGTTCTTCGTCAATATTCATAGGATCCCATGAAAATCAGATTTAATCCATTTTTTTCTTTTTTTTCTTCGCCTTGAATTAACTCCGACTCCGTAAACGACGTATGAGGCCTGATGTATGACTATGTAATATGCGAAATTGAAATGTATAAGGAAACTTATTCACGTGTAGGTATACAGATATTGAATTTTTTCCCTCGTTATTTAACACGTCGGAATTGTATTGTATATAGAAATTTTCTTTGTTTACGTATATATACGTAAATAACAATTCCTTTAGATAATACGAGGAAAATCTTGTGCGTTATACAGAGTCTTATCAGAGCAAATGCTGCTCGCCTTCCTGTAAATCCTGTATAAACGGACGGTGGTCGGGAGGACGTAGTGTTTCGCTGTAGTTTTATAGGAATTATAGAAATATTGGCAAACGAGTGTAAAAAAAGAAGAAAATAAAATTACACATATATATGCATGTGTGTACATGACGATTCTCACGTCGTCCAGACGTTCGTTGGAATATCTTTCTTGATATACAGTTTCCTCATCGTAGAGGAAAATGAAGGAAAAATAAAAGAAAATAAATAATAATAATAGAAATAATAATAATAATAATAATAATCATAATAATAAAAGAGAAAAAGGAGAAGGAGAAGAAAAAAAGCAAACAATTTCGTGGATATTTAAATTAAAACAAAAGATAAGATGATGAAGAAGAAGAAGAGGAAGTAGAAGAAAAAGAAAAGAAAGGAGAAAATTATCCTTTTTTTTTTCTTTTCTTCAAAATTTCTATATCACGCTCTGCAGTATAGAAAGGGCTTTGTATATATACCATATATACGATATTATATACCGTAATTCTTTCTCGTATATACCTACCTACCTACCTACCTACATCTAGATATCTATATATATACTTTCTCTCGCGTTATACTTTCGGGCACGTCGACGGTTGTATATATAGGGATATAATATGGGATTCAAAGAGCGAAATAAAAGGAAAATAAAGAAAGGAAGAGAGAGAGAGAGAGAGAGAGAGAGAGAGAGAGAAAGAGGGAGGATGCGAATTGAAGTAAAAACCGAAGTCTAACGAAGTCTAATAAAATTGAAATAAATTTTCAAGTGAATGATAATAAATGAATGAATAACTGTGCGGGGTTTTAATCGTTCTAGCACACTGCTCTCCGGTGTTATCGCTGATTATCAGAATCTTCGACAAGAGTAGGTAACCCAATTTAGAGATATCACACGGCATAGGTATGGGAGGTAGGTAGGTAGGTAGGTATGAGGTACTGCGCGATAATTTATATACATACACTGATATATATGTATATATATATATATATATATATATATATATATATATATATATGAAGGAGAAAAAGTCGGAGAATCTTATATACTTACTTACTCATTTACTTACTTACTTACTTACGTACGTACGTACTTACTTACCGCTTGCCTGCTCGCCTGCAGCATGGTTTTAGACTTTGTTATCGCCCACGTCTAAGCAGCTGATAAAACTCCGTGTGCCTACGGACAGATAACGCAAATAGCCCGTATAAAGAGTTACATAGATAGGAAGATAAACCACAGTGCAGAGAACAGGTGAAGTAAGCTAGACCAACGCCCATCTTTCGCTATACATTCGTGAGAAATAGACATTTTTTACATTTAAAGAAAGAAAGAGAAAAAAAAATCCTTTTCTACGAACATTTGCACAACAAGAAAAAAAAAGAAAGGAAAAAGGATCAAAAAACTAAAAATAAAACAAATTATATCACATAGAAATTTTTTCTTTTTTACTTTTTTCCTTTTTATTATACTATACTACGATTTTAATATTCGGGGGTTTTTCCGTTAGATTCTCAGTTCTCTTCTTCTTTTTTTTTCTTCATATTCATTTTTCCCTCCTCCACCTCACTGGTCTGTGTATATTTATTATTCGTCCAACGAGTGAAATGAATCGAGATTGGGGAACACACTACAGGTACAAATATCCCCGTGGAAAAAAAAAAAAAAAAAAAATCTATACATATTCATGTGTCTGTATAATCTTTAATTTGTAAATCCAGTGTTTTCTGTTTTGTTGTTTCTTCTTGTTTTTTAATTTTATATATTACATGTAATACGTTTGCTTTAATTACTTTCGCGGTTGATAAATGACCGTAATAAATCTTACAGCGGAATATGCTCGAGATTTATGGGAAGATAAAACAAGACACAAAAAAAATTATACATTATTCGTTAATCATTATTTTCTATATTTTCTATTTTAATTTTCTCTTATTTTTTTTTTTTTTTTTTGTTGCAGTGGAGGGATGGCGGGGCAGCACTACTGCCTGCGCTGGAACAATTACCAGTCGAACATGACTTCCGTGTTCCATCAGCTGCTTCAAACCGAAGCATTCGTCGACGTGACTTTAGCCTGCAACGAGGCCTCCCTCAAAGCTCACAAGGTTCGTTGTAATTTCAATAATTCTCATTTAATGATCTTTCTTTCTTTCTTTATCCTTTTTTTCCTCATCTCTCGTATTTAAACCAAATGTTGTAATTTTTCTTTTTCGATTAATTCCAATTTTTGTTTTCCTATCTTTTCTTCCATTTCTCCAGGTGGTTTTATCCGCGTGCAGTTCGTACTTTCAAAAGTTATTGCTTTCGAATCCTTGCAAACATCCGACCATCATTATGCCTCAGGACGTTTGTTTCACGGACCTTAAATTCATCATAGAATTCGTCTACAGAGGCGAAATAGACGTTTCACAAGCCGAATTACAGGTAAGAAAAATTATATACGTATATATATATATTAATATACACACATTTTTATTCGATTCGTATTTTATTCTCTTTCTCTCTCTCTCTCTCTTTCTCCCTTTTCGTGTTTTTTTTTTTTTTCATTCCCTGCAAGTATGAGTATTAATTAAAACTTTCGCCGAGGGAAAACTCTCGCCTTTACACTATAGAATATATATATATATATATATATATATATACATAGATATATACATAGATATACATATATACTTGTTATGCAAAATTCTTGTTAGAAACTTTTGCGTATCTTGATTTTTCTTAATTTTCTTAAATCTTGTGAACTAAGTGAAATAAAGGTGGGAAAAAAAAAGCAAAAAACAAGGTATTAAAAATGAAATCGGATAAATGTACAATTAAATTATCGATTCGTGAAAAATTAGTCAATGATATATCACACATATTCTTCTTTTCCCCCCCGGTTTATAAATTTGACAATAGGTAATTAAAATGCGATACCCGTGATTTCTCAATTAACGATTATATATGTATTATTATTATCTATGTAATCGGGTTTTGGATTTAAAAATTACACGCGGTAGGTCAGGATTTGTAAAAAAAAAAGTATCTTTTCCGAGTTTCAAAAAAGTAATATTTCTCTTTCTATTAAATTATTCCGTCGATTTTTAAATAATCAATCAAATATTTACCTGTACGATATTGCAGTTACCTTTAAATCGATTGTTGCCCTTTGTTGTTACCGACAGTGGAATCTACTCTTGCCGACAAACACGTACGGTAAAACATACCACCTGTAATACCGGTAGATACAAAAAGTGGGTCGGTAAATTATTTCTTACCGATCGAACAGCTGATGAAAATTTCTCTCATTTAAAATTGCAACGAGTCTTTTTTTCTCCTTCGTTTACATTTATCAAGTCGGCGTTTTTTCTCGCTCTGAAACTATAAAGTGTGTGATTCAGAAAAATACTGTTATCGAGGATTATAAAACGGGACTCTTATTCTTTTTATTCTTCTTCTTTTTCTCCAAACTTCGATGCATATAACCCAAGGGAAAGCTGCTGCCGATTATAAGACGGTAAAAAATAAACATAGCCTAACTTTTATCGTATCGAAAATTACGTTGAAAACGAATTTCATGAATAACGATCGGAAATTCGTCCGGTTTCTATCTCTCGTTTCGTTTCTTTAGCTGTAAATCATTTCTTAATATACGTGTACGACAACGTTGCGATTAAATAGACTATGGACTATTATGCGTGATACTGTTACAATATGTAGTATAGAAGAGGGGGGTGCGGGATTTGATAAAAGCCCTATACTTCAACCCTGCAGCCTCGTCAACTCGGCATTGTTCGGCAATCCGGTTAATTTGCGCATTCGACGTCGGATTTCCCAGCGATTCTCAATTTTTTTTTTCAATATTATATATTTTACCGAATTTTCTATCATGCAATAATCTATCCGTCTATTCATTTATATATATATATATATGTAATATTTACATTCATCAACGATTCCGCGTCGAGGTTTTCAATATCGTATATATTATTCAAACGTTACGCAGGATTCAGGAAGCGAGAGGAGGAACGTTGCGCGTTCTATACCCTACTCTCTCCTCTCATCGTCGTCGTCGTCAGGATCAATAATTAGACTGTTTACTAATATCCGCGTCGCCTTGCCCTCCCTTTACTCCCACCGCTACTCCACCTACCATCTCCTTTTTATTTTAAACGGGAAATAAACGGAATTTTAATACTTCTCCCACCTATGTATGGATAGCGTATATTCGTATACCTACATCGAATCCTATAGTCGTATCCGAGCTGAAATTAAACGAATGTATATGGACGTGTATTGATTAATTAAACGACTAGAGTCTTGCATACGATATACCATACGATTTACATTTCAGTTGCGTTTCATATAGAATCTATATAGAATATAGTATATACCCAGACGTGCGTAATTCAAATTCCCAACTAATCCGCGAGGGTATTATTTCATATATTCATAACTCTCGAGATTAAAGATTTGGTAGAAAAATCGCGTGATTTTGGGATTATAGTAATAATCCGTAGGCCGACTGTACACGCGAAAGTACATCGACCTTGGAGTGAAAAGCTCGTTTCCGAGTAGACGGGTAGTGTCGTGTGTCAGTCCTGTCGCGAGTATATATGTAGGTACACTTATACGTCTATCGTCAAATTTTTTTAATTCGCAACAAAATATTAAGCATATTTTTTTTTTTTCGTTTCTCTTCTAATAATTGTATAGCATTTTTTTTCTCTCATTTTATTCCATCATACATAGATATACATATAGAAAAATGATTCTTTTCTTATTTTAAATTTCATTCTAATTTCTAGGTAGTAAATTTTCATTCTTTTTTTTATTTGATATTCTTCTCCTTTAATTCTGTTCAATTCAGAATCGCGTACGGATTATTATTTTACTTTCCCAATTTTTGTGTGAAAATAAATGAAGAAAAATTCATCAATTAATTCGCATTTTATTACTCCCGGATCTCGTTTTAATCATTTCTAACACCGACTGTACCTGCAACTTTCGTTCACAGTCTATATCTAGGTATATATGTGTGCATGAGGCGGTGGTACACGAACGTCGAGTGCGTAGCCGACTGGAGCCGCAGAATCCCTTTGTCCGCGCAAACTCTGCCTGCCTGCCTGCCTCCAGCGTCTCTCTCTTTCCCTCTATCCCTCTTCCGCTTTCCGCTCTCCTCGACCAGCTATACCCGGGGTCGCGTCTCGCTTCATCTCTCTCCGTCTCATCGCGCCCGAAAATCTTCTCTCTTTATCTCCATCGCTCTTAGTACTTCAGAGGCCGGATTTGTCAACCTAACTCCTCCTATACCACCTTAATTTCTATGCGAATTTTGCAATCGTCTGTCGCGGACGTCAGTTCTCTTTCCTCGCCGTATAGCTATGCTCTATAGGTATATATATTCGCGAGTACATACGTATATGCATATATCTACATCGCATACTCCGTGCGTGGACCCTGGCTCACCTCTCTCTTTCTCTCTGTCTCTCTCGAGCTCTGAAAGGAGAAGGAGAGAGGCTTGAAACCTCCCCCTTCTCCCGTCTCATCACCATTCCTCTTTGTCTCGCGCGTTGAGCCGCTCTCTACAACGGTCTCATCGATCATCTCTCTCGCGCATAATATCTACCTTTCGGATAACTCTCTATCCTTATTTTTACCACGCCGTATACGTTTTATACTCCTTTCTCTATCGGCTCTGTATCTCGCTCTTCGCTTTCGAACAGAGAGAAAATTTGTTTCCTCTCTTGGTTTATTTGCCTCGACGCTGGTGCACGGCTAGGCCGACGAAACGAGGCGAGTCTCGCTTCCCTTTCCCTTCGTTTCCTTTCCCTCCCTTCCCCACCCTTCCCTTCACTTCTCTTCTCTTCTCTTCGCTTCTCTTCCCTTTTACGCGCATCCCTCATCCGTCGTCGGTGCGTCCCGTTCCCTCCCGTACTGGCGAATTGAGTTTTGTCCTTGTTTAGTTTTAACGCTTACTCCTCGCTCTGTCTCTCGAATTGCCTCGCGGCACCGGCAGCAGCAGCGGCGGTGGCGGAGGCAACGGTGGCGGTACCGCGGCGTCCTCCGTTCCGTGCCTGCGCGCCCTACGCGAACAACAAATGCCATTTCACTTTCGTTTGGTTACGTCGCCGGAGGAGGAGTGTGGTGTGGGTTGTGTGTTACACGGTTACGAATTTGGATATTCTCAACATTTATTAGACGATTTTTATATATTTAACATTTAATTCCGTCCTTTTATCGTATACATGATTATAAAAATATATTTTTAAAAATACATCGTTTTATATGTACCTATATATCATACGCGATTCTGATGAAACAACATATTATAAACAACAACAATATCCAATACTCACATAAGTATACTATATATTAATGATAATTAAAACAAGTGATAATATTAAAACTAACTATCGGTTGTTAAACATCTTGATTTCACGGTTGTTTGTTGGTTTGTTCCTTCGATTGATTTATCGTTTGTTTCAACTCTACAAATCTACAAGGTGTGGGTGAGTTTCGAATGGATATAAATATTTTCTTCACTTTTCATTTCACACGCTAGTTTTTAGTTTATCAGGAAAATACATTTCTACTGAACTAAAAAAGAAACTGTTTTTAATATTTTTTTTTTTTAAGATCTTCGATTCATCCAATTCGTTGTTATTATTATTCTAGATATTTTATTGAATATATTCACATCCAGGTTATGTATCTACTTGGTCGCAATATCTATATGTATAGCGATAAATAGAGAAGCGGAAATAACCGCGCCACGTGGTCGTATTCATCGATAGCTATAAATGTTAGCTGGCTAGGTGTATTTTTTCTTTAATCTTATCGAAAATAATCGAAATTTATAATACATCGAGGTTTTATGTATGTATGAACTTATACCTAGCTGATTGGGTTGAAACATGTGCCCGCGAGCTAGAGTTATAGGGACTCCGGATTCGAAATTATCAGATTCCTCTTTTCTCCGAATTCGTAAACATGCAATCGTTCGAAAGGAATTATAGTCTTAGTCCCGGGATATGAACTCGCGGTAAACTTGTAGACAGAAAATGAATACGATCTCATAATTATTATCCCGCAAAAAAGCATCATCGTTATCTAACGACCCCGTAAAGAATCGAATACCGTTGCAATCAACTGTTGAATGTCGTGTTTCGATATTCTATATTTAACAATAGAGAAAATGAGGATAGAACGAAACACCACGTGGCTTGAATCTCTACTTGTTTTATAACCCGTTTATAAATAATGTCAATGTAAATGTAAATGCAAACGTAAATGTATGTAAAAGTGAAAATTGCATGTGTTTTTGAAGTTGATAATTGTTATATAAAATCGCGTGGGTATAGGCGAAGGTCAAAGATTTCTTTATGCAGAGAGGAAAGGATCAGGCGCACGTGGCCTCAGCTTTGCAGTCAACTTCTTAGCCATTCACTAAGTCCGAGATATACCCTACCGTCTCGGGCGCACGCTACTATACCTATAGTATAGGGAGTTACATTATCAATTCTGTTATGCCCTTGTATTCGTAATAGTGGACCTCCCTTCTCCTCCTCCTCCTCCTCGACCTTCCTTCCTTCCTTCCTTCCTTCCTTCCTTCCTTCCTTCCTTCCTTCCTTCCTTCCTTCCTTTCTTCCGTCCTCTCATCCTTTTGTACTTACACAGTTCCAGGAGGGAATTCCCCCTTGCAACATTTTTCTATTCTTATAGTATAGGTATATACGCGGTTTCCTTACATCCGGCAGTTTACACAAATCGCTATACATAACTGTAAAGACTCTACATATAGGCAGAGATTCTGTCTTATTCGTATTTCTTATACTTTACGATTAGATTATAATAGCTATATCTATACCCAGATTAAAATTTCTTATTCATATCATGGATTCATTTTTCAAATGTATAGATTATCCATTATTGATATATTAGGTTCCATCGATTCGGGGTTTAAATACGAAATCGCAATTTTCTTCGCAATATATAATCGTTATACGTAGGCTCAGACGTTATACATATTCAATGGCGTTCTCGGAAGCATGAAAATCGGTATAGAACAGAGTATACCTATATGCATGTGTACATCTACATGTATATGTGCGTTCGGAAGCCATGGTGAATGTTGGGTGGCGACGACGGCACTTGCCTCGGCCTGGGCTCGCGAGAGGGGTGGTGGATGAAGAGAAAGCCAGCACCACCACCAATCAATACTTAGGGTTCAAGGGCATCGCCCAACCAATTATCCCAGACTAATTGACGAAATTTCTGTTTTTTTTTTTTTTCTTTATTTTTTTTTTTTACTTACTATCAAGGAACACCCTCAGAATTCGTATAGATAGTACTATTACTCCTGTACGCTCCAGCTATGTCTATATTTGTCCGAGACGAGTATATAACTCTGTACTCGAAGAATGAGAAAAAAGAATTTCGTATAATCGTTTTTTAGTGTTAAAAAGTTGAAAAAAAAAGGGAATTTTTATAGTTTTATTAATACTATAATTATAAATAATAAAAGGAAGATTTTCTTTTTATATCGCGCTTGATCCCGGCCACGTGTTTTTGGACATCTTTACTATCCCTCGCCTTTTCTCTGTTGTATCATACTCCCCCCTTCTTCTACCTTATACTTTCTATGTATAAAAACTGTGAGAAGAAAAAGTAAAAAAAAAAAATATCCGTTTTTCCGATCGTTCGTTTAATTCCGTATTCCGCACGGCTTGGTATACTATCCGACGACTGACAGGGGAGATTTTAGATACTGGTGGCTTGCATACGCCGCCTATACCTCTACATAGATTCATTTTGCATGCATGTATAGGTTCAGATGCATATATACGACCACGCACCAAGCCACCCTCTGCGAGGGATGGCCGGAATTCGTACATCGTGGTTGGGGGTGGTCGATACGCGGGGTCTGTAGTCGCCGCGACTACTACCCTCCCCTATTCTTCCTGTCGGCTTTTTGGCCCTCTCTCTCTTTACCCCACCCATCCCACACCTCGTAACTACTACATACACCGGTCGCTCTCTTTACCGAAAAACCCCGCCTAATCGCAGCCCACCCTTCTTCTCTTCTTCCGTTACCTCCGCGCGCGGTTGATTAAAGAACAGAGAACTCGGTATTCGGCGGAAGTTTTAAACCCCTCTCCAATCCACCCTCCACATTAACTCACACAAACCGACAAAGCGGAAGCGCGAAAGAGAAGAGAGAAAGATCATTTGACAGATGATTTTTCATTCATGATAATCCTGCAGGTCTCACATCCGCGTTGTCCCGTATTTTCAATGATATATCATCATTTTTCGTTGCAAAAAAATTATCCATTTTCGGAAGTTTTTTGAATACGATTTTTTTTCTTTCTTTTTCTCTCTTTTCTTTTGGCGACAAAATTGAGTCATCATCTTTTATTTCAATTAACTATATAATTCAGAAAAATAGCCGACATGATTCTGACTTATTTGATTAATACGACATTTTTATTGTTTTTTTTTTTTTTTTTGCAAATTTTCGAGTTGAAATGTCGTTATAGAAGAATTTGAAAGACTAATTCTTTTTTTTTTTCATTCGAGATACAATTGTCAATTGTTTTCTGTACGCCCAGATTTTGCAAAATCAAGTGCGAAGTAAAGGATTGATGAATAAAATTTGGAAATAGTACTACTCTACATATAATATGCACATATATAATAATTTGTTATATTTCAATAGGTAGCCATATCTGCTACAGTGCCCTGAATATGCTATCTTTACATACAGATTTTTTCCCGATTTTTGTCATCATAATTTCACTCCCTTAAACGATGTGAGGCCTGCAATATAAATATATATTATTCATGGATATTTTTTTTTTTTTTCTCAATTTTTATCACATCAAATTTTATTCTCTTTAGGTAATGTTAGTAATTGATAACAATAATGAATTTTATATCAATTGTAGAGAGAATTAAAGAGGAAGGGATTGTAACAGAAAAGAAATGGAAAAAAATAAAAGGTTTTTTTTATTTATTATCGCGTGTTACAGTCCTTATTGAAAACTGCTGATCAATTGAAGATCAAGGGCCTCTGCGAAGTACCAGAAAGTAAAGAGGGTCCGCCGTCAGTTAGCTTAAGTTCACCGCCTAGAGATCGTGATTCTGCAGCGACGCCACGTTTGAATTATACTAAATTAAGAAGACAGCATCATCCGAGATACAAAAGGCCCAGATTTGAGGCCAGGTCTGATTCGAGGATATTCGAAAAATATAAAGAGGAGGAAACCGAGGGATTTTGTCGAGCCGATAAAGAGGTAATTTGTCAAGCCGAAGACGCGGCAGGGATTTAGGCAGATTCTTATCAGGATTCTTTTCTTTAACAAATTGTCGAAATTTTGATTGAAAAAAAAAAGAAAAAAAGAGAAGCAATTTCAATTCGAATTCCTTTCTGTTTGTAAATGAAGAACTCCATTCCGTTTCTAGAATCACAGGGACTGGCAGACTGAAGATGAGGAATTCGGCGAACCTACAGTAGTTTTAGAATCGAGACAGAAGGACTTGAACAACGGTAACACAAACAACAACAACGGTAAGTAAATTTCATGCAATATGCTGCCCCACACCTGAAACTAAATACACTTTAAACCGAGCTCTTCAATCCCAAGTCCTGATGTATTTAAATATATAAATATTTCCTTAAATAGCGTTAAATATAAGTAAAACATTAATTATAAGCTCTCAGACTCTCTTGTAGCGCGTAACAAAAATCATTCACATCCCATATCTTAGGCAGTGTGTAACAAGGTGTTCATAGCTCTCGGCGTTGTATTGTTCCGTTTAGGGTTATCGAAGAGAATGTATTTGTTGAAATTTAGGCAAGAGGAGGAAATTGAGGGTCTCGTCGTTGTTTTTATTTTGTTTTTCTTTTTGTTTTTTTTTTGTTTTTATTATTTCTAAGGTGTGGGGCATATCTCTATTGGATATTTAGGACAGTATTTTTCACTCGGAATAAAGGTGAGATGTTTTGTCACACAGGAATGGGACATTACGGTCATCATACGGATCCAGGAGACGTTGATTTACCACCCGAAACTCAACCCACACCTCCAAGCGCTACTCTTGTCGGTACAACAATAACGCATTTGAGAGACCCCGACCACCAGTCGACAGGTATATTAATATGTACCTATTCCTTTGTGACACACTGACATCATACATCACCGTTTGTTTCACGTGAAAATTATTGTAGAATCGAGAGATGAGAAATTTGTTAGCTGTTAGATAGCGTTAGAAAACCGTAACAACCATCAATAGTATATGATAAAACCAGTAGGGAATCCGAAGCTTTATTTTTTTTTTTTTAATTAGTTATATTTATGTAATCGTTTATTTATGATAAGCTGAAAAGAGAGCAGCGCCGTTATTCCCCCTCCCATTAGATCTGAATAGCAAATCAAAATAATTGGGCTAATCAAGGCTTAACTAGTTGCGATTAGATTTGCGTCGCCCCACTTTTAAACTGCCTACGCAACATCGATTAATAGGCCTTGGCGTATGAAATTTTGCATTCAAATATACTTGTGTGAGAATGCAAGAATAAATGAACCAAAAAAAAAAGAAAAGAAATGGGCATGTGAATGAGAAAAGTTATTTTATTTTATCTTTTTCTTCTTCTTCTTCTTCTTCCTCCTCTTATTGATAATAATTGAAAAAAAGGACTGGGGCTCGTGTTTTTTGTGTATTTGTTTCGTCGTTGGATAAAATATATTCTTAATCTAAAAGTGATAATGGAAAAAAAAAATTGAAAATCTGTACCGAAATGTGTGCAGTAATACCTAAATAGGCGAATGGTGGTTGTTATATGTTACAGAAATACAAAATTGTGAGAGTGTTAAAATAAAATTTGAGACACTGCACACGATGGACTCGACGGACACAATAGATATAGATAGTCATATGTCAGATCGAGCTAGCGTCAGTTCAAAAACAACAGGAGATAATGACAACATGATGATGATCACTCCAGAACTACTCGGCCTAATGCCATCCGGCAGTTCCGGACATTCTGACGCCGGAGACAACGGGAGATCACATTCCGGACAAATCGGTCCTCATCATCATGGATCTAAATCTTGGACCCAGGATGACATGGATGCAGCTCTTGATGCCTTAAGAAATCACGATATGAGTCTCACCAAGGCTTCAGGTGAGAATAAAATACATTTTCAAATACTCTTCTCTCTCTCTCTCTCTCTCCTGGTTTTCCAGTCGTTGTCTCTATCCCTTAGAAAATCTTCTAAAATTTTCTCCAACAACGTAGGCAAGACTTTAACTTCTTTAATCAATGTAAAAAAAATTCATTTTCAATATATCATTATAGAATTAAAAGATTAATTATTCATTCACTGAACAATTAGCATTGTTTTTTTTTTTTTTTTGTTCATCTCCAGCTCTGTCTGATAGAGTTTCGTGTGATTACAGCGACATTTGGAATCCCTTCGACGACTTTGTGGCAGCGAGCGCATCGGCTGGGTATTGATACTCCCAAAAAGGACGGACCGACAAAGTCATGGAGTGACGAGAGTCTGAATAACGCTTTGGAAGCTCTGAGAACTGGTACTATTTCTGCAAATAAAGCGTCCAAAGCCTTCGGCATACCTTCTAGCACGTTGTATAAAATTGCGAGAAGAGAAGGTATCAGATTAGCCGCGCCTTTCAATGCTAGTCCGACTACTTGGTCACCTGCTGATCTCGACAGAGCCTTGGAAGCCATTAGATCGGGACAAACTTCTGTACAAAGAGCTTCGACGGAATTCGGTATACCGACCGGCACACTTTACGGAAGATGTAAAAGAGAGGGAATCGAATTGAGCAGGAGTAATCCTACTCCGTGGAGCGAAGACGCTATGACCGAAGCTTTGGAAGCAGTTAGGTGAGACAGATCAGCAATTTTTATGATTTGTTTCATGATTTTCTTTTCACTTTTTAACTAAATTCAATGATTTGTTTAATAGATTAAAATTTTCTTTATTACAATCCGTGGTATTCTTTATACTTTTTCTTTACAGAATGGGTCATATGAGCATCAATCAAGCTGCGATACATTATAATTTACCATATTCCTCGTTATATGGTAGATTTAAAAGAGGTAAATACGAAGAACCTGTAGGAAATGAAATGTCACAGGACAGTAACAGTCTTCATTATCACAGCCCGAACCAAAACCACTCTTCTTCTGTTCCCGATCAAATGCCCTATCAGGGTAGCTGAAACTTACCTCTTTACTAGACACCTGTCACCGAAAATTTATTATAATTAAGGTCTTTTTTTTTTTTTTGTTTTTGTTTTTTTATACATATATATATAACGTTCGATACAAGAAAAAACAAAGAGAGGAAAGAAAAAAAAAAAAAACAACACGACAATGTGACAAATATCTGTACATTTATAAAATGTGTTGATACCAAAGATCGTAGATCTAAAACAAGAAGAAAAAAAAAATAAAAATTATTATATATCTATTTAAAAGATAGAAGAAAGAAAAATTGTAAACAGTATAGATTTATTTATTTGAAAAATACAAACACACAGATATTTGACACCCCGCTGGTACTGACGATCGTTTAAAAATATTTAATATTACACAAATGATAGATCTCTTCTTGCTTTGAATTAGGCAGCTGGATTGAAGTTCGCAAAATTGTTAACTTTATTGTATTATTTGTTTGTTGAAAATTTTTCTCATCTCACCTGACAGTAGTTTTCCTGAATAGAAATTTAATTATAAGACAAGGAACGATTAGGGATATCTTTCGTTTGATCCTAACTTTTGTAAAGTCAAGCTCGCAGGTAAGGAGAAACAATTTTTTGTTTTTTGCCAAGAGTTAAAATTGTTAAAATATTTTTGGAAATAATCGTACTCCTACTACGTATATAATTTTTTATTTTATTTATTAATTAGTAGACATATGTTTTGATTAGTTAAAAAAAAAATTATTGTTATTAACCATGCACACATTTTCCCTATTTTTTTTTTTTGTTTTTCTTTCTTCAAAATTGACTGCCTTAAACACTGTAACACCTGAAAGTATGTTTTCCTTGGTTTTCAACACGCCCTTAAAATCATCTAGGTAAATAGTAGATTTCTCACACAATATTTCGTAACAATTTTTGAAAATAAATCTTCCATTTAGCTGTTTTTAATTTTTTTTTTTTTATAAAGTATTCGATCAACAATCCAGTCACGTATCAATCGTGCCTACATGTCGGCTATTTCGAGAATGATTATTTATTATTATTGTTTAAAAAAAAAAGAGATAAAAAAAAATCCCAAAGAATCAAAGACCATGTGAGATAAAATATTTATTGTTATTTCGAAATAGCTGCTATGTATTGAATTGTAATTTTTTCTAAAAAAGACCCTTTTTTTATTTTCCATTTTTCATCATTGATGAATAAAGTCTATGACTTAAGGTCGTAAGTCGAAGGTATACTGCAATTAGTTGATAAGGTCAAGAAAAAAATAAGAATAAGAAGAAGAAGAAAAGGAAGATGATAAAAAACTTTTGTTGAATTTGCCACTGATATAGTGTTGAAAAAAGAAAAAGATAAAGAAAAAGAGAATCCTACAGTATTAGTTATTGATATATGTCTATAACGCATTGGAATTCAACTGCGTTTACCACTGTTATATATATATCGTTTGATAATGTCAGATATTATTTAATTATTTAACGTATTATTTATCAAAAATTTGTACATAAGAAAAAACAAAAAGAAGAAAAAAAAAAAGAGAAAAAGAACAAAACCCTTAATATATAGGTATTATATTTACTCTTGTAAATACACTCATACATCTGAGAGTTGTGAGACAATACCCGCTAACATCTACCAAAAAGATAGTTCTTTTATTTCTCTCTACTCTTATAGCAAAAAACAAAACGAATTTTTTACTTTACAGTCGCGAAAAAAAAATATATAAATAAATAAAACGTGCAGTCATTTCATTTTGCTGATAATATTTAGTCAAGACCCTGACTTTGTCAAATTTTTTTTTCATGTACAGTATTTGAATGTACGTCAATTCCTAAGCATCTCGTGTTGCTAGATTGATATAAAACAAAAAAAATTAAAATGTAACAAAATTTTTTTTACGCGAATAACTTATTTTTTTTGTTTGTTCTTTCAAATAGAAATCTTAACAGCATATCAAAATCTGTCGACGAATGGCTCTCAGGTATATTGAATACACAAAAGATAAATGGACGTTTTTAATTTTTTTTTTATTCCCCAAATACCTACAGCGAGAAAATCGTTATTTAAGAGACAAAAAATTTGTCGGGCGGAATTATGTGATTATCATACATTAAAAAACAAGAAAAAAATAAAATAAACAAATAAAACAACAAATAAATAAATAAATAAATAATAAAAAAAAAAAAAAAAACAGTCTGTATTATGTATTTGTAGGATGGACTGAATAGGGTATAAATAATGAGAAATTATTAATTTGATTGTAGATATGGTATGAATTTATATGTATATATACCTGCAGTAGTGGATAAGAAATACCTGGAATATTTAAGTACATATATACATATAAATACGTTTTTAAAATGAATCGGGGATTTCTTTTACATTCTATATACATATATAATAAATACCATTTTAATTTATCATGGTCACCATTATTTTTATTAGTATTATACATATTACCCATGAATATATATGTACAGTTTATATTATATATATTTTAAATTAAAAATTAATTCAACTGTAAGTCGACCTTACTAAGAGTTATTTTTTCCTACGCATTTTATTCAACTATCCAAATTGCAACGTAGTCACAAACGGTAGAATAATCATTATATTCATTCAAAGTGCTTTCAGATCTATAAAAGATTGCTTTTTAAATTACCTTTTCTTTATGGACTTGTCTTGCTATGTTTGCAATCCGGAATTCAGAAAATTTTCAGAATAATTGTGCACTTTTTAATATATGGCTGTGACTCTGTACTTATACTATCCGATTTGAAGCGGAGTAAAAATTCAAGATTCGAATTGCTTGTGATTATTATTTCTAAAAAAATCGTTCAGGGAATATCGAAGGGGAATATAATACAGTAAATTGGATAAAAAATAACTCGTAATAAAGCAGGTTTTATTTCCAATGCGACATGTCTTCATTACATTATAAATATTATAGAAACTTATTCACGAGTGTATGGGCATACAATTTTGTAATTTTTAATTTGAGCTGATTATGAGTTACTGTAATTCTCCGTTCTATCCGTCACTGGTTTGAACGGCTGCGATATAAAATTTGCGGAAATTCGTGACAATTTGGAGGCTGCGTCGTCCCAAGTTTGAGGAGATTTACAGCTCTAAAAGGCTGACATCAACGAAAGCACGTTGCACATAAGTAAGTAAAAGGGATGTGACCATGAAGGAATAAGAACAAAAAGAAGGCATACTTCGAAATATCTAAATCACCGTTTTACCATAATCTTGAATATTTAGGAATATAATTTTAATTTATCGAGTCGTACTGCAGCCCTCAGATCATTTTATTATTGTGCTCATTCTGGTTCCGTTATTTCCCACCCAGTAGCGCCACGAGAGCGAACTGACCTACGACAACGTCGTCCTTGACCCTCTTCCGCAGGAGCAAATCGATTTCACTTGATTTCACTTTCAGTGTCCTTCGTGGTGCCAACGAGTAAACATACGTCATCTGGGGGCCTATTCAGTAACTTCTCGTTAACGAAACGATCGGATCGGCTTGTTTTGTCTTGTTTTCTATTGGGTAGATTTGTCTTTCCTGAAACCTCATTGGTTGCTGATGTTCCATCGGTGCGAAAAGTCATCGAATCGATCAGTTGAAAAGTTACAGAATAGGCCCCCTGGATCGGTTTCTGCGATAGGCAGAAAAGGCTGCCAAAGGATAAGAAGAAGAAGATTTCGAAGAGGCTGAAATCGACGATAGCACATCGGCCATGAGTGAGTTTGAAATATTACAGTCACCCTTTTACCATAAATGTTCAGAATTGCCGATTCTCAATGTCTATTCGTGACCAGAAGAATCTTGCAGATTCGTTCTGTACTGAAAATAGTATCGGATACCTTTTTGGGATATTTTACGTGTAGCGTATTTCAATCAGAAGAATGAGCGACAATCGGATCGCTACGAGTAGATTTTCATTACAATCGGAGGAATCCGTTCATTTTCGAGTATATTCTATCCGTACCCACGAATAAATGTGTGAAAATCGGAATTTTTTCACGAACATAACCTCTCAGACCCGCCTTCGAATAGAAATATAGTAGGCGAGGGGGTTTCGTTTGATAACCTAATAATTATTATCCCATTATATTACTAATCATATGATTCCAACTTCTTTGTACTCTGGTATCGTTTGCTCTACGAGCATATTTTGCCACTCCAAGGATAAAGCAATTAGTCGCATTGTTTTGAGTCTATAAATGTTTCCTGGGAGAATACTTGTTTCCCGATTTATTCATTTATTCTATTCTTTGACAGCATTATTAGTGGACGGAGATCTGAACGAGGGTCGCAGACATCTGAAGAGATGCCTGATCCTGCGTGCCAGTTGGTCGGAGACGCACGCTAACCGACTACCCAACCAGTCACGGATTAACAGTCGACCAACATAATGGTGAGGCTTCATATTTCATTAGCCAACGATCCTGTGTAACTACACATGTATATCGACAAAATTATTTTGGCGATATAAAACCATAATGTTTATCTCGTTCTTATCTTCACAGGTGTTGTTCATCGAGGGAAACAAGCTCCAACAGAACCTCTTCAGAATTCTTGAGAAGAACGATTCACACCAGGCAGCGGAGCAGTCCAAGCAACGAGGGAATAACTACTGGACAACCCTGCATTGCGGAGTAATAATAAAGTAGCATAAGCATCAAGTTTTAGAGAGAGATCTAAGAGAGTTCCTTCTAGCATACAGTTTTAGGCAGTGTAGTAACGAGTTCGTAATTAGAGTTCCTTTGGAATGGACTCTATTTTCTATTCGTAAATACAAATAAACAGCTCGCTGTTCCTTAGCAAGACCAATATAAAAATTATACGATAGAAGAACCATACTTGTCATTCTGTAAGACATACTTTCGTATGTAGGTATACTTATGTATTGTCGCTGCAAAGATTAGTTTTAAATAAAATAATTATAGTTTAAGTGCAGCCCAATTACAGTTCTAGCCAATCTTCGAACTTGTAAAATACCAAATATGTAGTATTCAGTGACATAAGTAATGTATTATACGTATTACGATCCCATCTACAATTGTTCGAATGAAATAATCATGTATACAAATTATTTATACGAAAAACATGTATTATTATAATGAATGGCGCATTTTTCAATAAACATCCCTTGAAATCGTAAATAATCAATTGTTGAATGATTTTCCCGTCCTTTACTTGCCTATAAGTCGAAAATCTTGAAAAACGCATTGTTTTATAAGTTTGCATTTAAAAAGTTGGCGCACGGGGTGACAAATGCTCTCGCCATCTCGCGGTCAGAGGGGTGAACTAATTTCACAAAAAACATAGTTGTGCCTAACCGTATGCAACCCGCACGTCACTCATGTAACCAATTGCCTAAAATCAGGCGTTCCTTTTTCTCGCCAAAATTCTTGAAACTTGTATATGTATAAGCATGCATACGTGTCTTCATACACGTCTCTATACGTTTAACAATTCATACTAGCGATTTCTGGAGTTAGAAGGATTTTAACTCGCAAAATTTCTGCTCCTGGTATCAGGAGAACATCTGACCCAAGGAGGTGTTTCAAAATATGCTATGTGTATATCTTCATTCATGCATACGTCTCTCTATACATCTCTATACCTATAGTTCATTAATACTAGCGTTTTCCGGAGTTAGAAGTATTTTAACTCGCAAAATTTCTGCTCCTGGTATCAGGAGAACATCTGACCCAAGGAGGTGTTTCAAAATAGGCTATGTGTATTGATTCATTCATGCATACCTCTCTCTATATCTCTCTATACCTATAGTTCATTAATACTAGCGATTTCTGGAGTTAGAAGTATTTTAACTCGCAAAATTTCTGCCCCTGGTATCAGGAGAACATCTGACCCAAGGAGGTGTTTCAAAATAGGCTATGTGTATCTCTTCATTCATGCATACATCTCTCTATACATCTCTATACCTATAGTTATCTTATACTAGCGATTTTCGGAGTTAGAAGGATTTTAACTCGCAAAATTTCTGCTCCTGGTATCAGGAGAACATCTGACCCAAGGAGGTGTTTCAAAATAGGCTATGTGTATCTCTTCATTCATGCATACGTCTCTCTATACATCTCTATACCTATAGTTATCTTATACTATCGATTTTCGGAGTTAGAAGGATTTTAACTCGCAAAATTTCTGCCCCTGGTATCAGGAGAACATCTGACCCAAGGAGGTGTTTCAAAATAGGCTATGTGTATCTCTTCATTCATGCATACGTCTCTCTATACATCTCTATACCTATAGTTATCTTATACTATCGATTTTCGGAGTTAGAAGGATTTTAACTCGCAAAATTTCTGCCCCTGGTATCAGGAGAACATCTGACCCAAGGAGGTGTTTCAAAATAGGCTATGTGTATCTCTTCATTCATGCATACGTCTCTCTATACATCTCTATACCTATAGTTATCTTATACTATCGATTTTCGGAGTTAGAAGGATTTTAACTCGCAAAATTTCTGCCCCTGGTATCAGGAGAACATCTGACCCAAGGAGGTGTTTCAAAATAGGCTATGTGTATATCTTCATTCATGCATACCTCTCTCTATACATCTCTATACCTATAATTCATTAATACTAGCGTTTTGCGGAGTTAGAAGTATTTTAACTCGCAAAATTTCTGCTCCTGGTATCAGGAGAACATCTGACCCAAGGAGGTGTTTCAAAATAGGCTATGTGTATTGATTCATTCATGCATACGTCTCTCTATACGTCTCTATACCTATAATTCATTAATATTAGCGTTTTTCGGAGTTAGAAGAATTTCGGCGGAAAAAATAGAACGCCTGATTTTAGGCAATCGGTTGCACGAGTGGCATGCAAGTTGCATACGGTTAGGCGCCCTTATGTTTTTTGTGAAATGAATTCGCCCCTCTGACTGCGAGATGGCGAGAGCATGTCACCCCGTGCGCCAACTTTTTAAATTCAAACTTAGAAAATAATGCGTTTTTCAAGATTTTCGACTTATAGGCAAGTAAAGGACAGGGGAAAATAATTCAACAATTGATTATTTACGGTTTCAAGGGATGTTTATTGAAAAATGCGCTAGTTCAACATAATAATACATGTTTTTCGTATAAATAATTTGTATACATGATTATTTTATTCGAACAATTGTAGATGCGATCGTAATACGTATAATAAATTACTTACATCACTGAATACTACATATTTGATATTCTACAAGTTCGAAGATTGGCTAGAACTGTAATTGGGCTACACTTAAACTGTTATTATACTTAAAACTAATCTTTGCAGCGACAATACATATGTATGCATACGAAAGTATGTCTTACAGAATGTCAAGTACGGTTCTTCTATCGTATAATTTTCATATTGGCCTTGCTAGGAACAGCGAGCTGTTCATTTTCATTTTTCAAACCGCAATGCAAAAAGAGAACAGAGTCCTTATTTTTATCACGGTTTTCGTTCAAGAACCTCATTTTTTCACGTGGACACTGAAATAATTCCTTACTCTACTCATTCTTGTTGTTAAAAGATACTAATGACTCTCTCCAATTCATGGATCTCTAAACTATTTGCTCTCTATTAATTGCGGACGATTTTACAAAGGAATAAAGTATACTTCACGAATATATATCGAGTATACATAGATATTGTGAATATTTCATACAGTAGTGTCTAATCCAACTATTTCTATCACAACTACTCTTCTTTTCTGTATCGCTTGCTTAAAAGAATAAGAAAAATTATTCGTCAAGATAATCAGAACCATTGAGACCTTCAGATCAGTACATAGTGGCTGAATACAATATAATATATGGATAAGAACATGTTAATAATATGTCATCACGACTTCTCATCTACTCTGTAATATTACAAGTCTTTTCCTTGTACGATTATAATATTGCCGTATGAATCACTCAGCTATAACTTGCTGTTCAGTAAAGAGTTCATCGATTACTACTAATAGCTTCTAAAAATGATTTGCAGCAATCATTCATTCCATCACAGTACCGCGCTGTACTTAGTTTTCCAATTTGTCAAGATATGAATGATCGGAGATACTACTGGAGCGTAGAAAATCAACAGCATGCGTTTGTGTCTCTTTATCTGTACAGGAATCTCTTATAATTATGCGAACGCCTGTTTCAAAGCTACTGTTACGAATTGAAATTATTATCCGCTATGTTTCCAATGGGATGCTGCAAGGATAATAATTCCAGTTCCATGTCAAAGTAGGAAAGTTATAAGTAGGCTATATTAAACCTATGATTAAATCAAACTAATCCTTATTAATTATTTATTTATAGTTATTCCCTCGTTGCTTAGACTGCTCTGCTGCTTGGTGTGGATCGTTGTTTTGAAGAATTCTGAAGAGGTTCTGTTGAAGATGGGCAGGAGCTAGTTTCCCTTGATGAACAACACCTGTGGAGATAAAAATGAGATAAACATACAGTACATTGGATAAATTAACGAAATGTGTTCAAGGAAATATTCTCGACTGAGAGCGACAGGATTTTCAACCGTGACCGTACATCTAACTCATCGTCGCTAATCTCAGTGAAATTTATTATAATATATTTCTTACGAATTTATGTAATATGTAAACCTGCTTGCAACCATTTTCAAATGTAATATAAAATTCAAACTATTTCCCTTAAAAATCATTACGTCTGTCACAATGAATCGAGTTTCTTCATTCGCATTGCGGAATAGTGGCATAAACTAAGTTTGCGTGGTCATTAAAGCACACATAGAGTTGTTATAATTGCAAAAGAACCTTTGTTGAAGGAAAATGTACTGGGATACAATAGCAGAATGATTAACACGCGGCATTGCGAAAGGTCACTGACCGTTTGACGGGACCCTCATAGCCCCAAGCTTAATTCGCAACCGGTGTATGCGAACATTTCGCAAAGGCGTCACTCGCCTACTACTCCGTGAGCGTCACTATTAACGCCATTGTACATTCTGCCAAGGTGCTTCCATCTTACCTGAAACATGAATAACTATAAATATTGTATTTCGAAGATGAGTTTCTGAACAGTAATGAAAATTTTTCGACGCCGGCGCAATATGGCCGATATATAACATGTATATTTGTAACTCCCCCTCCCCCCAACACCCCGCGGCAGGGTAGTAAAAATTTTGTGTAGTATAAAAAAAAGTTGTGATTCCGGAATTTGTAGTACGGTGTTGGAACAGTGAAAAAAGTTTTCTCTAGATTCTAGTGAAAATAATAAATATACAGTCAAGATTTACTACTTTCTATTACAACTGTACGCTGTCAGTAATAAAGTGTATTTTCATTATTGAAAAAAAAGTATATAAATAAAAAAAATAAAAATAAAAAAATAAATATTAATTCGCGCATGGCAACGACCGATTGAAGGCGGTATTTTTATTTCCACTCAACAGATAGAAAAATAAAAAAAAGTAGTTATTTTACCGCTTTATTGGAACTACGTTTTTATCATTTTGTTTTATTTCTAATCCAAAAAACATGGCAGTTCATTGATATCTGATCTCGGAAAAAAGAAGAAAAAATAAAAAAAAAAGAAAAGTATAAAAAGAACGAATTAACCTACTACTACGACTGAAAAGAACACTTTCATTCGAGTACTCGTTATATCTCATTATTTAATAGACACATTTCAATGTAACGTATGTATGTGCTACGAATTGACAAGCTGTAAAAATCCACCTCGTAATACCGAGCACCCTGTTGGTTGATTGTTTATATTTATTATATTGATCATAACCTATCCGTGTATAATTGTAACAAAGTGTTTGAACGGTGTTCTACACATCACAGCAAAGAATAATCAACAAGTAGACAAAACTATAATGTACAACGATCTGTGAATAAAATCGACCGAAAATATGTCGCATGTTTCGTTTTCGAAATTAATATCGATTAATTATCAAAAACTATATCCTAAGCCACCGCCACAGCCAACACTAGCCGAGGTTAGTCTTAATCATTTATGACTCATAACCTCAAAACGGGTTCATTTTATCTCTAATAATTCATCTCTCAATCATTGAATTCAAATTATTCTGCCTCTATATTCTCCAAACATTTATAACATCTGATTACTTTTGTTTAAAGGTCCTTCAGTCCGAGCCGGTAAAGCGACTCCTAAGCCAGCCGAATATCATAATAGAAACTATACCGAGTGCCTGTGCGCCTAAAAATTCGTTACCCAACAATAATGGCATTCTTGGAATCGATAATAACAAGAAGAAACCAAACCTGGCCAAGGAACATCAGCAGAGTAAAAGCATCAGGCCAGAAATATCTATAATGCCAATAGAATCTGACAGCAAAGATGAATCTAGGTTCCTTCCGGCGAAAGGGGATGGAAAATCTGAAATAGCTTTGGTGGTTGTAAAACCTGAGAGAAAGAATTGCGGTCATAGCGAAGCGTGTGAAAATATAGTCTGCGATGTATCGGTTCAGCAATACGTCGATCAGAGCGGAGTTCTCCCTATGCTGGCCGTAGGCATAGAAGATGATGAGATAAACGCGCCTGTTTCAAAACACTGTAAAAATCCTCTTTGCGATGCTTTGAGTATAGAACACGACAGGTGTAGAAGAGCTTTGATCAAGATCTATCGATGCGACAAGATCAGCACTTGTGATATTTGCAATGTAGTATTCAAAACGCGTAGGTCACGAATGAGCCACAGGAATTGTACGCGGAAGGAAGTATACAGACATAATCAAACAAACGGAGCTCAAATATTGAGGGAAAAGATGAGGGAAAGAGAACTGCAGATGATTCAGGCGGCTAAAACTAAAAGAAAAGAATATCTGGATCCAGCCACGGAGTATAAAAAGACTATGGAAATGCTGAGGAATAATAAAGAGCTGATTGTCATACCAAAAAGTATTCCTCAACCGCAGCCTATCATCACAATAACTACGGTCTCGTCAAACAATCAAATGAACACATCTAATCAGAACAACTCTAGAGAAACATTTGGCAAATTGTTACCCTCTGTCCCTATTGTTTTCCCTCAAGGTCTAGTTGTTGGAAAAAGACCAGGTCTTGAAATAAACGAAGGGAAATCAGCCAAGCAGCCTAAAATAGCGAATGTATTTTGCTCAGGTTTAACCGTCGCGACTGTTCCTACTATCCAGACTAATGCCGGACAGCAATTTATCAAAGTAACTTCTGTTACGCAGCCGAATTTCGTTCAGCCAGTTTCTCTCAACGATTGGCTTGTCTCTCAGAGCAATATAGTCGGAAATGACCAAGGCAGGGCTCTCAAACCTTGCCTAACTCCTATACGAGTAGTTCCTATAACAAGCTTGAAGTCCGCACCCTCTCTGCGACATCAGACTCACGGAATTCCCGCGTTTTGCTTGGTGCCAGACAGCCTTCCTAAACCCGTAGCTGGTCCGAAATTACAACCCATACGACCAGCCCCGGCTAGTAAAAGTCCAACGCCAATGCCGGCGGAAATTGAAACTGACAATGAGGAAACGCCGATAAAAATCACGCCTAAAGGAAACCGGAGATCTCAAAGTCGGAGAAAATCTGAAGAGAAGAATTCAAAGGTCTTCAAATGCCCTTATTGTTTGAAGGGATTCAGCACAGATTGGTATTTCAAAATGCATGTAGCTGGACACACGGGGGAGATGTTGTTCGCTTGTAAGATCTGTGAGAAACCGTTCAGCAATAGATACGATATGAAAAAACATATGCTTAATGATCACAATGACGGGGAATGCAGGTGTGAGATATGCGGTCAAATATCTATTTGCAAATCAGCTCTGGAAATTCATATCAGATCTCACACCGGTGAGAGACCATTTAAATGCAGGGAGTGCGACTCTTCTTACAGATCGAGTACGGACCTCAAAACACATCAGCGTAAAAGACACGATTTCATAGACTGTCCATATTGCCATTCGCATTTTGTCAAAGCTGATTTAAAGTCACATTTAATATCGAGTCATATGTTGACGGAGGATGAAGCACTGCACGAAATACAACAGAGTCAAGATCAGAATATTAACGGTAATGAATCTTCAGATAATTTAGAGATGGAAATTGACGTTTCGGACTGCGAGTCTATGTCGAATGAAATATTGATGAGAATTAAAGAGGAGTTGATAGAAGAGGAGACTAATAAAACTAAAAAAATTGAGAGTAACGATAGGAATCGCCAGAGTTCTAATAAACGTAAGAGAACACAGAATGGAAAAAGAGTACGAGTTTTAAAGCCGAAAGAAAGGACTGCGAGTGAAACTACAGATGGAAATAAAAACTTACAATCTATTCAGAATGATTCAGCTGTGCTGAAACAAGTAGCTAATAATTCTAAACCAGCCGAGACTAAGCCTGCGGTAAGGAGGAGCTCGAGGAGATCAAATTCTAACGTTCAATGTACTGTTTGCAAAGATCACTTTGAAAGCACGACGCTATTGGAAAGTCATCTCGCTAATAAATCCAAAGAATCTGTGGAATGTCAAGAATGTAAAAGCCTGTTTCACAGCCAGACTGAATACAAGAAACACAATATCACCTGCGGCAAAAGTTCTTGCAAACAATCTTGTTAGTATTTTGTATGAATTTTTGCAGTTAATGTTTACTATAACTAAATGTGTTTGAAATGAACTTGAGGAAATTTTATCTGTTTGTTTGTTTGTTTTTTTTTTTTTCTTGATTGCAGGAAAGAAAAGTTTCAAGAATTTAACAAAACTATGAACAGTTATTGATGGAGAAATTTGGACGGGATAAAAAGACCTCTGAAAGTGAAACTGCAACACAATAGGCAAACTGATGTAATATCGAACGAAGATGATAGATTTATACCTATATAATATTTTCTATTTTGTATAGTTCTACTGTTATATATTAAGTGTATAATTATTTTTAAGTAGGTAAAAAAATACTAAATTATTATTTAATCTTACGATATCGTTTTTACAGATACTGTTAATCTATTTTTCTTTTTTTTTATCACTTTTTCATTTTCGAATATTTGTCAAGGTGTGAGAATAATAGATTACGCAATATATTGCCTGTGAAATCAATCGTTAATTGTCATTTTTAAATTCAATGTAATTTAAAGAAAGTGAAAAGAGTATATTATCACGTATTAAAAACATAATTCCATGATATTATATTAATTCGCGAATATTCCACGCTTAAATGTTAGGTATTTTCCAGCAACAAAAGTTTCGATATTACAAAAGAAAAGAAGAAAAATCAAAAATCCAAATTCTGATTCATTTCGTTTGTCTTTCTGTTGATATCATAAAATTGATAATTCAGTGCATTTTTCTATACAGACAAAAAAAAAAAACACTTTACTCCTTTTCATAACGGAGTCGGTTGACGAGCGTTTTATGACATTAAATTCCTGACCTATTAATCTCTAAATAGTATTATTATAAATACGATGATATAAGTTTTATTACAATAGTTATGACTCTGAATCTGAATATTCAGTCTTTGAATAATATTAATAATAATCATTTTTCCCAGTTTACTGATAGCAGAGAAATTCTATAATAGAAAATTGCATTTACATCTCTAAACTAAAATTCTCTACGTCAATTTATATTTTTTTTCTATTGTAACAAAGTGAGAATCTCAAATTGGTAAAGAATCTTTTCTGTAATGATGGAAAAGCAAAAAAAAAAAAGTAATAACCTCGCACGATATTTTCGTATTTTTATAAAAAAAAAAAAACAATTTTAACAATGGAAAAAGCTAATGTACATAAATTATACTACTGTATATATTATTATTATTATTATTATGATTATGATTATTATCTATCTATATTCAAATTCATGTAATATGTGAAATTGTCTTTACCTAGACTTTAGGATTATAAATATATATTGAAGAAAAACAAAAAAAAAAAGAACAACTGTTTAGTGCTGCTTCAAATTATCATAGATCATCATTACCCATTGTTTTATTATTTATAATCATATATTTGCAACATATATTGTGCACTGTAAATTTATTAAATAATAAATAAATGTTGAGTACTGGCGTTACAAAAATTAATTCTCTCTATTTCTTCATTTATTTATTTATGTATTTCATTATTTATAGTTCCGTCAAACTTCTGCCTTTATACACTACCAATTATATTCTATCCAATGCCTCAAGCATGATTACGCTGTTCCCCCGAATTACCTGTAAAACAAAAAAACCACCGGGTATCAATAGGAAAAAGAGTTAAAGTTGAAAATGACTTTTTAGCAAGTGACAGATTAATAAATCTAATCACTCTGATTGAATAAACTGATTTATGACAAGATTAGAGATTTATTTGAGACCTGGAAGATATTGTTAGCCTCATAGCATTTGAGGTAGTCAATTCGTGTTTACAGGGAGAAAATGGGGAAAGACTGTGGGCGGTTGAATAAATTGAATAAAAATCCTTACCACCATTCCGATGTTATTTTTCGTTCCGTCTTTGCATTCTTCAATAGTTTCGTCTATCACCATATTCATGAAAGGATCAAATCCTCGCAGGATTCCAATCACGTGTCTCCCCCCGTTGAGTTTAACTGCGAATATAAACATTCCCGGATAATTACGATCTCGTTTTTACAGTAAAAGTATCGTCGTTCACGGAGTTACGTTTATAACCTCAGAAAATTTCTATCCGGGTAATTGAATCGTAAAATTATTTCGACCCTACGTTTCGTCGATGTTTCTATAATTATGAATTTGTGTTAACTCACGTGACAGCTTTTTGTCCATGTACCTGAAACACGGAAAGATTATTTATGATAAACAGTAAACACCGGTCAAGTATACAACGGAGTTTCGTTACAATAACGAAGGAAACGTTGCTAAAACATAACCTAACAATCAACAGTCGACTATTTCACGAATCACCCGCTACGATATGAGCTAAAACCTTTCATATACATACTTTTTCAACTCTGGAGGATGTGCCTTGCTCATGTTTGTACTTTGTATCAATTACAAACTCACAAATACAGATTAATTAACGTTAAACAATCTACCGACAATTCAAAGACGCGGAGATACGAGCTGAAGTAATTTTCGTTCTCAAATGCGTCCCTAAAAACCGACGCCTTCCGGTCAACTGCGAATACCACGAACCACATACACTACTCAAGATCGCCCGGCGACCGCGATGTTTGAGCCTGATCTGTGACGTGATAGCAACAACTTATTTACGTTTAGGAAATAAAAAATGGAACCCCAAACAGTAAACACTAGAAGAAAAGTATTAAATCATGTCGTATGCAGTATTTTAGTCGAATGTGGTTTTGAATCGTGCGAACGACAGGCTTTAGAAACTTTAACCGAGATGTTGCAGGCTTGTGAGTAAGAATAATCGATCGTAACAACGCCTAACCTAAAATAAGAAGACCTACGTATCCCTTTGAATGACAGCTCCCACCTATCGTTGGGATTTTCCTAATCTCCGAGAAAACGCTCGCTAAATTCTGATCATTCCTCTGTAATTTACAGTCATCGTAGAAGTCGGAGACTCGTCAAAAAATTACTGCGAATTATCTGGTAGAACCGAACCTCTGATAGCCGATGTTATACTGTCGCTGGTGAACATGGGAATTAAATTAGAGGGTATTGAAACTTACGGTAAAAGGAGCAACAGGTCTGTGCTGCCTCCACTCCAGCAGCAGACTCAGGCTAAACAATTGAACATCTTGCAAGCCGGTGTGAAGCAAAATCATCCTCCACATATTCCAAACCATTTGCCACCATTTCCAGATCCTCATGCGTACATCAGAACGCCGGTGAGTATTCTCCGAAGTTTATAGATTACGTAGGTTCACTTTCAGACTATGTATCCCTTGGTTAAGATTTGATCAAATGTTTTTTGCTTCCAGACACACAAACAACCCGTTACAGAATATGAAGCTATAAGAGAAAAGGCTGCCTCTCAGAAACGAGATATCGAAAGAGCTTTGACAAGGTTTATTGCCAAGACTGGAGACACTCATAGTCTTTTTTTGACCGACGATAACAGCATGTTTCCTTGTAAGCTTGTTATAGTATTTCATGGATTTCAGGCCTCAGAGTTATTCCGTTAAATGGAAAATGTTTAATATTGATCTGATTTCGCAAATTAAGAAAGATTATAATTTTTTTTTTTTAATGAACAAAAAAAAAAGTATTTGCTTGCTGTGTTTAAAGTTGTGAATTTCTTTTCAACAATATCGTAGAATTTAAAGGAAGCAATTATCCTGAGGCCTGATTTATTTTACAACACAATTTTAGCCTGGTCAAGTTTACAATCAATTGAAACATAAGGATGAAGTTAATTTTCTGTTTTTCTTTTCTTTGTTTTTTATTTTTGTTGATCTTTTTCAGTGATAGCTTGCAAGCCACAATTTCCCAGTTATTTATCGGCGCTACTACCGCAGGATCAAGTCTTTGAGCCTGATCCAGAATTCCAATTTGAACCGAGCCCAGTTAAAAAGAAAAAAGAACAACCAACAGAAGATACAGAAGAAGGTTTGACCAGATTTTATAATTAGTTAATCGATTATTTCATCCAATGATCAATTCAATCCATTCTCCTCACTTTATAAACCTTAATTTATTTCTAATTTCAGCTATCAAGGCCCAGACTGAAGGGGCAGAACAGAGTGGTGAAGCAGCTGCTCAACAGGATGTAATAGACAACCCTTATCTAAGGCCGGGAAAACTTCCAAAGAATAAAATAACCGGTACAAACAATACAGTCGGTACTGTGAAGAGG
Organism: Rhogogaster chlorosoma; assembly: GCA_944452935.1. Taxonomy (NCBI): domain Eukaryota; kingdom Metazoa; phylum Arthropoda; class Insecta; order Hymenoptera; family Tenthredinidae; genus Rhogogaster; species Rhogogaster chlorosoma. Next base: position 1,522,248 of record OX101803.1, read on the forward strand.
GAATCTGTAGATCTTTGATCATTTAATGATACTTAGAAGCCAATCTATTATATATAATTAATGAAAAAAATTACTTTATTACGATGCACAGAGGTATAATATTGTACAATAAGATTACTGTAATATTAATAAATATAAAAAGAAAAAAAGAACGAATAAAAGAATTAGACAAAACAATCCGAGAAGTGTATTTTTCTTTTAATTAATTAGTTCCTTATAACGTTATTCAAATAATGTATACGTAGTTTCGGATTTTACACTCGATACATTTTTATATAAAGTTTTATGTTAGTTATTTTTTTTTTCTTTTCTCTTTCTTTTTTTGTACGAGAATACATAATTCATTAATTGCACATCTCGCTAGCACCGTTATAGGTATAATATAGAAAAAAGCGGTGTTTTAAAAATCTTGTAAACGATAATAACAACTATACGTAGTATAATATTGATATAGAGACCCCCGTGGATATTGCACAAGACTTTATAAAAATAGATTACACGATATTGCATGTATAATATAGTAATTGATTCTAAACGCACTTCTGTTAAAAGTCTCACAAGTTCAATGGAAGCTTGACTAATTGCTTTAATTATTACGACGTATTTTAGTTTAAAGTCGTGTTTATCTCGTGGAAAAATATTCTATTAACCAGTATTTTGAGAAAACATACCATTATTGATGGCACATACGTTCGATCACTATAAGTATTATAAAACTATTTTATGCAAAGAATGAAATATTTATTTCTCGGCTATAGTATGATACTTTTTTCTTCTTCTATTTATAGAATGATGAAAATCAATTGTTTATATATTATATTCTTAGATTCTAAACAAACAGACAATAATGTATCAAATCAGGCATTGATTTAGGCTCGCACCATTCACAGTAATACCCTGTTTTCAGTTCTAATTTCTGTTCCAGTGATACACAGAAAAAACCTTGTAAATTGACTACTGAATATTTAATTGACGATTAAAAAAATGATATATCATCGTTTACGCAATAAAATGATAGGCGGTTTCTAAAGAATTAATAAAATTGAAAAAAGAAAATAAACAAACAAGGGACAATACTAACAAAGACTAATAATATAATATAATAGATAAACTTTAGTACGTCATGTAGTAGTTTCAATACCAAATCCATAATATCAACGCTAGTAATATTCAATATAAATAATTCAGCAATATTTCTTTGCTATTAGTTTTCAAATCTATAAACGATCTATTCAAAATATTAATCATATTTGATATTTGTTTTTCTCTTACCAAAATGAAATTGCACTTTTCTTATCTGCATAGCGATTTCAATTACTCTCCAATTACTCGTCGTCGTATTTTTCATAAGATATATATATATATATATGTATATAGGTATCGTCCTATTACTAATGAATCCAAAAGATGATAATAGTTCTTAAATAAATAAATCTATCATGTTCGAGGCTAAGAAAAAAAGATTCTTTCTAATTATTTGTATGGCAGTAGACTCAAGATTTAAATGTATAGTACCTAATTTGCACGCATTCTTTAAGGCCATCTTTTATCAAGCTATCTCTATCTATCTATGTGAAAACTCATTCTGCCTGATGAGATTGATACGTCTTTTTTATCTTCCCTCGACTCAGTACTGGTACCAAGGCTGTCGGCGTACCCAGCGCAATTTCATACCGGAAGCAGTGCGTATTTTGATGCTTGCGCACTCTGCGGCGCGAACTGTTTCCTTAACGCTTTGCATCAGATTCTGAGCATTTCCGACCAGCATATCGGTCGCCTCTTGGTCTTCCTCAGTACCTGAATATGAAAAAATAAAATATTATACAGCGGAACGATTAATTTATTACTCGGGACACAGAGATGTCATTTTTCGTTTTTTTTCTTTCCATCTATTCTCTCCTCTTTGTTAGCTAGTATAAAAATCTCAACAGCATTATCTCACGCGTCACAGGGCTGTGCCAAGATTTTCAGGGTGGGACTTTGGACCTGAACTCGGCATGGCCCTGATATTGGAAAGATTTATTTAAAAAATGGCTATTTCTAGTTGAAAAATGTAAACAAACACATGCCAAGACTGGACGAGGCTATAATTAGAGATCTACGTAACATTCTACGGGCTACTTCACTTGGAAGAGCAAACTTACTGCGCCCAATCAATTCGTCTGCACCAATAGAGAGTGGTTTGTATCACCAGCACACCGTGCATAATTTAAACAAGAAATGAGAAAACGATTAGTCAAACAGTCTGAAGGAACGGGAAAGTGATAACTCAACAACGCAGCTGCTACAGTAGCATCTAGGTGCTAGGATTTGCCGTTGAATTCTAACGATATACAATGATGATAAATATTCATCCATGTGTATATAGAAAACATTCTTTTGCGCATATTTACAAGCAGAATTTTAGCGCTTAACGAATAAGCCAATAATGGCAAAACTAAAGCATTTTTTCTATGTGTATGAAAGAATTGTAGAACGTGAAAGACTGTATTGATAAACACATAAGTATAAACTTAGAGTTATGCTAAGATGCGTTAAGAGACGATCAACATGCCTAACGAATATTTATTATCAATCGAGAAAAACCAGTGAAATATTTCATGCGAAATTGAGGATTAAGCAAACAAGATTTTATGTACAGCGTTTTTTTTTTTTTTTTTTTTTTTACCATTTAGTATTAATTCCTCCCAGCTGGGAAGCATTTCTATACACAGAGAGAAATCATCTTGTGAGTCGAAAAAATTATTTTCAAACATTAGGTGTGAAGCTGTATTTACAAAAGCTGTTCCTAATTTTCATAGCAAATCAATCTTCAATGTAGGCGTTTAATTTATTAACAAATTAGAGCTCTTCAAATTCTAGCAAAAGCTTTGTTAGCCTACCCCTAGGATAACGTTATAAATATTTTACTCCATTATTAATATCATTTTGTTAAATTTCTGAGATATTAAATCACTTTCAATACCATATTTATACAGTAATGAGTAAAGACCTAATGCGACTTGAGAGTGAAATTAACCATGAGTCTGGATGACGAATTCGAATATACAAAATAAATAAAAGCTATTGAATTTCTTATTTTTATCGCTGAAGATAAATTTCATTAATTTAATTAAGCGTTGTGAAATTTTATAAACAATACCTTGTGCTCCGAGCATAGTAGCTTTCACGGTTGATAAAATCTTGAGTTGTGTACCGATGGTTGGTATGCGTTCGCAAACTTGTAATAGATTCTGTAAAAACGATTAGTTTCGAGTCATTAGAACGCTCAGAAAAATGTATGACCTCCGTATGAGAACAAAAATTAAACTCACGGTGCGAATACGTTTGTCTGTACACTCTCTGGCAAGTTCCTTAGCAAGACGAGTAACTTCTTGAGAAGCTTCAGCGATGGCTTTGGCGCAGGCTATCAGATCTCTCTTATTTCCACCTTCGCCTCTGACAAGACCAGACAACCTGCCCATTAGTACTGCCATCTTCTTTGCAGCAGCTATAATGTTGTTGTCCTTGCTGGACCATTGACGTACCTCTTGATGAAGGCCGTGGGCTGCCATCTATGGAATAAAATTTACCGTAGAATGCTTCAATGCGGAGAATCTGGCGGATAGAAGATACTACAGTATTCAATTGAAAATCACCATAATAGGCTGGTTTGGCTGCGGAGCATGCATGAACATTTCATCCTCATCGTCAGTTTCTGGAGGCGGTGGTCTCGGTGGAGGTAATTCGCCACCAGGTAGAGGTGGGCGAGGCGGAGCCATGTCTGGATTTAATATGATCAGTGAGAAGTTGTATAAAGTGTTTAGATCACAGGCAGAAGACTCTGATAAGAATGTTGATCTTTTTTATTGATTTATGAATAATTTTAGGGCATTTCTCTCTGTCTATTAATTGATGAATATACTGGAGATAGAGTGGTTTCTTCAAGATCAACTTTCCTACAGGTAAAAAAGCGAGGTTTGATACACTTGATATTATAACGAAAGCCTTACCACTGTCACTGTCGTATTGACAGTAATCTCGCAATCCTGATAGCATAAAACATCAAAGCTGCGATATATTTGATTAAACAATAAGCAAGCAGTAATTTTTTTTTTTTTTTCTTTTCTTTTTTTTTGCAATATTAGACCATGCAGAACCAATCCCCAAGATGCGTAATTAGCTGATGTTCTTTTATCGCCTCAATTATGTATACTGTTTAGAACAATCATAGCAAACACTAAGAAAATTAAGGATTACATTGATAGTCCTGAAAATGAATAAAACGTGGTGATAAATAAATGGGATACAAATGCCAGCATCCCCTATATCCTGAATATGCATTAATAAACTCGTAAAGTATTCAAGAGTTGACGAAAGATTTGACTAAAAACAAGAAATCATATGGAATATTTCATAGCCCTTATGATTGATTCTTTTGAAGAAAAGAAAGGATTTGAATTCCTATGAAAAAGATAAAAAAAAGAAAAAACAATGTGATGGGTTTTGAACAGGCCGATGCAGTGTTTTCCGTGAATATCTTGAGCAATAGTTCTGGTTTGTTAGTCATTCGATAGAGCGTACAGAAATTACCATACAGGCAATAAAAACACGATGCAATTTTCAGTTTACACTTTATGTACTTAGATTACCTCTCGCTCGCATTGAATGTTCTAATTCATCCTCAGAAGCCAGCTCCTGGTATAGGAGATCGGGATTATCTCCTGATAATAATAAAAAAAATACATTCACAGGTCTGGGTTCTATTATTCGACAATATCGCATGTCTGGATTTGAATTCATAGACAATATTGAAAATGCAAGTTAATTAAGTAAAAAAAAAGATTGAGTGTGAGTTTAATCTCGAGTACTTATAACTTTTCATATTTTTTTTTTTTGCTTCAATTAGTGTATACCTCCACGAGCCCATTTTGGCAAAGGACTGATAGATCGCCCCTGGGATTTATTCACATTCAAAGTTGGACTAGTGACGCGTATGCTGCTCGGTGATGGTTGGTTTCGCAACGGCTGGCCAACTAATTTCATTATAAATAAATACGTGATAAATTATGTAAAGATGAAAGAAAAAAATTATATGCATAAATATATACAATTGCATATTATGCTTATTATACGAAAGATAAATGCAAGATATAGATATCAAAACTTCTATAAAGCCTTTACTTTTCAAATATGGCAAAACTTCTGATAGCCAGAGTTGAGTAATATTTGCTAAAAAAAATGTAGGCAATAATTTGTAAACGAGATGACGATAAAATTTGCTGCATAATTTATCTAGAGTTTGATGAAAAAAAAAAATAATATAAAGAAAAACAACATGCGAATATTGTTTTTATTTCCCGTTAGGTATACCTTTATCTGTGAAGTAACTGTATTGATGATCTGGCATTTGTTCCTCTGTAAAAAGAAACCAGACAACCAAATTTACCAGTCCGATATTCAATGATCAAGAATACCGGAGGCATGTGAACTGATAAATTGGTCTACCCTTATTAACGCAGTAGTTAGACTAACACACTCGGAGCTGGTAATCCATGTGTTTTTAGATATTAAAGACTTTAGTGTGAAAAGACACGAAGCAAAATGGTCACATATTTTTCAGGATGAGTCAAACCGTGACTTAATTATTCTTCAAAATGTATTTCAAATTGTTTTCTTTCTTCTTAATTTCAAAGAGTGAATCTGCGCCAAGCTTGGCTCATCCAAAGTCCACATATTCAGCTAAGCAATAGACGTAACTGCAGGTTGAAAATAGTTATAAATTTTAGTAACTACCTCCTGAGTCAATATAATCGTAAGGAAGTTGTCTCGTACCGGATGCCTTTGGTTGGGTATAAATTTCACCCAAATCGACTTTAAATACATCCCCAAATTCTTCATCTACGTTGTTAACTATTTTGTTTTGATTATCAAATCATTATTATTATTATTAGTCTACGTTCTAAAATTCGCTATTAAATTCTATACTACAAGATGAACAGCGTTGTTAATACAACTTATTAGGCAAGAAATATTATTAGTGAATATAAAATCATTTAAATAGATTTTCTATTCTGAAGATATGAAAATATCTCTACTCCATAGATCTGGAAGTCTAACGTGAAAGAATAATAAGAACCAGTGGCATAAATTTCAGTATAAAGCTCCTTGCCTTTTTTAATCCTTTAATATGCAGTCTATAATATTTATAGACACTAAAATTGCAAGACATACCATTGTTGATCCGCAGCTGAGACATGTCCGGAGGTGGGGGCAGATCTGGATTGACTGTAATAGCCTTTCTGACTTGGCCAACATTGGAGAGAAGCTGGAATGAAGAAATTGCTTTAATATCTGAATCGTTTAAGTACAATTTTTCTAATTCCCAACGTCCTTACACCTTTATCTAACCCAGTTCAAAGTAGCTTATAGTTCTCAACTCTTCATAATACAACATACAATGCTATTCCAAAGATATTTCCATGTTCAAACTTACAGCTCGGTTGCTTTCCCTCCAACGAGATACGGCCGGTCCATCATTCGTGTTAATAGCAACAGCTTTGGCGTCTTGAACCATGGGCGCTACACCTGTTCAAAACACGCAAATTATTTTAGCCGAGGTGAATAAATTCCGGTTTTCACATATCTAGGAAATAATTTAGAGTTCAATTCAAGCCCGAGATTTACTTTTGGAAGAGCGTGACTCCTTATTCGCTATATTTCTGTGATACTTAGTGTTACTGTGTCCCATGATCATTCAATACTGTACAAAAGCCAATAGTCAGTCTTAAATGGGATCCAAGATCCAGATATGTGGCGAAAAAAAAACTTCATAGTCTTTTAACTCAATAGAGATTAATTAATAACCCAATTGAATTAGTCTTTTTTGTCAATTAGTTCGGTCTGTGAGAATTATCTGACTATTCGCAAGTGAGAGAGAGAGAGAATATATATTTGGATCTTTTATTCTCAAATAAAGAAATAGAGAATCGACATTTTTTCTTACTATTCTGAAGTCCGTCCGCAGCTAAATTAACCCGTTGAATAAAGGCAGGATCTTCGCTATTGTCGCTTTCTTGTTTAGCGACAAGAATCACACGATTAGCAAGCCTGGCAATAGAAGCAGTATTGTCGACCATTTTTTGTGGATGATTTTTGTTGATAGCATCGTCGCAGAGAAACGAATGTTTCTGAATCTGTTCTTCAGAGGTACGCACGAAGTCTCCGCTGTCCGTAGCTTCGTCACACAAGGCCCTGGCTCTCTGGATAGTTTCCGCATACTGTTGTCGCAAATTTTCGAAATGTTCATCCGCAGCTTTGCTCTCTGGATAAGTCATCCTTATACGACCAGCGTTGACCAGTTGTGGAGTCAATGATTCTACCTGTGAAGCACTGACTGCCAAAGCCTCAGCAAGCTTCTTGTTCCCACCACTCCCTGTCAAGACCAATAATCCAATGAATAAAAGTACAAAGGAATGCGCAACGTTTTCTTTTCTCGACCATAAATTCACTCTCGTTTATCTACCTCCCGCAGCTACCATTCGAGCTGTCTTAGCCGCCCGATTGGAGAAAGTTTGAAGAGCGTGAGCCTTGTCATTGAAGTTTTGCTCCCTTCCTGGCGATCCTTCGGGGGATAGAACAGCGTCGGTGAATTGCTTAAGGGGAGTTGAAATGTCGATGAAATCTTCGACTACTCTGGAGACAACTGCTTGTTGAATTCGATTCTTCAGTTCGTAAAGCTTCTGGGATAACTGACGAGCAGTTTCCTGAGCTCTGGGGGTATTTCCCTGCCCGTGAGCACAAAGATCGCCTAACTGTCGAGACAGGTTATCCACTTCATCGCAGAGGTTCAATATCTCGGCTTTGTGAATTCCCGGTAAACCCTCGGCTACCTGAACAGAGAATAACGAGTTACTGTAGTTGAATATTAGTGTAGTTAATGGGGAGAGACTTACATCCGCAACGTGTTGTTGATTCTGTCCATTAGAAGCATTGAAATGATAGATGAACTGTTTTAAGACTAGAGAATGATCAGATATTTTACACGGTGGCCACGAAAAACCGGTCGAAACAATTCTCAGACTTTTCTGTAACTAAAGTTCAAACTGTCGGTGTGAATTTTGCTTCTTTACAGAGAAAGCTTTGTTCTTTTTTCTTCTCATTCCATATTTATTTTTCCTGACCTGTGGCCACCATGTTTTGATAAATTCGGGAAAAACTCGTACCTTTTTACCCTCGTGGACAATGAGAGCGATCGCTCTCTGTCCAAGACCCTTGTCGTCGTTTTGGGGATTCAGAAGCCACTTGTTAGCCTGTTCCAATCGGCCAGCAACGGTATGCGCAGTCTGTGCGATTCCCGATTTGTCGACAGCGACTATGGTCGACCAAACAGTAGCTCGCAGGTCGTTTAGCTTCTCTTTAATGGCTCGAGCGAGAGTTTCAGCCTGCGGAGAGTTTCCTGATGAAAAGAAAAAGTTTGTTAGGTGAACAAACTCGTCTTTTACCAAATTGTATTCAACTACTTGGAGTAATTTCAGTTCTATCTGCGAATGACAATCACCTTTTCCATCCTGTCTCAGCTCGCAGAGAGCATCAGTCATTGTGGTAATTTGTGACGCCAATTTCGTAATCGGTTCCGCTTGAGAACGAGCTAGGCATCTTTCCGCAAGACGTTCAGCCTGTTCGACAATTTGTCTCAGGCTTTTTTCTCCAACACCACCTCTCAAAGCTCCCCCGTCGTCAAGCCAATCTTGGGCAGCTCTCATACGTGATTCGATAGCACTTTGTGCTTTTTTCAGTACCTAGAGTTTCAACGGTTTTTAAAAGGATGCAAATTCAAAACTAAAAATCAATTTCCCTCACTTTTTCACAGATTGACAACTTTCCACATTTTTTCTATAATTTATTCAGCAGTAATTTTCGATTTCCCTGACTATCCCGGACTTCCTGGATTGCCACTGTCGATCGGAACCATGGAGACCATAGAATTCCGATTCTATGATATTGTGAGGAAATATTATGTAGAATGAACGTGTAAAACGAGTAGGAATTTTACCGTCAATTGATCAGCGTCCCACTCTTCCTCGTCGTAAGTTGTGAGCTGTAGAACTCTTATGATTTCGTTCAGTTCATCGGACATTCGACCGGATAGATAATTGCGATTTTCTGCAGCCTCTTCGGCGCCTTTTCCTCCCTGGGCTATTATGTGAATGAAGATTTTCATAGAGCAGATAAGAATGGGCGCCAGAGTTTTGACCTGGAAATAATTGATACAAGTATATCATGAAAATTTCGATTCGTTTTTCTTACCACTACTAGTTCTCAAAGAATTTGAAATTGGAATAGTTTTCTTTTACCTGATCGAGACAGCGGACTAAAATTTCCCTGTGAACTTGATGCGTGAGTTCTTTCTCCCTGGCGCTAACTTCGCGGGATACTTTGCTGAGACATGGGCTAAGATTTTTCAAAAAATGAACAAGATCTTCCATGGTTTCGATCACCTCTGCGACAGCCAAGTAGTCAAGAACTCGTTTGCACTCTCTGATTATCTTTCGTACTTCACTTTCGTCAAAGCATAGAAGAAGCGAGCTAGTCCCTTGCAGAATACCCCGAGATCCTTCGATCAGCTTTTTTCTTTAACATATAAACCACAGAGTTTGTATTCAACACGACAATCAGGGAGAATCTCAATGCCGTTGATGAGAATTATCATAGTTTCTAAACACCTCGCTGGTCCTGAGTAAGGATCTTGTTTAAGCATCGCAGAAGCTTCTTCCAACAGTCTAGAAGCCCCTTCGACCCTGTATAGAGCACCAGGCATGTCTTGCTTGAGCAAAGCATCGTCGGAAGAATTAATAGTCTCTCGACCAACCTGGAGCAGCAAAAATCACATTAGCAAGACTCCAAATTGTGTGAAATAGAATTACACAGTTAGTGATAGAAAATTCATTAGACTTTATAATAAGAGCCGGGATATATTGTGGCTTATTTACTGCCTCGATTAAGTCTTGCAGACTCACTTTGACAAGGTTGGTAACGGCTCTGCTGACTGCTTGGACAGGCCTCTCCAAATCTGGCATGGCATTTCCATCTTCAGCTTCTTCGTGCAAGATAACCAGCCTTGAGACCTGGAATAACGGGGATCAATGAATGAAAATTAATTTGGTGGAGAAGTTTTATAGCGATTATAATAACTGGGTGTCTACGGAGTTTCGGATTTGCGAATTCCAAGCCATTTCAAGCTCAGTTCTGCGGAAAATTCAAGAACATGCATTCATTTGTATCATGGAATTCGGTGAATCGTAACCATCACAGTTTCCAAGCTAAATCTAGTTTGAATAACGAGTTTGATTCCTTATGTTGCTATTTAATGTATCTAAGATTATGGATAAAGCGAGTTAAAGAGAACGTATTTTTTCTCGTTAAACTGTTCTGATAAAACGAGGAATAAATTCTGTCTGAAAGAAATGCATCATGAGTTAATATTCGTTCGCGGTATTCCTTCTGAAAAAATACATTCCCCCGATAGTTTTTCAAGGCAGTTACTTCCAAGCGTAGTTTGAAGTATTGGATATTGAAATAAAAATTCTCCACAGTAATTTCTCGTCTTTCTATGCACTGCAGTGTATAACAATTTATAAATAAGCCTAAAGCCTAATACCTAAAAATACGACTTGATGTATATTATTAAAGTATCCTTTGATTCACTACAACAATAAGAGAAAAAAAAAAAACAGGCTTTGCAAGATCTGCATAAATGACAATCAGTCGATCTTCTAACTCTGTTTTTCTCTATTTCCTTTCTTCTTCTTTCATTCAATTTTATGATAAAAGTGAGCAAAAGAATCGCATCGCAAATAGAATAACATAAGAAACTAACGTTATTCAATCTGGTATGCGATATGAGGTGAAATAAAAAAAAAGAAATAAGAAAAACAAACATGAGAATAAGAAAAAATATGCTTATTCTTGCAAATGAAAATAACAGCGACCATATTTGGTCAGGAGCTAAAATGCATCATTTCCATAAATCGTGTGGGTATACCATACCATACCACACGAAGAGTTGTGGCATGGAGTAGTAGTAGCTTCTAAGGCTTGATTACCCTGTAACTTTATCTGAAAAGGAAATACTGGAAGTTGGTTATAAGTAGGCCGTGGGATATGATATTGTGTAATCAGGCCTCGGGCATAGTCATATTATGCTGTAGCTACCGCTTTGCCGTGCCGGTAGAAGACGGCAATCTTTATTTTCTGACAATATATTTATAGATTTAGTTTTAAACAGCTAGAGAATCTAGCGATCTGAGTAGGTGTGGCCAAAGTAAGGAATCAGGGAAGGAAACAAGACTGATATTATACGAGAAGAAAATGTAACGATGTAGAGAAGATTTAATCTTCTATCTCTCTCTCTCTCTCATAGATTTATTACAAATATACAAAGTTATTAATTAATCGCATAGAACGATGTATGAGTATATTTTTTTCTTCGGAGAGAGAAATTTGTAATAAAGACAAAGAAGAATAAAAGAAAAAAGAAAAAAAAAATTACGTAAAGGTTATGAGAGGATATATAAATCAGCGGAGAGATTGTTGAGGATAAATAAGAGTAAAACAACCACGCCCAATGTATATATACACCGTGTATGATGAGAAATAAAGGGAAAATTACGAGAGAGATTTATAAAACGCGAGACATGATGTCATACGCGCGTTGTGTATGTAGTAGCTATACAGTTCGAGATGTGTCATTATCGTTAAAGCGCCGTGTACTATGTAATAATTCGTAAATTTAGATCTTGGGTATACGAGGAGGTTTGAAACTCGTTATTCGAGATGAATGTGTGTGTGTGATACGCTTACAAGTTTACACGGGCGCAAGTTACACCTTAAAATAAAAGGTTTATAAATAAATGCGTGTAGGCTTACGTCTTGTGTCCTGTCTTTGCGTTAATATTACAAACTAACGTTAAAACAAGAAAACTTCGACGAAGTTGATACATTAGGTATAAATTATCCGAAACTGGGATAAAGAAAGAAACAAGAATTGATAAATAATGGAATAACGATATGTGCATGGACGTGACAATTACTAACCTGCTGTGCTACAGGCTCTAAAATACTCTCAATAGTCTTCGTGTGAAACACCGGCATTTTGAAGCGCCTTGTCAAACAATAGGGATAAAAAAATTCGCGCCGATTATTTGGCAATTATTATATTCACCCTAAAGCAAAACACGCAACTAACATAAAACTGTAATTGACAGCTAATCGAAGACACTTTGAGTATCACGACGCCCCTAACCACGCACGGACTAAAGTCAACTGACCACACTTAACAAAATCGAGAAATTTTACTGGCTGGCGATACCCGAGCGTCCCCCCCCCCCTGCTCCTCTGTTTTACGCGCATGATCGAGACGTAGAAGAATGTAACCGCGAATGAATAAAATTCGTTTGAAATCTACGCAGAGAATTTTATCTCGAATAACGTGATTGATATCATAGCTTATTTATAGAGAGAATTGACATCACGGAAAAACTGTTCCTTTTTTTTTTTAACGATAAGAAATAAAGAAATCTTCGATTATACTTGTTCGTGACTTAATTTTTCCTATCAAGATTAAAAAAAAAAGAACTCCGAAGAAAATACCTCCCAAAGGATTCAATTAATTATCTTCTACTTTCTCTACACCTTGAATTTAATTAGTTTACGAAAAATAACCAATCCTGAACTCCAAGATTTTAGACCAATTATTATTGAATCCGAGAAGAATCGGTGCAGAAACTTTGGCAATCAGTCGTTCGCTCGATAACTCAATTTTTCCCTATTTGATAAGATACACCCGCTATCCGTTCTGAAATGAAATCTAGTAGTCAAGTCCTGAAATACACAGGAGTTTGAATAAAATGAAAGACAGTAACAAGATTCCTAAAAAATGTACAAAATTCAGCCCCATAGTCTAGAATAGGCTTTGTGCAATGCACTATTGAAGACATATTTACATCGGGACAGTGCAAAGTTTATTTCTATCAGTATAATCGTATAATAATAAAAAGTATAAACCACGTTTTTAATTCATGAGTCAATTATTTACGATTAATTATTAAATTAAGCGATTTTTCCAGCTTTCCTTGAGGTATTTTTCACCAAGTTATTCAATAGATGCAACAGATGAATTACTTCTTTGCAAAAGAAATCTTCATCGCGTGAGACGGCGTTATTTTGAAGCCTTGAAGCGCGTCTTTGGCCGCCCCAGACTGTACTTCGTTTTCAAACTCCACAAAGGCAATGTCGTGTCGATTCGGCACCAATCTGACCTCCTTGAACCCGGGGAATTGGTTGAACAACATAGACAGCATCATCTCGCTAGTTTCGTCCGGCAAATTGGTTAAGAATAGAATCTGGTTAGGCGGCTGTTCGGGAACGGCTGTATTCGCCATTCCTGTATGGGCCTGAACTCCCGAGTGATAGCCGACTTGCTGTGAATGCTTGGCCTGTTCTTTGGCACGTTTTTTCGCCCTCTTTGCCTCCTCTTCTGCCGCCGGTACAACGCGTTTCGGTTTCTTCGGACGTTCCGCGAACGTTCCTTTGCGTTTGGCTATTATATCGCTGTCCGTTTTAGAGTATTGTATCCTCTGTTGACAAAGGGACGAGAAAAGAGTTAGAAAAACTTGCGAGGCGAAGATTCTTATCCGTTATAGACCTCAGGGCTTGAGGGAAAGTGAGGAGATTTTTTTAGTAAATAAAGGATTCTTGGAAAGAATAAATAGCGCCGCTATTTCGAGGATAATTTAACAATATTTAATTTGACAATGAAATTTTCTGCCTCTTAAGCTTGGAACCTGATTTCCTAAAAATTTGGCGCGGGACAAACATGTTGTTGATTGTTTCCTGAGTGAGAAATAAGCATCTTCAATTTTGAAGTTAGAATTGAAGTAAAATTTACAACTTTAAACATGGCAAGGGATTATTGTTGATCAAAGAATTTAGAATCTGCTCATTTTACTGGATAAGATAAATGGAGTGAAAAAATGTAAAGCCAGCTTTTCAACATTTTTAATTTACAAACTAGTGAAAATAGCTGCTCTTTGCAGGATATGTTTATACTTTGGTGCCTGTATAGGGAAAGGAAGGAATAATCGTGTGATATGAGAATATGGAATTAACTTTAAGGTCTGCGTTATATTAAATGGAAGAATTCCCATAATTTTACCATCGGTTTATCGTAGAATGGAAAACCCTGCATTGATCGAAGGGCTGTTGTAGCGCTGGCTATCTCTTTGAAAATGACGAATGCCTGACCTCGCATTTTCAGTGTTTTCAAAGCCACAATGTCGAGGATTTGACCGAACTGAGAGAAAATAGCATAGAGTGATTTCTGAAGTTCATCTTTGTTTATCTTCTCGTTTAGATTGTTTATGTAAATCGTATTGTTCGGTCTTATATCCATCTTGACTGTAATTCAAAGACAAGAAATTAGTAAATACGAAATTTACATCTATAGGAAAAAAAAGAATATAAAAAAAAAAAAAAAAGCTGGTAATGGAGAAAAAAAAAACCGTTAAACGCTTGGGAGAAAAAGTTGTTCGAAAAAATTTGAGGTTAGAGGACAAAAGTGTACGAAATAAAAGAAGAAAAATGATTCGAAGATTGAGAGAAAAATAGAGTTCTATAAACGCGATTAAAATCTGTATTTTTCAGTATATACAATTTATGGAATATTTCTATATATTAAGACCGAAATGCTATCCATGTACGTATGCATGTATCGTGTCCGGTAAATTTTCTACACAGTTTTTAACGGTATTTGTATAGACGAAAAGTAGCGAGTAATTAACAGGGTAATTGTGAATAGATCGGTGTTTATTAAAACGTGTAAAACTTACCGAAAAAATACTGACTATTTATCAACAAAACTGAATAGCTGTGGGTATAGAACGCTCGATGAGCGTCGGAAATTTTCTAGGTTAGATGCGATCGCTCGAATTGAGAACACGCTTTCTAAGCTCTAACACAGATGGCGTGAAGCGAGATGCCGCGCGGCGCGGGCTTCTGATTATTGAAAGTTTTAAATTCGAAATGAGGAAAAGACCCGACACCGCAGACATCTGCAGCGATTAGCGTTACTGTAGGCATTTAACAAATGTACTTTGTGCAATAAGTGAATATGCTGGTTTAGCTTAATGCGTAACTATATAGGTACAGTAATTATTGAATGTCCTTATAGAATACATGATGTAATCAATATGGTTGATTCGATGTTTTGAAACTTTCATTTAGTAACGATAAGATAATATATTTCGTAATATACATGTATGTGTATACGTCTCATTCCGAACCCATTCCAATCGGATATAATATCCGTATTGAATCATCCTGCATATCCGGAAAATAACTCATTGAATTTTTGTACCGTAAAATAATAAGAATGGGGGATTTCAAAATCGTGATTTCCCGGATTTATTACAAATGACGGGGACTCGAGCGTGGGCACGTTCTTGGTTGAAATCAACGAGAATATGCGGCATACGGTTTTCCAATGAAAACAGAAATCAGAATTGCAAACCCACATATACGCACGCCAGAAATGGCTTCCGTTCGAAGATAACTAAGCTACGTAAAGTTGCGGTATTATTGTGCGCTGGCATACAAACATGAAAATTTATCATGCATGCGGTTTATATAAGTTACAACTACGTCCTGTACAGGGTCAGTAAGTCCTAGTTTATTGAGGCGATAGTTTGAAACAGAACCTCGTTCATAATACAAGAAGAAACTCTGAAGGATTGGTTCTTATTTTCGTGCCGTCTTTTTTATTATTATAACATACAAGAATTTTTCGACAATTTATTTCGATGGACCGATCAACAATTGAGAAAGAAAACAATTTGCGTAATACTGTAGTCATGGTTGACGACAAATTAAACACACCTGCAGACCCAGCCTCCAGAGTGGAACCATCGCCGACGATTACAGAAGTTGGAAATTTCATCAGTATAGACAAGAAACCGAAGGACGTGGACGACTTCGTGAATCCAGACGATGTTAATGTGATGAAAAAAATGACGATCGAAAAGCGTTTCAACGACAATACAGACGCCGGAGGCAGAGTAAGAAAACCCGTAACTTATGCAGCGAAGAAAACCGTCGCTCAAGGCATGATGGACATTGCATTGCTCACGTCAAATGCAAACCAGCTTAGAAACGTCGTTGATTATCCGAACAAAAATGCAACTGTTTGGGTCATATTGACTTTGATCGTCATCAGCCTACTGTTCCAAGTAAGTATAACGCATGTTCGAATTTGCAGTTCAATTTTCCTCGTAATTGTGTATGAATAATTGGGAAGTATTATTGCCTATCGTGCAAGTCAGAATGCGTTTCCCAAACAGTCATAGCTACTGTGAAGCCCGCGTTGTTTTTTTTTTTTTTTTTTTTTCTTTTCTGTATTATAACTGTCATATACTGACGCAGAATTATAGACAGGAAATATTATTCAAGCTGGATGAAAAAAGGGGAAAATAATTCTAATCTGAAACAGTCATATCAAATCTCGGCTTATACTTGCAAAACCGCAATTATTTCACCAACGTATTATACATACGTTCATCGCGCTAAAGCTTCATTTAATTACTTATTATAATATATAAAACAGAATAGATATATATGCATATAAATGCCAGACTCTAATATTTAAACATGATAAGAAGGTGATTTAGAATAAACCTTCACTTCTTCCCATAATTTCATCTCTCATATTAACGAGAATATTCAACCGCGGATTTACGCGTGAGATGAAAAATACTCATATACATATGAGGTGCCCCTTTCTCGATTTCTTAGTAACGTGTGTTTCTCATTTTTTTTTTCTTTTCTCTTCAAGGTCGCTGTTGGCGTTTCGCTGATTTTCAAGGGCCGTTTCGACTCAAAAGGAAAAGATAAGGCCGCCGCGGCTAGAGTGAACAAATGGATGATGTCTGGCGTATTTATAATCACAATAATAAACATATTCATTGCTGTCTTCAGTACGAGTCCTCCGACTCAATCATCCGCCCCTGGGATTATTCCAGCCCCTAGCAATGTCGGGAGTTAAAATATGTCATCATCCTGAAATGATACATTGATCGACTGATAGTTCTACCTGCCTTGTATACTATACGCAAACCTAATCGTAAATGTATTTTACAGATCTAATATAAATACAGTGACGTGTTGAATATTTATGATAAGAATAAAAGAAACTTAACCAAATAACAATGAGAACTTTTTCCCGCTACTCCCACTTTCCGCTATTTTACTATTTCAAAATTTCATCCTTGACTCCCTTATCGCGGTTATAGCTACTGAGAACTGATTACCGTAACGCAACGGCGTACATCGGGTTGCATACTATCAGGCGTAGCGCAACCGCTCAATACATCGAATTCGTAGGATATCGACGCGCAGCTAATATTAGATATTCAATTACACTCCAAAAACTATGAACATTTATGGACATGACTTTTTCATGAGGAATAAATTCGATTCTAAGTCTAAAAATGTTACTGTAGTTATTTTACAAAAAAATATAATAGTACATAGTTTTCTATTCAATCGAATTCAATTTCACGTATAAATTAATTTTCGAAGTATTTATACGCGGATTTTCTTTCAAATACTTGCGTTTTTTTTATCTTTATGATATGTTAATAAGTTCTATGTGAGATGGTGGTAATAAACCGTTTTGCTTTTCTTTACTTTTACTTCTTTCTTTCCTCTTTGTGTTTGTATTTTATTTTATTTTATTCATTCATTTTATTTTCTTTTTTTTTCATTATAAAGGTAATACAGTGTATTATAATCGATGCGGTAAAACGTCGATATCTGGAGAAGCCAGGAGCGGCGGTAGAAGCATGTGAAACGATGGAAAAGCGCTGTGAACTAGCGTTGTTAGCTGGGAACTAAAACGAAAATAGATTCCTGCGCAGATCTTTCGTGTCCGTAGCCGGTTTACGAGTGCAGGAAAAGGAAGAGCCCGTGACGACGACGTATACCCTAACACGCGAAAATATCCCGGTCCTCAGAGTTGACTGAGGAATAGACCGGAGAGACAAGAGACGTACGGGATATCAATAAATACCTCGAATTGAATACCGCAAATATTCGCATTAAATAACGCACATATCGCGATTGCAAATTGTTTGGAAATAAAGGAAATCAACTGTCTTATATCATTATTCAATTATAATCTGTAAATTCACACGTCAGATATACGTAGTACATAAATATCAGACGGAACTAAACACCGGACAAGATATCATGGCGAAAGGAAAGGGTGAGCTTCTCGCAAAACACCCTAATCGATTAATATAGCAAACCGTATATACTTTAAATATTTAGATTCCCATATATATGTTCTCCTTCATACAGCGCGTTTATCTAATATTCATACCGGTGAGGCAAAAAATAGATTTCAGTGCTGCGTCGTGTAGAAATAAAGACAGAAATAAAGAAAGAAAGAAAGAAAAGAGGAAAGAATCATTAGTATTGAAAAATCGATTATTCCAGTTTAAATTTTAGTTTTTTTTTTCTTTTTTTTTTTTCGGTCTTTGGTTTTTCGATCTTTAATTAAAGCTCAGACTAGCTAATACGATTTAAAGCCAATTATAAGAAACTTATTTCGGTAATTTGATATATGTGCTTTAATAAATTTGTGCCTCATTTTCCTCCTGAATATTAAATTGCTTATCGATTTCTGATTCTCGTTATTCAATAATTCGGATTCATCCTTAAATTTCTTAGAGTTCATATTTTTGTCGATAAATGTGTTTCAGGTGGTGGTGGAAAAGGAGGCGAAGTGAGTCCTATCAGTACCTCTCTCAATATATACACATATATGATAATACGTAGTATAAAATTCCATTTTCCAATATTATTTTTATCATAAAAAAAAAAAAAAAAAATCATCATAAAATTGATAATAATTGATAAATTTGAAAATGATTTCAATTTGATCGACGATGTGTTTAAATTTATAGAAAAAAGTCGAAGCCGCAGGTACGGGTGCTGCAGGAGGTGCAGCGGTACCCGGAGGGAAACCGTCCGAAGTAAAACCTGAGGGAAATTCTGGAAAAAAGGGCGGAAAGAAAGGTCCTCATTTTTTTTTTTTTTCTAAAATTTTTCAATATGAAAAGAAAAGAAAAAAGAAAAAAAAATCCAAATCACTTCGTTTCTGGGATATGTTGTCACGTAGAATTATATATCCTATATTATTATATATGCGTGTGATAATTCAGAGGGGATATAAATTATTAACGTTTACAGTGGTTCGTTTCGAAGACGGCTGGATATGTAGAGCATTTACGGTGAAAAGAAGATGAGAAACAATTTTTATTAGAAAAGAAAAAGAAAAAAAAAAAAAAAAATGAAAAAAAAAACAGAATCAAAAATTTTCTTAGGTGTAATTTTCGAAAAAACTCTTCGTCACGTTCCACTGAAGGCTATATAATAATAAAATCACAGGGTAAATAACGGTGAATATTATTTGAAAAAAGTCTCTATAATGTTTTTTTGTTTTTCTCTCTTCTTCCAGGTGGGAAAAAATGATGACCGGTTAATCCCAGGTGAAAAAAAAAAAAAAAAAATTATTAATATTAATGAATACAACAAAAAAAAAAAAGTAAAAATTACATTATAATATCTTCTATAAGTCAACTTGCAACTGCACACTGAAATTATGAAAATCTTCAACTCATACAGTATATGATTGGTAAAAATTTCGAAACATACCTCATACATACATATGAATACATATGACGAGCATTATTATTATTATTATTGTACCTAAAAATATACTTTATATTGATTACCTGATATTATATATATACACATATACTGATTGATTAGAATAGTATAATAACTTATTGTCATTTATTTGATATAAGCATATATAATATATATTATATATGAAATCTCTGAAATTATACAGTTTCACCATGGTATACTTCTATACGATTTTTGGAAATAAATAATGAAATAAACTCTATATCTATATATATATATACATATAATATATATTTATATTCTTCAACGACATAATATAACCATATTATACATATGATAAACCAAACATAATAACATCATAAGTATATATATATCCTGTTTGGATATTAATTATGCATAATAATATCAGTTGTTTGTTTTTCTTCTTTTCTTTCTTTCATATTATTACATTATATTATATTATCATCATCACAATCTCACCAATGAAATATTATTTTGCAATAAACATATTTGTTTGGTAGCAAGTACTTAGATTGCGGCTTTTATTAATAACAATTTTTATTTTTATCACACGTGAGTATATATCGGTATTTAAAATATATACCATTACACAATCGTCATTTGTACAGATAAATAAATATACGAGGCTCTGTGAAATATTACATACATAGAAATATTATTTATATATTATATAATATCATTATTATTATTATTATTATTATTATCACAAGTTACAGAGTTTCAGTTTTTCAACATATACATATATGTATATTTATATACATGGTGTGAAATTTTAGCCATAATATAATAATCCGTCATATTATTATTGAAATTTGACCAAAGTTCAAACGCGTCGCGAATTATTTTTTTTTGTTGTTTTTACATAATATATCGATAATAATAATATATATACTCGTGATTCGTTAATTTACAAAGAAGAACCAATACTTTATTTATCACCGTAATGGATGATGAAAAGTAAAATAAGAAAAACAAGAAAAGAAGATGTAAATAACAGAAATTGCAGTTCACTGTTCATCAGCTGATCATCTGAGATACAGTTATGATAAATTATATACGCTTTTATCATAAAATGGATAACCATAATTGGATTGATAAATTATTTAATCAATTAATGATTATCGACCACCGGAAGGGAGCTGAATACTGGTTGTACCTCTAGTTGCATTGGCCTGTGTAAGGGCCGAGCTATCTCGTAAATCAAATGCTGATATAACAGCGTTAACAGCAACAGTAAGCATCATGAGGATCAAGCAAATGTTATTCCATACACAAGCTTTCTTTTGGTCTTTTTCCTTATTTATGTTTAAACTTGATCCAAGTATGATGCATACCACTCCATGGATTACCTGTGCAGTGCGGTTGGATTGTTTTTTTTTTTTCAAGGGAATTTTGCGTAAGGATTACGAATGGACGAAATACAGTAAGGATAATCGAAAGAGGAAATTTCCGGAAACACAGGACGCGGGTTCGCATAAGGCGGATGGGTGAGATGGTTGGTAAGAAGGAAGGAAAAACAGAAAAAAAAGAAGAAATTATTCACAGAAAAATTGATGATGCAAGAAAGAAAGAGAAAAACGATATAAGGATAACTTCATTAAAAATGACAAAAGATAAGGAAATATGTACGATGAATCGATATCTATCTATTAGCCCCAGTTATTCATACATAATTATTACAGTTATGTACAAATTTATCAATGAGAACAATAAATCGTACTCTTTATCTACAAAAATCTCAAAGTAAATAAATTCACGACAAATCTTTGTCTTCTGCTCTTTGTTACTAATTTTCCTATCCTGTAATTGTTTTGTCATTTTCTCGTAACGTTATTCAATAATTTCTCTATACAGCTGTAAGCACAATAACGAATGGCCATGACAGTATTGACTGTTGAGTCAAATATATATGCGATTAGTAAGCGTTAAGGACGAGTGTATGTCTGTATGTACCATGTAAGCAGGAGTATCGTATCCATATAAGTGAATATCGATAAACGTATAGAAAATTATTCTTGGTTCCTATACTCGAGGTATAAAAAGCATTTTTCTGTTCAAGAAAATTAATACCACAGCGAGTAATTACTGAGAAATAGAACTGAAATCATTATTTTACGCATATTTTGGCTTTCGATTTTTACAGTGACCGCGAGATTATCGCATTTGAGAAAAAAAATCTCTATATTTACATTTCATTCGCAATTGGATCAACTGCGGTTATAGACTTTTACTTTTTCCTTTTTTCTTCTTTTCTTTTTCTACTTCAAATCAATACAATTTTTGTTTTTCTCAGTTAGTCCTTTCCGTTTGAACGTCGACCCCTTTGTCATATAAAATTTTATTTCTGTAAGCAGCGTACTCCCGCAACGGACCGCTACTGTGTTCCATACCAAAACCAGATATCACAACGTTAATTAAACTAATTAAGAAAACCGCCACCAGTATCAAATCGTTTAAGATTAAAGCCGCTCTGTGGTCTCTGTTCTTGTTGATGTTTAATCCGCCGATAATAACGTATAGAATACCCACGATCGCCTTGAACGAATAATATCAAGGATATTATGTATAAAGAGGTTATTTTCACTCGAAATTTAATCTATTTTTTGATAAATCCCAAATCTTTTTGCCAGTTGATCCAATTGCAATTTTATTCGTATCATATTATATTCTATATATCTACTATTCGTTACAATGAAAATATCGTCTATTTCGCGTATTATTCTAATAATTATATACATGATATTATATCGTTATTTTTTTTATTTTCTAATAGTAATTTCAATTCAATTCCCCGAAAGCATACCGGTAGCTTCTGAAGTAAGTAAAACGTTTAATCCAGTCGGATCAAAAGTAGCGATAAATAAATTGTCTAAGAATACAATAAAGCTTAGGGTGACTCTCGCTTTACCAACCCACTCGACTGATCTTGCATACGCGTTGTCCTCCATCCTACAATCTCTCATTAAATTCAGAGTCAGCGATAAAAACCCGGAGAGAATCTGAAGTTTATTTTATTTCTTCAATATATAATACGACACAAAGAAGATATTGTACGAATCTTGTATCAATTGGATCAAATTGCAAACTGATAAAAAATGTCGAAAGAAACAAAGAAAAAAAAAGAAATCGTTAGGTGCAATCATGCAGAGTACTTTTCTCGTCGTTTTATTTTATTTCGAAAAATATATGGACGAGAATTTATCTCCCGAATCTTCAATTCTGGATTAGCCTTTCGTGGATTCGAACTCTATATTAGCTAGTATAAACGAAATTAGTATAAAGCTTGAATCATATGTTAGACTTGTGCATCGTACATAAACATATATAAATATTTATAAACAAGCAAAAATAAACGAAAGAATAAAACGTAATCACGTAGATGTGATAATTACCTGAAGACCGATGGAAACGCATATCAACGAGAGCATGAGGACGTAGAATTCGTGTTGCTTTCCGATCTGTTGGATGAAGAAATAAATAGAGAACAAAGAAGAAATGAGTTTAAAAAAAAAAAGGCGAAGATTATTTAATAATGATTAACCTGCAGTATGTATTTCAACTGTGATGCATTAGCAGTGAGAAGAGCAATGTCCAGCATCCCTTGAGCGATTGTCTTCTTCGTGGCATATCGGTTAACGTCCAAAGCCTTTATCTGTAAAAAAAAAAATGTACGAAACGATTTCCGTTTGAGATTATACAATGATAGAATTAGATATGCGCGATTTGATTAACCATTACTAATTCGGAACTAGCGATGATCATCGATTATTGTCACTTACAGCGTTTTCGGCTATATTTAGTATCGACATCATGTAACTGCGGTTAAATAATTTAATCCTATAAAACGGGATTCGTTATAGTATACGAGAAATGAGAATTATTAATTTCTATCACTTTTTGTATAGGTGCAGTATACTGTTTTAAACTAGCTTAAACGACTCGAATTCAAACTATTTAGAGATCGCGGTAATGTTACATGTGGTCAGCCCAACTGCGGCTTATGAATGATTCAATAAACCGCAGAACTGACAATGAAACCACGAGAGCTGGAATCAACTGCGTCATATATCGTATCCCACGCGGGAGGGGAATACCTATATGACGTAGAAATACCCCATAAACATATGTAACTCAGAAACGTTTCTCCGGGTAGGCGTAAGAATTCGCAAATATCTAGAGCTAATTGAATTTCCTTTATTATTATTGTATATATCTACGAGGCAGATATAGATGACATCATATACATATATTAATGAATCAGAAATAATAGATAAGAGAAATGAAAAAGAAAGGACTGTGATTTTTCCTCAAGATTACTCAGTTTCTTATTGTTATAAAGACATTCAAATCTCAAGAGCTACTTGTCATTGATTATTCCGTAATCTAATAAGGCCGATAGATAATATATTTATATATCAGAAAGAATAGATAGGAGAAAGGCAAGAATAAAAAGGTTGTGGTGTTTTTTTCTCAAGATTATTTGAAAAGATAAAAAAAAAAAAAAAATAAGGGAAACTATAATATTTCGATTTCTTCTCATACACGGTAGATTTTTAATAACGGATTCTCTTTCCAGTATATTCGTTTAAGTAAGCATATACGAGTATAATGTTTGGATAGTTCTTTTTCTGTATAATAAACACATTCCCGAATAGCCTTCGCAGCTCCAAAAACCAGTTAATTATCCCACTACCTATATGTTTCTGGTTTCTCCGCAGCAATTCCCTGACACGTGTAAAATATGTAGTGTGTATTATCATAAGGAAATTTGTATTAGTCGTTCCGAGTTTTTTTTTTTTTACGTCTTTTTATTCCAATGGGAGATTTTCAATTTTTCAATAGTCTCGCGGAACAAAGATTCAGCTGAAATTCTACAGCGTCTATAAAATCGATCGTTTTAATTTATTGCACATAATTTCGCAAGGAAATTTTTCATTTCAAATTCATACACGCGGTTTATTTTTCCTTCGTAAATTCCACCGAATTAACCCGAGTCAATGTCAATCTGATCTTAGTAGACAAAGAAGTGCAATGTCTGCGTACGAAAAACCGACTATAGTAATGAATGAGTAATATTACGTACGCGAAAATTCCCAGCGTCTCGATGACAACGTCCGAAATATATTCGCGAGAGAAGTGAACATACGTTCATACGAAAAGGAAAAAGATAAATACTTATATAGTAACTGACTCATGGTGAAATTTTGAATCTCGCAATCTCGTGTATTTCGATCTTTGGTATTATACTAAATGATTCTTGGCCTTTTTTCTTATCCTGATTAGTTTTCTATTCATTCATAGCCTACGATGGCAAAACGACGATCAATGAACTTTGACTAAAAGTGAAAACCAGTTGATACACCAATGCAAAGATCTGGGTATAATTGCAACCGCGCGTTATTGCAGAAGTAAAAACTCCGCTATATCTGTATATAGGTATAAATGGTTTACATTTCTTACGACATTAACTACGGTTCGAAAGCTAATGTCAGGCTTGTCCTCGTGTAATCCATCGTTTTTTCCATTATCAGACGGAGGCATAGTCTTGTTGGAATCCTGAATCTCGATAGCGACAAGTTTCTCATTTCCAGAATTAGGTGAACTGGGAATTAGCTGTTCTCCCAAGCTCTGATCGTCGAATCCGTGATTGGTGTGTCCCGAACTATCGCTGTCTTTGCTCTTTCGTTTAATATAATTACTCGTTGTACTGGGTTTATCCAAAGTCGAAATTTTCTCCCCACTCGAATTTCTGGCCAAATTTTTACTAGGATTCGAAAATTCCATTATCTCCGGTTCGTTTCGCGGCAATTCTTGAAGTTTCTCAAAATCAGGTGGTAAAGGCTTTGATTTTTCCAATGGATTCTCATATATTTCTTCAAAATCATCGTTCTTATCATCCACCGGTGTTACAGCTGCTGGTTTCCCAAATTGCGAAGGTTTCAAATTACTCTCAATCACAACTTTCGAACGTAATGACATTTTATATTTATTTATATTCAATTATTTTCAAACAAATTTATATCCCACTGTATATAATTATATTATATATATTTAATTTATATTAACTACAAAGCTCCCGGCACAGAATCCACAACTCTCAAGTATAAGGATATAAAATCATCTGCAACTTATACGATTCGATTTTTTTTTTCTTCTCACAATATATGCGCAGTTTTATCTCCCACTGCCCACTTTCTTCCTCTTTAATTAATACGACGGTCAAGATTTCCCGCCACGTTTTTTTTGTTTTGTGTTTCTTCTTTTTTTTTTAATACTATTTCAGGTTTGATGATACTATAGTATAGTATGCAATTATAGTATAACTTTCTTAAATTCAAGATTTATAATACATCACATGGTTTATGTTTACCTTTGTTATTATTATTATTATTATTATCAATATTATTATTATTATTATTATACCGATCGATAAGAAAAAATATGTTAAATAAAAATGAAAGAGGGATAGTTCGATGACGAAGGGTATAAAAGTATGTGAATTATATAGTTTTTAAAAACCGCGTGAATAATCAATTGATTAATTCTAAAGAACGAAAAATTCTTCTACTCAACGATGATAATGATCGATAGAATGATCCGTGAAATGTTGCTTCTTGAAGCGTCTCGGACCGACTGATTGCTATTTAGCAATACAACGATATCTCTACTAGTACTTTAAAGCAGGTCTCAAACAAGTCTAGTTTCATCGTCTATCAGACTTTCTAGTTTTATACTGTGATTATTGCACGGTAATTGCAGTATCTAATATGGAATATCGTTGCCAAAGTCATATACATATACATACTGATAAAAATCTACATAAAAGAAGAACTTCAGACTATGATGATAATTATTATATTTACACACGTGTGATATATATCACTATCAGACTCTTTGTCTCCTATCTGAAACAATGGTTCTTCTTTATTCGAATCAGCCCGTTATTAATGCTCATCCGAATAGATTAGCTTTCATATATATCTTCGATGTATTTATAGAAATAATTCCTGACTATATCGCGTTCGGGTTAAATACGTGATTTAGTGTATCTCTAATAACCGGGGGTGTAACTCAGTGGTAGAGTGTCTGCTTCGCATGCTGAAAGTCCTGGGTTCAAATCCCAGCTCCTCCAAACATGATTAATATTTTTTTTTTTCACCTCCAGATTTCTCGATACATACGTTAGAAATTTATTTCCTTGATCAAAGCGGGGGAAACTCTTTTTGCGAAAAAAAAGAGAAAGGAAAAAAGAAACATGCAAATTTAGTGTATACCTACGGATGTAGCATAAATGGCTCGCTAAAATGATTGGGCGTATTATTATGACTCAAATCTATACAGTAGCTATTCGGTATTTCCTATCCTCCACTTTTCCATGACACGCTAGTTTCAATGAAATCGCGAAAAATATCCACACCAACAAGATTTCGCAAACTTTCGACGTTGTATACCGATAATGTTGATTTTTCGCGTCATTTATTGCGAAAGACCGTAGCATTTCGCTAAATACGATTTGTTATATAGATTAATCCCGTTTTTATTTACCTCTTTAGCATTAAAACGTAATTCCAGTTCGTTAAGATATTGATTATCAATATTATTATTAATTATTATCGATATTGATTTATTTTATAACCTAGGGCATCGATTGCTGTGTATCCAGTGAAAGGAATCAGAATAGTGAGAAGAATAAAGGAGGAAGTCGTCAACCATGACTAAAAACCTAAGACTCATCATCCGTTACGTTG
Source organism: Rhogogaster chlorosoma (assembly GCA_944452935.1). Taxonomy (NCBI): domain Eukaryota; kingdom Metazoa; phylum Arthropoda; class Insecta; order Hymenoptera; family Tenthredinidae; genus Rhogogaster; species Rhogogaster chlorosoma. The sequence goes on from OX101803.1 coordinate 1,549,760, forward strand.
ATAATTCACGAATCTATGGTATACCTGTATATACAGGGACTTTCTGTGGTGGCGGCACAGTTAGTTCCATTAGCCACCGCCACTACACACAAGCTCGCTTCGTCCATGTGACAACCGAAGACTTCACGCTTATGGTTGCTATACTCTTTGCTCTGTTCAAGCTGCATCATTCTTTTTTTCGGTTGGTATCCCTGGCACACGGACGAAGCGTGCGTGTGTTTGATGGAACTAGCTGTGCCGCCACCACAGAAAGTCCCTGTATACGTCCGTTCCAATTATATGCAAAAATCAATTTTTCGTCGTCAGACCATGGGTCGTTGACACTCGAGAGTTGGAGTTATTCAATTGAAATTTGGCAACCAATAATAATTGGTATCCATAAAAAATTATATAGCTGTAGATAAAGATTTCGCTTCATACCGTAAAGTGGTATAATGAATGAAATCGCGATTTGACAGCTCTTTGCAAAATGATCAATTTTCATTTAGCATTCTCGAAATACGTGAATAGATTTGTGAAACTAAAAATGAATAACCATTGCATTCCGACTGGTCGTACAATGTTTGAAATTATTCAAATTCTCTTATTCCCGCGTTTGAGAACATTGTTAAGAAATTAACGCGCAGGTAAACGAATACTCCGATAAGATAGATTTTTTCTCTCACAAGAGTATGAAAACTGATATGAAGAAATAAAATAATACCATGTAAGTATCCATACGCCTATTATTAATCTTGAATAATGAATATTTATTAAATCGTGTCTCAACTCACCCCAGAATTTCCTCCATCAGGATTAATCGGTGAAACAGAAGTTGTAGCCATTTTTAGCGATGTTATTATAAGGTCCTAAGTCTGTGAAGAAATAATTATACACGGCTCGTTATATTAATTATAACTTGTTCTATAATAAGATAAGTAATAATGTAAAAACTATGAAAGACGAAGGGTATGAAAATAAATTGAAGAAACTTTCACGAATACACTATAAGCGACCATGGGTATATATCACTGTATAAAGTATGATGATAATGATAATAAATAATTACTTAATTACAGTAGAAAAAAAAACAATAACAATGATGATTCATAATGAATAAAGAAAAATCGTAATATAATATATATTACACCTATACGTCGATCTTAGATGCACTTTTATTATTATATATTTTTATATAAATTCAAAACGATGATTGATTCATGGATTATGTATGTTTTTTTAAAAACTTAACACCCGCGTGTGAGTAAGAATGGAATTGATTGGATAAAAAAAGTAATGATTATTAGTCAACAATGTACAGGTATATACTTGCAATAAGATAACGCGTATCTATAAAACTGGTGATATATATTGATGATATGAATAATATGCGATTGCTTTGTTATAACTGGAGTTTGAACCCTTTGTTATTATTTTCTAAACATTTATTTATCTATTGATTTATTTATTTAAGAAATCTTAAAACGGTGTATAGGTATACTCGATATCGCAACTGCGAGATTATTGCTGCAGAGATGTGAAATCTACTTTGGCTCTCGAATGAATGTAGATAGGAAATAGAGCTGGTATAACAGCTAGTCGATGAAAGAGTTTCGCGATTTAGATGGAGAAAACGAAATTATCTTCAAGTTATTTTATTGGACATTCCCTTTCGTTGCCCAATAGTGAACCAATCGAAAACCTCACCTCCAATTTCTATACGATACAAGGTATGAATTGTAGTATTCTACGCGACTGCGTTGTTGTGCACTAGCATAGCCATGGCAACAATAAGATACTTATGTATATACATATATACATATAGCTATTTATCATAAAATAAGGCTAAAGCAAGTGAGCGCGATTGGATACGAAACTATATGTATGTAGAGATCGTGAGATGTTTTGCGGGTTGCGTATGATAAGGCGTAATGATCTTATGAACGTTCGTCTGATTCTGGACAATTGAATGGAAAATAGTTTGTCAGATGATTGAAAAGTTGGTTGTTTAGTCAAATGCGCTGATTAGCATGACCCGTGTATAGGTGATTATTGGACGATTTAAAATGCAACAGCTCAGGTGATAAGCAAAGGAAAATATCTAGTAGTATTATTGTTTGTTGAATCATGAAACCGGCGCATTTGTTCAGGGGGCACCACGAGAAGGCAACCAACACCACCCCCCGTCTGAAAAAAAAATATGTTAGTACAGAACGTAAATTCAATTAATTAATAATTTTTCGAAACTTGACACCTGAAATAAAATTGAAATAATATTTATGTACATATTATGCCCCAACATGAGAAAATTTCATTCATTCCACGTATCCTCAACTCATAGACACACACATACCCCTGCCTGTTTGTCGGACTCTCCGAAGCTTCAACCTTAATTTTATTTTATTTTATTTTACGCGTCACACATGTCATTCCTTAATAAGTAAAATGTCATTCATTCCACGTATCCTCAACTCATAGCCACACACATACCCCTGCCTGTTTGTCGGACTCTCCGAAAATCTAATCTTAATTTTATTTCATTTTATTTCACACGTCACACATATCATTCCTTAATAAGTAAAATTTCATTCATTCCACGTATCCTCAACTCACAGCCACACACATACCCCTGCCTATTTTTCGGACTCTCCGAAGCTTCAACCTTAATTTTATTTTATTTTATTTTACGCGTCACACATGTCATTCCTTAATAAGTAAAATTTCACTCATTCCACGTATCCTCAACTCACAGCCACACACATACCCCTGCCTATTTTTCGGACTCTCCGAAGCTTCAACCTTAATTTTATTTTATTTTATTTTACGCGTCACACATGTCATTCCTTAATAAGTAAAATTTCATTCATTCCACGTATCCTCAACTCACAGCCACACACATACCCCTGCCTATTTTTCGGACTCTCCGAAGCTTCAACCTTAATTTTATTTCATTTTATTTCACACGTCACACATATCATTCCTTAATAAGTAAAATTTCATTCATTCCACGTATCCTCAACTCACAGCCACACACATACCCCTGCCTATTTTTCGGACTCTCCGAAAATCTAATCTTAATTTTATTTCATTTTATTTCACACGTCACACATATCATTCCTTAATAAGTAAAATTTCATTCATTCCACGTATCCTCAACTCACAGCCACACACATACCCCTGCCTATTTTTCGGACTCTCCGAAGCTTCAACCTTAATTTTATTTTATTTTATTTTACGCGTCACACATGTCATTCCTTAATAAGTAAAATTTCATTCATTCCACGTATCCTCAACTCACAGCCACACACATACCCCTGCCTATTTTTCGGACTCTCCGAAGCTTCAACCTTAATTTTATTTCATTTTATTTCACACGTCACACATATCATTCCTTAATAAGTAAAATTTCATTCATTCCACGTATCCTCAACTCACAGCCACACACATACCCCTGCCTATTTTTCGGACTCTCCGAAAATCTAATCTTAATTTTATTTCATTTTATTTCACACGTCACACATATCATTCCTTAATAAGTAAAATTTCATTCATTCCACGTATCCTCAACTCACAGCCACACACATACCCCTGCCTATTTTTCGGACTCTCCGAAGCTTCAACCTTAATTTTATTTTATTTTATTTTACGCGTCACACATGTCATTCCTTAATAAGTAAAATTTCATTCATTCCACGTATCCTCAACTCACAGCCACACACATACCCCTGCCTATTTTTCGGACTCTCCGAAGCTTCAACCTTAATTTTATTTCATTTTATTTCACACGTCACACATATCATTCCTTAATAAGTAAAATTTCATTCATTCCACGTATCCTCAACTCACAGCCACACACATACCCCTGCCTATTTTTCGGACTCTCCGAAAATCTAATCTTAATTTTATTTCATTTTATTTCACACGTCACACATATCATTCCTTAATAAGTAAAATTTCATTCATTCCACGTATCCTCAACTCACAGCCACACACATACCCCTGCCTATTTTTCGGACTCTCCGAAGCTTCAACCTTAATTTTATTTTATTTTATTTTACGCGTCACACATGTCATTCCTTAATAAGTAAAATTTCATTCATTCCACGTATCCTCAACTCACAGCCACACACATACCCCTGCCTATTTTTCGGACTCTCCGAAGCTTCAACCTTAATTTTATTTCATTTTATTTCACACGTCACACATATCATTCCTTAATAAGTAAAATTTCATTCATTCCACGTATCCTCAACTCACAGCCACACACATACCCCTGCCTATTTTTCGGACTCTCCGAAAATCTAATCTTAATTTTATTTCATTTTATTTCACACGTCACACATATCATTCCTTAATAAGTAAAATTTCATTCATTCCACGTATCCTCAACTCACAGCCACACACATACCCCTGCCTATTTTTCGGACTCTCCGAAGCTTCAACCTTAATTTTATTTTATTTTATTTTACGCGTCACACATGTCATTCCTTAATAAGTAAAATTTCATTCATTCCACGTATCCTCAACTCACAGCCACACACATACCCCTGCCTATTTTTCGGACTCTCCGAAAATCTAATCTTAATTTTATTTCATTTTATTTCACACGTCACACATATCATTCCTTAATAAGTAAAATTTCATTCATTCCACGTATCCTCAACTCACAGCCACACACATACCCCTGCCTATTTTTCGGACTCTCCGAAGCTTCAACCTTAATTTTATTTTATTTTATTTTATGCGTCACACATGTCATTCCTTAATAAGTAAAATTTCATTCATTCCACGTATCCTCAACTCACAGCCACACACATACCCCTGCCTATTTTTCGGACTCTCCGAAGCTTCAACCTTAATTTTATTTCATTTTATTTCACACGTCACACATATCATTCCTTAATAAGTAAAATTTCATTCATTCCACGTATCCTCAACTCACAGCCACACACATACCCCTGCCTATTTTTCGGACTCTCCGAAGCTTCAACCTTAATTTTATTTTATTTTATTTTACGCGTCACACATGTCATTCCTTAATAAGTAAAATTTCATTCATTCCACGTATCCTCAACTCATAGCCACACACATACCCCTGCCTGTTTGTCGGACTCTCCGAAAATCTAATCTTAATTTTATTTCATTTTATTTCACACGTCACACATATCATTCCTTAATAAGTAAAATTTCATTCATTCCACGTATCCTCAACTCACAGCCACACACATACCCCTGCCTATTTTTCGGACTCTCCGAAGCTTCAACCTTAATTTTATTTTATTTTATTTTACGCGTCACACATGTCATTCCTTAATAAGTAAAATTTCATTCATTCCACGTATCCTCAACTCACAGCCACACACATACCCCTGCCTATTTTTCGGACTCTCCGAAGCTTCAACCTTAATTTTATTTTATTTTATTTTACGCGTCACACATGTCATTCCTTAATAAGTAAAATTTCATTCATTCCACGTATCCTCAACTCACAGCCACACACATACCCCTGCCTATTTTTCGGACTCTCCGAAGCTTCAACCTTAATTTTATTTTATTTTATTTTACGCGTCACACATGTCATTCCTTAATAAGTAAAATTTCATTCATTCCACGTATCCTCAACTCACAGCCACACACATACCCCTGCCTATTTTTCGGACTCTCCGAAGCTTCAACCTTAATTTTATTTTATTTTATTTTACGCGTCACACATGTCATTCCTTAATAAGTAAAATTTCATTCATTCCACGTATCCTCAACTCACAGCCACACACATACCCCTGCCTATTTTTCGGACTCTCCGAAGCTTCAACCTTAATTTTATTTTATTTTATTTTATGCGTCACACATGTCATTCCTTAATAAGTAAAATTTCATTCATTCCACGTATCCTCAACTCACAGCCACACACATACCCCTGCCTATTTTTCGGACTCTCCGAAGCTTCAACCTTAATTTTATTTCATTTTATTTCACACGTCACACATATCATTCCTTAATAAGTAAAATTTCATTCATTCCACGTATCCTCAACTCACAGCCACACACATACCCCTGCCTATTTTTCGGACTCTCCGAAGCTTCAACCTTAATTTTATTTTATTTTATTTTACGCGTCACACATGTCATTCCTTAATAAGTAAAATTTCATTCATTCCACGTATCCTCAACTCATAGCCACACACATACCCCTGCCTGTTTGTCGGACTCTCCGAAAATCTAATCTTAATTTTATTTCATTTTATTTCACACGTCACACATATCATTCCTTAATAAGTAAAATTTCATTCATTCCACGTATCCTCAACTCACAGCCACACACATACCCCTGCCTATTTTTCGGACTCTCCGAAGCTTCAACCTTAATTTTATTTCATTTTATTTCACACGTCACACATATCATTCCTTAATAAGTAAAATTTCATTCATTCCACGTATCCTCAACTCACAGCCACACACATACCCCTGCCTATTTTTCGGACTCTCCGAAGCTTCAACCTTAATTTTATTTTATTTTATTTTACGCGTCACACATGTCATTCCTTAATAAGTAAAATTTCATTCATTCCACGTATCCTCAACTCACAGCCACACACATACCCCTGCCTATTTTTCGGACTCTCCGAAGCTTCAACCTTAATTTTATTTTATTTTATTTTATGCGTCACACATGTCATTCCTTAATAAGTAAAATTTCATTCATTCCACGTATCCTCAACTCACAGCCACACACATACCCCTGCCTATTTTTCGGACTCTCCGAAGCTTCAACCTTAATTTTATTTCATTTTATTTCACACGTCACACATATCATTCCTTAATAAGTAAAATTTCATTCATTCCACGTATCCTCAACTCACAGCCACACACATACCCCTGCCTATTTTTCGGACTCTCCGAAGCTTCAACCTTAATTTTATTTTATTTTATTTTACGCGTCACACATGTCATTCCTTAATAAGTAAAATTTCATTCATTCCACGTATCCTCAACTCATAGCCACACACATACCCCTGCCTGTTTGTCGGACTCTCCGAAAATCTAATCTTAATTTTATTTCATTTTATTTCACACGTCACACATATCATTCCTTAATAAGTAAAATTTCATTCATTCCACGTATCCTCAACTCACAGCCACACACATACCCCTGCCTATTTTTCGGACTCTCCGAAGCTTCAACCTTAATTTTATTTTATTTTATTTTATGCGTCACACATGTCATTCCTTAATAAGTAAAATTTCATTCATTCCACGTATCCTCAACTCACAGCCACACACATACCCCTGCCTATTTTTCGGACTCTCCGAAGCTTCAACCTTAATTTTATTTTATTTTATTTTACGCGTCACACATGTCATTCCTTAATAAGTAAAATTTCATTCATTCCACGTATCCTCAACTCATAGCCACACACATACCCCTGCCTGTTTGTCGGACTCTCCGAAAATCTAATCTTAATTTTATTTCATTTTATTTCACACGTCACACATATCATTCCTTAATAAGTAAAATTTCATTCATTCCACGTATCCTCAACTCACAGCCACACACATACCCCTGCCTATTTTTCGGACTCTCCGAAGCTTCAACCTTAATTTTATTTTATTTTATTTTACGCGTCACACATGTCATTCCTTAATAAGTAAAATTTCATTCATTCCACGTATCCTCAACTCACAGCCACACACATACCCCTGCCTATTTTTCGGACTCTCCGAAAATCTAATCTTAATTTTATTTCATTTTATTTCACACGTCACACATATCATTCCTTAATAAGTAAAATTTCATTCATTCCACGTATCCTCAACTCACAGCCACACACATACCCCTGCCTATTTTTCGGACTCTCCGAAGCTTCAACCTTAATTTTATTTTATTTTATTTTATGCGTCACACATGTCATTCCTTAATAAGTAAAATTTCATTCATTCCACGTATCCTCAACTCACAGCCACACACATACCCCTGCCTATTTTTCGGACTCTCCGAAGCTTCAACCTTAATTTTATTTCATTTTATTTCACACGTCACACATGTCATTCCTTAATAAGTAAAATTTCATTCATTCCACGTATCCTCAACTCATAGCCACACACATACCCCTGCCTGTTTGTCGGACTCTCCGAAAATCTAATCTTAATTTTATTTCATTTTATTTCACACGTCACACATATCATTCCTTAATAAGTAAAATTTCATTCATTCCACGTATCCTCAACTCACAGCCACACACATACCCCTGCCTATTTTTCGGACTCTCCGAAGCTTCAACCTTAATTTTATTTTATTTTATTTTACGCGTCACACATGTCATTCCTTAATAAGTAAAATTTCATTCATTCCACGTATCCTCAACTCACAGCCACACACATACCCCTGCCTATTTTTCGGACTCTCCGAAGCTTCAACCTTAATTTTATTTCATTTTATTTCACACGTCACACATATCATTCCTTAATAAGTAAAATTTCATTCATTCCACGTATCCTCAACTCACAGCCACACACATACCCCTGCCTATTTTTCGGACTCTCCGAAGCTTCAACCTTAATTTTATTTTATTTTATTTTACGCGTCACACATGTCATTCCTTAATAAGTAAAATTTCATTCATTCCACGTATCCTCAACTCATAGCCACACACATACCCCTGCCTGTTTGTCGGACTCTCCGAAAATCTAATCTTAATTTTATTTCATTTTATTTCACACGTCACACATATCATTCCTTAATAAGTAAAATTTCATTCATTCCACGTATCCTCAACTCACAGCCACACACATACCCCTGCCTATTTTTCGGACTCTCCGAAGCTTCAACCTTAATTTTATTTTATTTTATTTTACGCGTCACACATGTCATTCCTTAATAAGTAAAATTTCATTCATTCCACGTATCCTCAACTCACAGCCACACACATACCCCTGCCTATTTTTCGGACTCTCCGAAAATCTAATCTTAATTTTATTTCATTTTATTTCACACGTCACACATATCATTCCTTAATAAGTAAAATTTCATTCATTCCACGTATCCTCAACTCACAGCCACACACATACCCCTGCCTATTTTTCGGACTCTCCGAAGCTTCAACCTTAATTTTATTTTATTTTATTTTATGCGTCACACATGTCATTCCTTAATAAGTAAAATTTCATTCATTCCACGTATCCTCAACTCACAGCCACACACATACCCCTGCCTATTTTTCGGACTCTCCGAAGCTTCAACCTTAATTTTATTTCATTTTATTTCACACGTCACACATGTCATTCCTTAATAAGTAAAATTTCATTCATTCCACGTATCCTCAACTCATAGCCACACACATACCCCTGCCTGTTTGTCGGACTCTCCGAAAATCTAATCTTAATTTTATTTCATTTTATTTCACACGTCACACATATCATTCCTTAATAAGTAAAATTTCATTCATTCCACGTATCCTCAACTCACAGCCACACACATACCCCTGCCTATTTTTCGGACTCTCCGAAGCTTCAACCTTAATTTTATTTTATTTTATTTTACGCGTCACACATGTCATTCCTTAATAAGTAAAATTTCATTCATTCCACGTATCCTCAACTCACAGCCACACACATACCCCTGCCTATTTTTCGGACTCTCCGAAGCTTCAACCTTAATTTTATTTCATTTTATTTCACACGTCACACATATCATTCCTTAATAAGTAAAATTTCATTCATTCCACGTATCCTCAACTCACAGCCACACACATACCCCTGCCTATTTTTCGGACTCTCCGAAGCTTCAACCTTAATTTTATTTTATTTTATTTTACGCGTCACACATGTCATTCCTTAATAAGTAAAATTTCATTCATTCCACGTATCCTCAACTCATAGCCACACACATACCCCTGCCTGTTTGTCGGACTCTCCGAAAATCTAATCTTAATTTTATTTCATTTTATTTCACACGTCACACATATCATTCCTTAATAAGTAAAATTTCATTCATTCCACGTATCCTCAACTCACAGCCACACACATACCCCTGCCTATTTTTCGGACTCTCCGAAGCTTCAACCTTAATTTTATTTCATTTTATTTCACACGTCACACATATCATTCCTTAATAAGTAAAATTTCATTCATTCCACGTATCCTCAACTCACAGCCACACACATACCCCTGCCTATTTTTCGGACTCTCCGAAGCTTCAACCTTAATTTTATTTCATTTTATTTCACACGTCACACATATCATTCCTTAATAAGTAAAATTTCATTCATTCCACGTATCCTCAACTCACAGCCACACACATACCCCTGCCTATTTTTCGGACTCTCCGAAAATCTAATCTTAATTTTATTTCATTTTATTTCACACGTCACACATATCATTCCTTAATAAGTAAAATTTCATTCATTCCACGTATCCTCAACTCACAGCCACACACATACCCCTGCCTATTTTTCGGACTCTCCGAAGCTTCAACCTTAATTTTATTTTATTTTATTTTATGCGTCACACATGTCATTCCTTAATAAGTAAAATTTCATTCATTCCACGTATCCTCAACTCACAGCCACACACATACCCCTGCCTATTTTTCGGACTCTCCGAAGCTTCAACCTTAATTTTATTTTATTTTATTTTACGCGTCACACATGTCATTCCTTAATAAGTAAAATTTCATTCATTCCACGTATCCTCAACTCACAGCCACACACATACCCCTGCCTATTTTTCGGACTCTCCGAAAATCTAATCTTAATTTTATTTCATTTTATTTCACACGTCACACATATCATTCCTTAATAAGTAAAATTTCATTCATTCCACGTATCCTCAACTCACAGCCACACACATACCCCTGCCTATTTTTCGGACTCTCCGAAGCTTCAACCTTAATTTTATTTTATTTTATTTTATGCGTCACACATGTCATTCCTTAATAAGTAAAATTTCATTCATTCCACGTATCCTCAACTCACAGCCACACACATACCCCTGCCTATTTTTCGGACTCTCCGAAGCTTCAACCTTAATTTTATTTCATTTTATTTCACACGTCACACATATCATTCCTTAATAAGTAAAATTTCATTCATTCCACGTATCCTCAACTCACAGCCACACACATACCCCTGCCTATTTTTCGGACTCTCCGAAGCTTCAACCTTAATTTTATTTTATTTTATTTTACGCGTCACACATGTCATTCCTTAATAAGTAAAATTTCATTCATTCCACGTATCCTCAACTCATAGCCACACACATACCCCTGCCTGTTTGTCGGACTCTCCGAAAATCTAATCTTAATTTTATTTCATTTTATTTCACACGTCACACATATCATTCCTTAATAAGTAAAATTTCATTCATTCCACGTATCCTCAACTCACAGCCACACACATACCCCTGCCTATTTTTCGGACTCTCCGAAGCTTCAACCTTAATTTTATTTTATTTTATTTTACGCGTCACACATGTCATTCCTTAATAAGTAAAATTTCATTCATTCCACGTATCCTCAACTCACAGCCACACACATACCCCTGCCTATTTTTCGGACTCTCCGAAGCTTCAACCTTAATTTTATTTCATTTTATTTCACACGTCACACATATCATTCCTTAATAAGTAAAATTTCATTCATTCCACGTATCCTCAACTCACAGCCACACACATACCCCTGCCTATTTTTCGGACTCTCCGAAGCTTCAACCTTAATTTTATTTTATTTTATTTTACGCGTCACACATGTCATTCCTTAATAAGTAAAATTTCATTCATTCCACGTATCCTCAACTCATAGCCACACACATACCCCTGCCTGTTTGTCGGACTCTCCGAAAATCTAATCTTAATTTTATTTCATTTTATTTCACACGTCACACATATCATTCCTTAATAAGTAAAATTTCATTCATTCCACGTATCCTCAACTCACAGCCACACACATACCCCTGCCTATTTTTCGGACTCTCCGAAGCTTCAACCTTAATTTTATTTTATTTTATTTTACGCGTCACACATGTCATTCCTTAATAAGTAAAATTTCATTCATTCCACGTATCCTCAACTCACAGCCACACACATACCCCTGCCTATTTTTCGGACTCTCCGAAGCTTCAACCTTAATTTTATTTCATTTTATTTCACACGTCACACATATCATTCCTTAATAAGTAAAATTTCATTCATTCCACGTATCCTCAACTCACAGCCACACACATACCCCTGCCTATTTTTCGGACTCTCCGAAAATCTAATCTTAATTTTATTTCATTTTATTTCACACGTCACACATATCATTCCTTAATAAGTAAAATTTCATTCATTCCACGTATCCTCAACTCACAGCCACACACATACCCCTGCCTATTTTTCGGACTCTCCGAAGCTTCAACCTTAATTTTATTTTATTTTATTTTATGCGTCACACATGTCATTCCTTAATAAGTAAAATTTCATTCATTCCACGTATCCTCAACTCACAGCCACACACATACCCCTGCCTATTTTTCGGACTCTCCGAAGCTTCAACCTTAATTTTATTTTATTTTATTTTACGCGTCACACATATCATTCCTTAATAAGTAAAATTTCATTCATTCCACGTATCCTCAACTCACAGCCACACACATACCCCTGCCTGTTTGTCGGACTCTCCGAGGCTTTATTATTATTATCTTAATTCTATTTTACGTGTTACACTTATCATTTCCTGATATGTGAAAATTTCATTCATTCGACGTATCTTGAACTCATACACACACACACACACACACCCCTTCATGTTGTTCGGATTTTTCGAGATTTTAAAATTTCCTTACATAATAAATCGTATACCAACCACTGATGAGTCTCTGGCATTGTAATCTGCTCCTAGCCGAACTGCAACAAACAAAATATTGAAGGGTCCTTATAATAAATTATATCAACCGCTGATCGGTCTCTGCTATTGTAATCTGTTCCTGGCCGAACTGCAACAAACAAAATATCAAAACGTCCTTATAATGAATTACACCAACCACTCATCGGTCACCGCAGTTGTCAGCCTCTCCGGGGCAAACTGTAACAAACAAAATATTAAAATGTCCTTATAATGAATTATATCAACCGCTGATCGGTCTCCGCCATTGTAATCTGTTCCTGGCCGAACTGCAACAAACAAAATATTAAAACGTCCTTATAATGAATTATACCAATCACTGATCAGTCACCGCAGTTGTAAGTTTCTCGTGGACAAACTAGAACAAAAACATGATTAAAACATCCCTCATTTATTACTGCTCATTGATCAATCCAGATGCAGTGGCCTAAAGAGAAATAGACTGTCACCCGTGTAAAGCTTTAGTGATAATTATTCATTACAAGCTGATGATTATTGGACGATCTTATCGTATTCCTAGCTTTTCCCTGTATCATTCCATTCCCTTTTGTCTAGTGTTCGACTCCTCTTCTGCAAGGGTACGTACAAGGATGCACTCGTCTAGTGAGAAAAACTCAATTATAACTGACAATTCGGAATTTGATTACAGGGATAAGATTGGTGATACAGGCAAGCGCTACTGCAAATACCAGTAATTTCCAATTCGTTGAGAGGACAGGCAGCATTCTTGCTGGCAGTGTATCTATGGTCTAAGATATTGGTAATTCGACCTTTCTGCGCTTCATGATCCTCAAGAATTTTGTAGCCTCATGTTTTGGACTGTAACGAAAAAATAGAGAAACAAGAGATGTAGGAATTGAAAAATAATGTAGACATAATTTTGTCTAAACCTTTGGCACGCTTACCAGTGATTTTGGATTTGCAAAGGGAAATGATATTTTCCTGCGGCTCATATATTCGTCATATAGTCTACATTCTAAGGAATCAGTATATAATCGGAGTCTTCCTCTCATTTGAATGCGATCGTTTGGAAGTCTGAACTGTAACGAAAACATATAGCAGCACGAGATTTAGCAATGCGAAAATAATGCCGCTATAATGTATTCTTCTGTAATGCTCTTGTGTTGACAAGAAAGTTCACGTTTCTTACGACTCGATTCTCGGTTTGAATTATCTTACAATTGTCGGTTACTCACATTTAGAGAAAGCTGGAGAGCGATGAGATATAGGCCTTGTTCCAATTATCAGAAAAATCTCCTTATTTTCTTCCATAAAATATGTCACACATATTATCTCACTATCAAATATTATACGTCTACGACACTTGCAGTCATCCTAAAGATCTGTAACAGAAAGGTGATTAATTCGTCCCTAATTATTAACACCGATCGTAGATCAGTGTTAATCTCTTATAAGATACGCTGAAAAAAGAGAATTGATTAATCTTAGAATTAGATTAATCTCTGCTCCCTTGCTGGCTTACACCACCCTTGTTCTATCAGCTTCTGGTCAGCTCCGGGTCAGCTTCTATTGGGAGGTGGTTCACTGAAAAATGGAAACAGAAATATTTAAATACAGAAACAGACTCATAAAGTCCAGGAGCCGTCTTCAGGTGAGGTATCTTTGAATTCTTCGATATGGAAGAAAAGTGAAATTCGTGAAGATGTCACGTTACAATATTCAGGTCACGAAGATAATTAATCGAAATATATCATGATCTTACCTGTTCACTATTTTTTCTTATAGTCCATGTATAATTGGTCCTGTCTATCCCTGGTGTCCATCACGATCTAATAGAAACATAAACGAGAAGCAAAAGGTTTATTTTTTGAACGCATTTGTGAGATTAAGAATTCGCAAAATGAGATTGAAGATTCTGTTTACCTTTTATCTAATTTGTCAGTGAGGATTGGACTCGTGCAATCAGCCTCCGCAATCCGTGCCCATGCATTTCAGTAGGATTTACATTATCTTTGTGTTCAACCTTTCGATTTTATTGTTTCTTAAGTGTTTTTCCTTCAAGAGTTCTCCTTTCTTTTTCTAAAGAAGGAAAGGAATGATTCAAAAAATTGTCGTGATAAAATTTGAGTGGAAAAAAGTCAAGCGAGTAAACTATAATGAAATACTGTTCATGGAGAACTTGAACTTGACTTATATCAGAGCTCATTTCTTTGCTCAAATTGAACT
Organism: Rhogogaster chlorosoma; assembly: GCA_944452935.1. Lineage (NCBI taxonomy): Eukaryota > Metazoa > Arthropoda > Insecta > Hymenoptera > Tenthredinidae > Rhogogaster > Rhogogaster chlorosoma. The sequence continues at coordinate 1,564,800 of OX101803.1, forward strand.
TATTGAGACTAAATTGCATTTGACATCAGAGGAATGACGAGCTGTTATCGCATGCTCAAGATAAAGATTGCTGGCTAAATTTCCCAATTCTCACCTCAATCTTTTACACTTTGGACTTCATATCCCGGGACCTGAGTCTTTCACGAAGTTTCTATTTTGGTCCATCAGGCTTTTGGAATCTCTGCAGCCGAAGGTCGTATACTTGTCTGTAAAAGAAATGAAGCAAAAGAGAAACATTAGAAAAAAATTGATATTAGATTTGGAATCTAGAAACAGGCTCATGTACGTGTATTATACATAAGGTGTATTCACCAAATATATGTCTCATTTTTACCTGTTTCTGATTTCATTCAATCCTATTTCTGGATGGAATATCCAGTGTTCACCTGTTTCTGATTTCATTCAATTTCACTTCTGGATGGAATATCCAGTGTTCGACTACACTTCGGCAGGGGCATAGACACTGCAACAAACAAATTTAAAAATTGAATGCAGAGTCTGAATTCGATTGAAGGGACGAGATTGCGAATGCAAGGAGGGCTCATGCCAGCTTACCAGTGATTCTTGATTTTTATCCATCTTCTATCTTTCTTTTTGTCTTATGTTTATTTTTAGTTTTACTTTATTGTATTCATTTTTCATTTTTCATTTTATTTGATGTTCTTTTCTTTGTTTTCTTTTTTTGGGTCGTATCATACTTTTCTCTATTTTTGTATATGTTGTTGTAAATTTCTCTTGACTCGTCTTATGGGACCATGCCCCATGACGTAATAAATGACTATTATTATTATTATTATTATTATTATTTTAATGCAGGAATGACGTTTCCCTGCAGTTTATGGATAGATCAGAGTCTGTGATCCAGGAAACATGTGTGTGCAAAGTCCGATGCTTTCAAGTTTCACGTATTCGTTCCTCCGGAATTCTGAACTGTAACCGAAACATGAGAAAATACGAGAGTGAGCAATGAAGAAATAATGTAGATGAGAAGAAATTCTCACTTTTCAGATCTTAATCAATTTCTTCGAATTATACTACAATTGTCGGCTATTCACCATTAGAGAAATCTAGAGAGCGATGAAATATAGGCCTTGTTCCAATTATCAGAAGAATCTCCTTATTTCTTTCTATAAAATATCTCACACATATTATCTCAAATAATATACGTTTACGACGTTTGCAGTCATCCTAAAGATCTGTAACAGAAAGGTGATTAATTCGTCCCTAATTATTAACACCGATCGTAGATCAGTGTTAATCTCTTATAAGATACCCTGAAAGAAGAGAATTGATTAATCTTAGAATACCCTGAAAGAAAGATTTCATTAATGCTGAAAGAAAGAAAGCATTAGTCTTGGACTACCCTGAAAGAAAGGAATTCATTAGTGAACCTGTGGAGAAAATAAAAATTCACAATAATATTCGTCATGCCTTGAGTACAAAAAGAAAAGGAAGAGTTGACGCTTATCTGCCGTTAGATACGAGAAGACTTGGCTAGAACTTTGTGAATTGGAAATAATTGTCGGCAGATAAGAGTCAAGTATAAGAAAGGTAAAGATGATAGGCATAAGCATAGAAGTTTTGGTAGCGTGACGGTCGGCGTCCTCTTCAACTGATGTTTTCAGGCTCAGCCTCTCTCATTTCCACGCCCCACGTAAACGCGGAAATGAAGAGATGCGTTTTGCCCATTCAAGCGACCGTTGTTCGTTTAAATCTGACTTTTCTCTGAGCATTTTAATGGGAGAATGAGAAAATTGCGAATGGGAATTAATATGAAAGAGACTCACGTTACTGTGAGTATGGAAATGAAAAGTGCATGTGAATTATGTAATTATGTGAATACCGATAAAAAACTTGGGAATACAAGGATTTGAAAAACTTATGTATATTTCATAGAAATTATACGAAAGTAGTTACTTTATCTTCTATTGCGATCGCTTGAATTTGCTGTGGAGAAAAAGAAATTAGTACCACCACCTTCCCATTGCGCGACCCTTCCTGCCCTCGCCTGGTTCCCAGAACCCACCCAACGGAGTAGTAAATTAAATACTAAGGCACTCACGCACAGACTCGTAATCACCCTTCCCACGGATCGCCCTACCTTCCCGATTCACCTGTACGGAAAGCTAAAAACACCCGATATCCACATTCTCTCCAACACAAGCATACAAACCAGCTCACACACCGTGGTCGGAAACTTACCTTTTCATTTGCTGTAGGGGAAGAACGGGTTAGTACATCCTGGGCAAAATTGTCAAACTTTTTTCTAATCGGACTATGCGAAAACGAATGTGCAATATTATTTCTCGATCTTCAAATTTTCAAATTTTCATTTATGGACTGAAAGATTGACTTTACTCGAAATCTTGCACTGAAATTGTTCATTCTTATATTGAGCAGGAGCTCCTAGAGTTTCTGTATCATGGAAAATCAAACCTCAGGAGGATCCACTGCTCAAACAGCCAAAATTCGAGAAAGTTTGCGTACGAAAATAGAGAAGATAAGCGCGGAAGCCGATTGAGCGATGTATGTCCTCCTGTCGCGATGCTCACCGCGATTCGCAACGGATCAGGGCCCTGACGGCCGTAAGAGTGAGTCTATCTATTTACTTGGAAATCTGTAATAGGACTGCGCAGTAACAAGAATCATGTTACATTGCAGTCTGTAAAGGAAGCTATAATTATGGAAGGGAACTCCGTTGCGGTCGCGAATGAGCCTATCTGAAGTTAGCTAAGAAATCGAAGTTTGTACAGAGTTACCGCCACGCCACGCGACAGAGAAAAGAGAGAACCAAGGAAAGGAAGCCCATTACCAAAGATCGTGCGACTCACCGACGTAGCCGAGTAAGAAGAGAGCAATTGCACTCGGATGTATCTGCTTGGCTGTCGGCACACCAGGAAATAGAAAGCCAAAGAAGGAGAAGAAAATTAGTTAGATGAGTGCTTGGCTCGATATATTGAACGAAAATGACTACCAGTTGTTAGTTTTGGAAAAACAGATTAATAAAAAAGTTTCTTGGTCTCACCTCACTACAATTGCTCCCTTGCTGGCTTCCGCCACCCTCGTATCCTATCAGCTTCGGTTCCGCTTCAAATCAGGTTCCATTCGGAGGTTCACTGAAAAATGGAAAGAGATATATTTAAATACAGAAAGAGACTCATGAAGTCCAGGAGTCGTCTTCAGGTGAGGTATCTTTGAATTCTTCGATATGGAAGAAAAGTGAAATTCGTGAAGATGTCACGTTACAATATTCAGGTCACGAAGATAATTAATCGAAATATATCATGATCTTACCTGTTCACTATTCTTTCTTATAGTCCATGTATAATTGGTCCTGTTTGTCCCTGGTGTCCATCACGATCTAATAGAAACATAAACGAGAAGCAAAAGGTTTATTTTTTGAACGCATTTGTGAGATTAAGAATTCGCAAAATGAGATTAAAAATTCTGTTTACCTTTTATTTAATTTGTCAGTGAGGATTGGACTCGTATGATCAGCCTCCGCAATCCGTGCCCATGCATTACAGTTGGATTAACATTATTTTCATGTTCGGACTATCGATTTTATTCTTCCTCAAGTATTTTCCCTTTACGAGTTCTCTTTTCTTTTTCTACAGAGAGAAAGGAATGATTCAGAAAATTGTCGTGATGAAATTTGAAAAGAAATAAGTCAAGCGAGTAAACTATAATGAAAACTACTATTCTTGAAAAACTTGAAGATTCATATCAGAGTTCATTTCTTTGCTCAAATTGAACTTATTGAGACTAAATTGCATTTGACATCAGAGGAATGACGAGCTGTTATCGCATGCTCAAGATAAAGATTGCTGGCTAAATTTCTCAATTTTCACCTCAATCTTTTACACTTTGGACTTCATATCCCGGGACCTGAGTCTTTCACGAAGTTTCTATCGGTCCATCAGATTTTCGGGATCTCCGGATTCACCGTCCTGTAGAAAAGATTCAAAGCAAAATGAGTGAAATGAGAAATAAGTTTCGGATGTACATTGTTATTATAAATATAGACAAGTATGTACACATAGATTTAGAATATAGAAACAGACTCATGTGTATTGAAAAACGTTTCAATTCGCAAGAATCAAAAGATTAATTATTAAAATGACAAATTATGTTATTCGTCGATGTGAAATTTTAACTAAAAAGAGTATGGAGTAGGTATATTGCAAAAGAATCCAAATTTATTGGAAATGACAAATGTATGCGTTAATTGAACTGCAATAGAAATGTGATTTCATCGAGAATCATGTTATCATTACCGATTTATCTTCCATTCGATGTATCTGAATGATTTGGTCTATGAAACCAAACTGTGCAACTAGGATTTTTGTTATCTTCCTGTTGCTTGACCACCTTTCCCTCCTGTTTGCCTCCTCCGCTTCCTTGAAAAAGAAATTAGTAATTTGGAAAATTAGAAAAATAAAATGTCGGGTGAAAAATAAACAAGTATCCTATTGATGATTTACTAGACTGAAGACTAAATGATTCACTAGAAGCCCAAAAAATGTCAATTTATTGAAAATAATAAATGTATTCGATAATCGAGCTCTAATACAAATTAGACTCAATGGGAAATCATGTTATCATTACCGATTTATCTTTCATTTGATGTGTCAGAATGATTTGGTGCATGAAACCAAACCGCGCAACTAGGATTTTTGGCATCTTCCTGTTGCTCGACCACCTTTCCCTCCTGTTTGCCTCCTCCGCTTCCTTGGAAAAGGAATTAGTGATTTAGAATACATATGTTCAAGCAGAAGCACAATATAATTTCCATCAGCAAATGCATACCGGTTCTCATCTAAATCTCCAGACTGCAGAACTCGCATGATTCCTGGACCCTAGTCAGTAACACAGCTTTTATTTTGGTCCATTCAACGTTTGGAATCCCCAGACACGCAGGTCGTATACTTGGCTGTGAAAGAAATGAAGCAGAAGAGGAAAATTAGAAAAAAATTGATATTAGATTTGGAATCTAGAAAAAGGCTCATGTATATTCTAAAAGGTTTATTATAACCAAATATATGTTTCGATTTTACCTGTTCCTGATTTCATTTCATTTCATCCCATTTCATTCATCCAATCCAGTGTTTGACTGCACTCCGGCGAAGGTATGGACACTCAGACGCTCAGTCTAATGAACAAACGAATTCAAAATTTAAATGCCGAGTCTGGATTCGATGACAGAGATGATATTGTGAATGCAAGGAGGGCTTCTGTCCGCTTACCAGTGATTCTTGATTTTTATGCAGAAATGATGTTTCCCTGCAGGTCATGTACACATGACAGTCTATAATCCAAGATACGTGTACATAGTCCGATTCTCTCAAGCTTCATGTATACCATCCTTCGGAAATCTGAACTGTAACGGAAACATAAAGAAATACGAGATTAAGCGAGGGAGAAGTAATGATCTTTTGAGATCTTAACTTTTTCTTCAAATTATATTATATTCTTATATAATTGTCGGCTACTCACAATAAAAGAAATCTAGAGAGCGATGAGATATAGGGCTTGTTCCAATCATCAGAAAAATCTCCCTATTTCCTTCCATAAAATATGTCACACATATTATCTCACTATCAAATATTATAGATCCACGATTAGTTTACTAGATTTAGCCAAGTCAGGCAAATTCCTTAATCCTTATACTGTAACAAACACACGAAGGAACAAGAATGAATCTTTAATCTAACATTCATACAATTGTCATTGCGATATATTTATACAGATAGAGGATTTTCGTTGTATATGATTTCATTCGATCGAATTCAAACTTCGACAAGAATAAACAAAAATTTGCAATGTATGAAATTTAGGAGAATTGCACAATCATTAAACATCAGCAAAAATCGGACGTATTTGAAGATTGTGTTATGATTACCGATTCATCTTCCATTCGATGTATCCAAGTGATTAGGTCCATGAAACCAAACTGCGCAACTAGGATTTTTGTTATCTTCCTGTTGCTGGACCACCGTTCCCTCCTGTTTGCCTCCTCCGCTGATATTAGATTTGGAATCTAGAAACAGGCTCATGTACGTATATTCTACATAAGGTGTATTCACCAAATATATGTCTCATTTTTACCTGTTTCTGATCTCATTCAATCCCATTTCTGGATGGAATATCCAGTGTTCGACTACACTTCGGCAGGGGCATAGACACTGGGACAAACAAATTTAAAAATTAAATGCAGAGTCTGAATTCGATTGAAGGGACGAGATTGCGAATGCAAGGAGGGCTCATGCCAGCTTACCAGTGATTCTTGATTTTTATCCATCTTCTATCTTTCTTTTTGTCTTATGTTTATTTTTAGTTTTACTTTATTGTATTCATTTTTCATTTTTCATTTTATTTGATGTTCTTTTCTTTGTTTTTTTTTTTTGGGTCGTATCATACTTTTCTCTATTTTTGTATATGTTGTTGTAAATTTCTCTTGACTCGTCTTACGGGACCATGCCCCATGACGTAATAAATGACTATTATTATTATTATTATTGTTATTATTTTAATGCAGGAATGACGTTTTCCTGCAGTTCATGGATAGATCAGAGTCTGTGATCCAGGAAACATGTGTGTGCAAAGTCCGATTCTTTCAAGTTTCACGTATTCGTTCCTCCGGAATTCTGAACTGTAACCGAAACATGAGGAAATACGAGAGTGAGCAATGAAGAAGTAATGTAGATGAGAAGAAATTCTCAGTTTTCAGATCTTAATCAATTTCTTTGAATTGTACCTACTACAATTGTCGGCTATTCACCATTAGAGAAGTCTAGAGAGCGATGAAATATAGGCCTTGTTCCAATTATCAGAAAAATCTCCTTATTTCTTTCTATAAAATATCTCACACATATTATCTCAAATATTATACGTCTACGACATTTGCAGTCATCCTAAAGATCTGTAACAGAAAGGTGATTAATTCGTCCCTAATTATTAACACCGATCGTAGATCAGTGTTAATCTCTTATAAGATACCCTGAAAGAAGAGAATTGATTAATCTTAGAATACCCTGAAAGAAAGATTTCATTAATGCTGAAAGAAAGAAAGCATTAGTCTTGGACTACCCTGAAAGAAAGGAATTCATTAGTGAACCTGTGGAGAAAATAAAAATTCACAATAATATTTGTCATGCCTTGAGTACAAAAAGAAAAGGAAGAGTTGACGCTTATCTGCCGTTAGATACGAGAAGACTTGGCTAGAACTTTGTGAATTGGGAATAATTGTCGGCAGATAAGAGTCAAGTATAAGAAAGGTAAAGATGATAGGCATAAGCATAGAAGTTTTGGTAGCGTGACGGTCGGCGTCCTCTTCAACTGATGTTTTCAGGCTCAGCCTCTCTCATTTCCACGCCCCACGTAAACGTGGAAATGAAGAGATGCGTTTTGCCCATTCAAGCGACCGTTGTTCGTTTAAATCTGACTTTTCTCTGAGGATTTTAATGGGAGAATGAGAAAATTGCGAAAGGGGATTAATATGAAAGAGACTCACGTTACTGTGAGTATGGAAATGAAAAGTGCATGTGAATTATGTAATTATGTGAATACTGATAAAAAACTTGGGAATACAAGGATTTGAAGAAATTATGTATATTTCATAGAAATTATACGAAAGTAGCTACTTTATCTTCTATTGCGATCGCTTGAATTTGCTGTGGATAAAAAGATATTAGTACCACCACCTTCCCATTGCGCGACCCTTCCTGCCCTCGCCTGGTTCCCAGAACCCACCCAACGGAGTAGCAAATTAAATACTAAGGCACTCACGCACAGACTCGTAATCACCCTTCCCACGGATCGCCCTACCTTCCCGATTCACCTGTACGGAAAGCTAAAAACACCCGATATCCACATTCTCTCCAACACAAGCATACAAACCAGCTCACACACCGTGGTCGGAAACTTACCTTTTCATTTGCTGTAGGGGAAGAACGGGTTAGTACATCCTGGGCAAAATTGTCAAACTTTTTTCTAATCGGACTATGCGAAAACGAATGTGCAATATTATTTCTCGACCTTCAAATTTTCAAATTTTCATTTATGGACTGAAAGATTGACTTTACTCGAAATCTTGCACTGAAATTGTTCATTCTTACATTGAGCAGGAGCTCCTAGAGTTTCTGTATCATGAAAAATCAAACCTCAGGAGGATCCACTGCTCAACCAGCCAAAATTCACGAAAGTTTGAGTACGAAAATAGAGAAGATAAGCGCGGAAGCCGATTGAGCGATGTATGTCCTCCTGTCGCGATGCTCACCGCGATTCGCAACGGATCAGGGCCCTGACGGCCGTAAGAGTGAGTCTATCTATTTACTTGGAAATCTGTAATAGGACTGCGCAGTAACAAGAATCATGTTACGTTGCAGTCTGTAAAGGAAGCTATAATTATGGAAGGGAAATCCGTTGCGGTCGCGAATGAGCCTATCTGAATTTAGCTAAGAAATCGAAGATTGTACAGAGTTACCGCCACGCCACGCGACAGAGAAAAGAGAGAACCAAGGAAAGGAAGCCCATTACCAAAGATCGTGCGACTCACCGACGTAGCCGAGTAAGAAGAGAGCAATTGCACTCGGATGTATCTGCTTGGCTGTCGGCACACCAGGAAATAGAAAGCCAAAGAAGGAGAAGAAAATTAGTTAGATGAGTGCTTGGCTCGATATATTGAACGAAAATGACTACGAGTTGTTAGTTTTGGAAAAACAGATTGATGAAAAAGTTCCTTGGTCTCACCTCACTACAATTGCTCCCTTGCTGGCTTACGCCACCCTCGTATCCTATCAGCTTCGGATCAGCTTCGGTTCCGCTTCGAATCAGGTTCCATTCGGAGGTTCACTGAAAAATGGAAAGAGAAATATTTAAATACAGAAAGAGACTCATAAAGTCCAGGAGTCGTCTTCAGGTGAGGTATCTTTGAATTCTTCGATATGGAAGGAAAGTGAAATTCGTGAATAGGTCGCGGTTCAATATTCAGATCACGTTACATATTTAGTGAGAAGATAATTAATCAAAATATATCATGATTTTACCTGTTCACTATTTTTTCTTATAGTCCATGTATAATTGGTCCTGTCTATCCCTGGTGTCCATCACGATCTAATAGAAACATAAACGAGAAGCAAAAGGTTTATTTTTTGAACGCATTTGTGAGATTAAGAATTCGCAAAATGGGATTAAAGATTCTGTTTACCTTTCATCTAATTTGTCAGTGAGGATTGGACTCGTGTAATCAGCCTCCGCAATCCGTGCCCATGCATTTCAGTAGGATTTACATTATTTTTGTGTTCAACCTTTCAATTTTCTTGTTTCTTTAGTGTTTTTCCTTCAAGAGTTCTCCTTTCTTTTTCTAAAGAAGGAAAGGAATGATTCAGAAAATTGTCGTGATAAAATTTGAGTGGAAAAAAGTCAAGCGAGTGAACTATAATGAAATACTGTTCATGGAGAACTTGAACTTGACTTATATCAGAGTTCATTTCTTTGCTCAAATTGAACTTATTGAGACTAAATTGCATTTGACATCAGAGGAATGACGAGCTGTTATCGCATGCTCAAGATAAAGATTGCTGGCTAAATTTTCCAATTCTCACCTCAATCTTTTACACTTTGGACTTCATATCCCGGGACCTGAGTCTTTCACGAAGTTCCTATCGGTCCATCAGATTTTCGGGATCTCCAGATTGACCGTTCTGTGGACAGAATTCCAAAATGAGAAATAAATTTCAAATGTATGTTATTATTATGAATACAGACATGTACATAGATTCAGAATATAGAAACAAGTTAGTATACAACCATGAGAAGGCCTCCTTATTTCAACTAATTTTCAATTTATCAAAAAAAGAAATTGTGTTCGACAAATGCGACTGAAAAGATGAAAAATGGCAATTTATTGGAAATAATATGTCAATTAGCGGCTCACCTATTATTCAATTCATCGTTAAGATCCATTTGATCTGTAGTAGCAGTCTCAGAATTTTCGATCTGCATTTTCGATCTGCCGCATTTCGGCTCTGTCATCAAATAATTATTTCATCAATGAATTGATAAAAATAATATATTATTGAAAGGCTCGATCAAGCCATGAAAATGAGTAAAAAACCGATCTAAAGATTTTCGAACTTTGTCCAAATGTGAATAACTCCTGACCTATGCACCTATATGTAGCTCGTTCGTATTTATACGATATTTTCGTTGTCAGACTATTTACGTTTCATATATACGATTATTCGCAGATCACCTATTTTACGATTCTATTAAACGTAAATGAAGCATTATATTATAACTTATTCGCAAGATACGGAATCTTTGGCTACTCACAAGTAGAAATAATATTCACGTATAACTGCCGGTAAAAAGCTGCGCAACGGTCAAAAAAGTTCGACTCGGAAGAGTATTTTTGTAAAACGTTTTATCGGAAGCAAATTGCATGCTCGGACTTGAATCTTATTTCTAACGGTCGCGGACTACAAAGATCAAACTATTCTCACCTTTTTTATCTCGTCAACGACGCTTTTTCAGCCCAAAAACATTAATTAACTCGAGCTAATTATTGCCCCGCGTATTGTTGCAACCAAGATGGCGGGATGCGCGAGCGTCATTTTTTTCCCGCCCTCCCGCTGCATTTCCGCGGCATAAAGTATAAAACGTATTTCCGATTTGATTGAATTATATTATTTATGACGGATTTTTTCAGAACTCAATATTATTATACGGTAAAATAAAGAATTTCCGTTAAAGGACGCAGAATTAATATAAATATCGAATACTGATAGGTCGAGTCGAGTCGCGAGAAAAATTCAAACTTGCATGCAGCTTCACGCGACAACTGAAATTGAACCGCCAACAGCGATCCGTGACAATTTTCCTTTTAGGTCATGATCGGCGTATGATAGGATCGCAAACTCTTACCTTAACAAGGATGTGTGAATCGAATTACAAGATTCTCCCTAATGAGACGTCGAAACATTTTCCGAAGCCACCCTATTCACGTATAAGTTATAACCGAAAATTCTAGCGGATGCAAGCCGACTCCGGCGCCCAGCGTAGCCAAGTGCCGGAATGCGCGCGCAGCTTTCTGCCAGTACATTTGTACTCGAACGTTTGGCTACCACCACGCCTGGCGCGAATGGCAATTTCGAATTTTTACCACGATTGTAACGATCTATTTTTGAAAAAATGAATACTCGGAAATTTTGTATTCGAAGATGTAATCAGTTGAATAATGAATTTGGACGGAAATGAGACTCAACAATCTCATCATTTTACCCAGAAATGATAAATTTGAAATCGAATATGAATGTTATAGGATATTTGACGATATTTACCCAAACAATATATTTATACTCGCGCGGTTCTTACATCACGATTAATTGCAATTTCTGCGCTATTTGAGTCAAGTTGAAATTTCAACTTTCGGAGTAGTTCGATGGAATACAAATTTAACACTGGAATCTGAACGAATTTCGCCCCTATATGTGTAGACACGGTTTTTTACTTACTTTAGTTCGCTTTCATAATGATAAACGAATAGTAATAAGAATAAGAATAATCATAGTAATTATGATGTATAATGATTAATGAATAAATGATAAATATCAATATAATTATATCTAGTTATAACTCTCACCTATTCTTCTCATTCGCCGATCCCTCGTTTCCTCTATTTTGTTTCTTCAGTTTACTAGATTTTCTGAATGAGAATTTTTCCAGGTCAATAGAATTCCTCAATCCTTACACTGTAACAAATGCACGAAGGAATAAGAATGAATCTTTAATCTAAGATTCGTACAATAATTGTGTTTGCGATTTATTTATACAGATAGAGGATTTTTGTTGTATACGATTTCATTCGATCGAATTCAAACCTCGACAAGGAACAAAAATTTTCAATATATAGAGTCTAGGAGAATTGCACAATCATTAAACCTCAGTAAAAATCGGACGTATTTAAAGATTGTGTTATCATTACCGATTCATATATTCCATTTGATGTATCCGACTTATTCGGTTCATGGTACAAAACTACGATGCTAAGATTTTTGTTATTTTCCTGATGTCTAAACACCTTTCCCACCTGTTTGCCTCCTCTGCTTTCCTGAAAAAGAAATGAGTGATTTAGAAAATTTGAGAAATAAAATGTTGGGTGAAGAACAGATGAGTATTGTATCAATGATTTACTATTCACGAAAAACTTAAATAATGTATATTACTAAAATAAATGTGTTATAGTATTCGTCGATCTACAATGTTGACCAAGAAGACTAAAGAATGTAAATTTGTTGAAAATAATAAAAGTATTCGATAATTGATCTCAAATACAAAAGAGACTTGAGTGTAAATCATTTTATCATTACCGATTTATCTTCCATTTTATGTATTAGAATGATTTGGTGCACGAAACCAAACCGCGCAACTAGGATTTTTGTTATCTTCCTGTTGCTTGACCACCTTTCCCTCCTGTTTGCCTCCTCCGCTTCCTTAAAAAAGAAACGAGTGATTTAGAAAATTGGAAAGATGAAATGTTGGATGAAAAATCAACGAGTATTGTATTAAACAATCACTATGCACGAGAAACTAGACTCAATATATTATATCAGGTCTAATCACGATAAAGGCATACACTCTTCCAAAGGGAAATCAAAGAAATAAGAAAGATGAGAATGAGATCTCAAGTGAATTGGATTCAGAATATATATGTATATCCAGAAGTGCAATATAACTTCCATTATTCATTGCATACCGATTCTCACTCAAGTCTCATGAACTCCAGAATACGTGATTTCCGGGCCCAAGTCATCCATACAGTTTCTGTTTTGGTCCATCAGGCTTTTGGAATCTCTAGAGCCGAAGGTCGTGTACTTGTCTGTGAAAGAAATCAAACAGAAGAGAAAAATTAAAAAAAAAGATGTTAGATTTGGAATCTAGAAACAGGCTCATGTATATTCTACATGAGGTTTATTCACCAAATATATGTCTTATTTTTACCTGATCCTGATTTTATTCAATCCCACTTCTGGATGAAATATCCAGTGCTCGACTGCACTTCGGCAGGGGCAGAAACACTGGATCAAACGAATTTGAAAATTAAATGCAGTCTGAATTCGATGGAAGGGACGAGATTGCGAATGCAAGGAGGGCTTCTGCCAGCTCACCATGATTTTTGATTTTTATGCAGAAATGATGTTTCCCTGCAGGTCATGTACACATGACAGTCTATAATCCAAGATACATGTACATAGTCCGATTCTTTCAGGCTTCATGTATACCATCCTTCGGAATTCTGAACTGTAACGAAAACATAAAGAAATAGGAGATTAGGCAAGGGAGGAATAATGATTTTTTGAGATCTTAAGTTGTTCTTCAAATTAAATTATATTCTTATATAATTGTCGGCTACTCACAATAAAAGAAATCTAGAGAGCGATGAGATACAGGCCGTATTCCGAATATCAGAAAAATCTCCTTATTTCTTTCTATAAAATATCTCACACATATTATCTCAAATATTATACGTCTACGACATTTGCAGTCATCCTAAAGATCTGTAACAGAAAGGTGATTAATTCGTCCCTAATTATTAACACCGATCGTAGATCAGTGTTAATCTCTTATAAGATACCCTGAAAGAAGAGAATTGATTAATCTTAGAATACCCTGAAAGAAAGATTTCATTAATGCTGAAAGAAAGAAAGCATTAGTCTTGGACTACCCTGAAAGAAAGGAATTCATTAGTGAACCTGTGGAGAAAATAAAAATTCACAATAATATTTGTCATGCCTTGAGTACAAAAAGAGAAGGAAGAGTTGACGCTTATCTGCCGTTAGATACGAGAAGACTTGGCTAGAACTTTGTGAATTAGAAATAATTGTCGGCAGATAAGAGTCAAGTATAAGAAAGGTAAAGATGATAGGCATAAGCATAGAAGTTTTGGTAGCGTGACGGTCGGCGTCCTCTTCAACTGATGTTTTCAGGCTCAGCCTCTCTCATTTCTACGCCCCACGTAAACGCGGAAATGAAGAGACGCGTTTTGCCCATTCAAGCGACCGTTGTTCCTTTAAATCTGACTTTTCTCTGAGCATTTTAATGGGAGAATGAGAAAATTGCGAATGGGAATTAATATGAAAGAGACTCACGTTACTGTGAGTATGGAAATGAAAAGTGCATGTGAATTATGTAATTATGTGAATACTGATAAAAAACTTGGGAATACAAGGATTTGAAAAACTTATGTATATTTCATAGAAATTATACGAAAGTAGTTACTTTATCTTCTATTGCGATCGCTTGAATTTGCTGTGGAGAAAAAGAAATTAGTACCACCACCTTCCCATTGCGCGACCCTTCCTGCCCTCGCCTGGTTCCCAGAACCCACCCAACGGAGTAGTAAATTAAATACTAAGGCACTCACGCACAGACTCGTAATCACCCTTCCCACGGATCGCCCTACCTTCCCGATTCACCTGTACGGAAAGCTAAAAACACCCGATATCCACATTCTCTCCAACACAAGCATACAAACCAGCTCACACACCGTGGTCGGAAACTTACCTTTTCATTTGCTGTAGGGGAAGAACGGGTTAGTACATCCTGGGCAAAATTGTCAAACTTTTTTCTAATCGGACTATGCGAAAACGAATGTGCAATATTATTTCTTCATCTTCGAATTTTTAAATTTTCATACTTTAATGTTTTCAAATTTTCATTTATGGACTGAAAGATTGACTTCACTCGAACTCTTGCACTGAAATTGTTCATTCTTATATTGAGCAGGAGCTCCTAGAGTTTCTGTATCATGAAAAATCAAACCTCAGGAGGATCCACTGCTCAACCAGCCGAAATTCACGAAAGTTTGCGTACGAAAATGGAGAAGATAAGCGCGGAAGCCGATTGAGCGATGTATGTCCTCCTGTCGCGATGCTCACCGCGATTCGCAACGGATCAGGGCCCTGACGGCCGTAAGAGTGAGTCTATCTATTTACTTGGAAATCTGTAATAGGACTGCGCAGTAACAAGAATCATGTTACATTGCAGTCTGTAAAGGAAGCTATAATTATGGAAGGGAACTCCGTTGCGGTCGCGAATGAGCCTATCTGAATTTAGCTAAGAAATCGAAGATTGTACAGAGTTACCGCCACGCCACGCGACAGAGAAAAGAGAGAACCAAGGAAAGGAAGCCCATTACCAAAGATCGTGCGACTCACCGACGTAGCCGAGTAAGAAGAGAGCAATTGCACTCGGATGTATCTGCTTGGCTATCGGCACACCAGGAAATAGAAAGCCAAAGAAGGAGAAGAAAATTAGTTAGATGAGTGCTTGGCTCGATATATTGAACGAAAATGACTACCAGTTGTTAGTTTTGGAAAAACAGATCGATGAAAAAGTTTCTTGGTCTCACCTCACTACAATTGCTCCCTTGCTGGCTTCCGCCACCCTCGTATCCTATCAGCTTCGGATCAGCTTCGGTTCCGCTTCGAATCAGGTTCCATTCGGAGGTTCACTGAAAAATGGAAAGAGATATATTTAAATACAGAAAGAGACTCATAAAGTCCAGGAGTCGTCTTCAGGTGAGGTATCTTTGAATTCTTCGATATGGAAGAAAAGTGAAATTCGTGAAGATGTCACGTTACAATATTCAGGTCACGAAGATAATTAATCGAAATATATCATGATCTTACCTGTTCACTATTTTTTCTTATAGTCCATGTATAATTGGTCCTGTCTATCCCTGGTGTCCATCACGATCTAATAGAAACATAAACGAGAAGCAGAAGATTTATTTTCTGAATGCAATCATAAAGTTTTTCTGTCAATATCTTCAGACGAAGAAAAAACGTTGGGAAAAATAGTTGTGGGTACCGATTTGAGCAGGACAATGATTGAACTCTATCGAAAAGGCAAAATGAGATTAAAAATTCTGTTTACCTTTTATTCAATTTGTCATTGATGATTGGATTCGTATAATCAGCCTCTGCAATCCATGCCCATGTATTTTAGTAGGATTTACATTATCTTCATGTTCGGACTTTCCATTTTATCCTTTCTTCAGTGTTTTTCTTTCAAGAGTTCTCTTTTCTTTTTCTAAAGAGAGAAAGGAATGATTCAGAAAATTGTCATGATAAAATTTTACTGGAAATAAGTCAAGCGAGTAAACTATAATGAAATACTGTTCATGAAAAACTTGAACTCGACTTATATCAGAGCTCATTTCTTTGCTCAAATCGAACTTGTTGAAAATAAATTGCATTTATCGTCAAAGGAATGACGAGACGTTGTTACGTGCTTAAGATAAAGATTGCTGGCCAAATTTCCCAATTCTCACCTCAATCTTTTACACTTTGGACTTCATATCCCGGGACCTGAGTCTTTCACGAAGTTCCTATCGGTCCATCAGATTTTCGGGATCTCCAGATTGACCGTTCTGTGGAAAGAATTCCAAAATGAGAAATAAATTTCAAATGTATATTATTATTATAAATATAGACAAGTATGTACACATAGATTCAGAATATAGAAACAAGTTAGTATACAGCCATGAGAAGGCCTCCTTATTTCAACTAATTTTCAATTTATCAAAAAAAGAAATTGTGTTCGACAAATGCGACTGAAAAGATGAAAAATGGCAATTTATTGGAAATAATATGTCAATTAGCGGCTCACCTATTATTCAATTCATCGGTAAGATCTATTTGATCTGTAGTAGCAGTCTGAGGATTTTCGATCTGCATTTTCGATCTGCCGCAGTTCGGCTCTGTAATCAAATAATTATTTCATCAATGAATTGATAAAAATAATATATTATTGAAAGGCTCGATCAAGCCATGAAAATGAGTAAAAAACCGATCTAAAGATTTTCGAACTTTGTCCAAATGTGAATAACTCCTGACCTATGCACCTATATGTAGCTCGTTCGTATTTATACGATACTTTCGTTGTCAGACTATTTACGCTTTATGTATACGATTATACGCAGATCAACTCTTTTACGATTCTGTTAATCGTGAATGAAGTATTATATCATAACTTATTCGCAAGATACGCAATCTTTGGCTACTCACAAGTAGAAATAATATTCACGTATATAACTGCCGGTAACAAGCTGCGCAACGGTCAAAAAAGTTCGACTCGGAAGAGTATTTTTGTAAAACGTTTTATTGGAAGCAAATTGCATGCTCGGACTTGAATCCTATTTCTAACGGTCGCGGAATACAAAGATCAATCTATTCTCACCTTTTTTATCTCGTCAACGACGCTTTTTCAGCCCATAAACATTAATTAACTCGAGCTAATTATTGCCCCGCGTATTGTTGCAACCAAGATGGCGGGATGCGCGAGCGTCACTTTTTTCCCGCCTTCCCGCTACATTCCCGCGGCATAAAATATAAAACGTATTTCCGACCTGATTGAATTATATTTATGACGGATTTTTTTTCCAGAACTCGATATTATCATACGATAAAATAAAGAATTTCCGTCAAAAGACACAGAATTAATATAAATATCGAATACTGATAGGTCGAGTCGAGTCGCGAGAAAAATTCAAACTTGCATGCAGCTTCACGAGACAACCGAAATAAAACCGCCAACAGCGATCCGTGACAATTTTCCTTTTAGGAAATGATCGGCGTATGATAGGATCGCAAACTCTTACCTTAACAAGGATGCGTCAATAGAATTACAAGATTCTCCCTAATGAGACGTCGAAACATTTTCCGAAGCCACCCTATTCACGTATAAGTTATAACCGAAAATTCTAGCGGATGCAAGCCGACTCCGCCGCCCAGCGTAGCCAAGTGCCGGAATGCGCGCGCAGCTTTCTGCAAGTACATTTGTACTCGAACGTTTGGCTACCACCACGCCTGGCGCGAATGGCAATTTCGAATTTTCACCACGATTGTAACGATCTATTTTTGAAAAAATGAATACGCGGAAATTTTGTATTCGAAGATGCCATCAGTTGAATAATGAATTTGGACGAAAATGAGACTCAAAAATCTCATTATTTTACCCAGAAATGATAAATTTGAAAGCGAATATGAATATTATAGGATATTCGACGATATTTAACCAAACAATATATTTATACTCGCGCGGTTCTTACATCACGATTAATTGAATTTTCTGCGCTATTTGAGTCAAGTTGAAATTTCAACTTTCGGAGTAGTTCGATGGAATACAAATTTAACACTGGAATCTGAACGAATTTTGCCCCTATATGTGTAGATACGGTTTTTTACTTACTTTAGTTCGCTTTCATAATGATAAACGAATAGTAATAAGAATAAGAATAATCATAGTAATTATGATGTATAATGATTAATGAATAAATGATAAATATCAATATAATTATATCTAGTTATAACTCTCACCTATTCTTCTCATTCGCCGATCCCTCGTTTCCTCTATTTTGTTTCTTCAGTTTACTAGATTTTCTGAATGAGAATTTTTCCAGGTCAATAGAATTCCTCAATCCTTACACTGTAACAAATGCACGAAGGAATAAGAATGAATCTTTAATCTAACATTCGTACAATAATTGTGTTTGCGATTTATTTATACAGATAGAGGATTTTTGTTTTATACGATTTCATTCGATCGAATTCAAACCTCGACAAGGAACAAAAATTTTCAATATATAGAATCTAGGAGAATTGCACAATCATTAAACCTCAGTAAAAATCGGACGTATTTAAAGATTGTGTTATGATTACCGATTCATATCTTCCATTTGATGTATCCGACTGATTCGGTTCATGGTACAAAACTACGATGCTAAGATTTTTGTTATTTTCCTGATGTCTAAACACCTTTCCCACCTGTTTGCCTCCTCTGCTTTCCTGAAAAAGAAATGAATGATTTAGAAAATTTGAGAAATAAAATGTTGGATGAAAAACAGATGAGTATTGTATCAATGATTTACTATTCACGAAAAACTTAAATAATGTATATTACTAAAATAAATGTGTTATAGTATTCGTCGATCTACAATGTTGACCAAGTAGACTAAAGAATGTAAATTTGTTGAAAATAATAAAAGTATTCGATAATTGATCTCAAATACAAAAGAGACTTGAGTGTAAATCATTTTATCATTACCGATTTATCTTCCATTTTATGTATTAGAATGATTTGGTGCACGAAACCAAACCGCGCAACTAGGATTTTTGTTATCTTCCTGTTGCTTGACCACCTTTCCCTCCTGTTTGCCTCCTCTGCTTCCTTAAAAAAGAAACGAGTGATTTAGAAAATTGGAAAGATGAAATGTTGGATGAAAAATGAACGAGTATTGTATTAAACAATCACTATGCACGAGAAACTAGACTCAATATATTATATCAGGTCTAATCACGATAAAGGCATACACTCTTCCAAAGGGAAATCAAAGAAATAAGAAAGATGAGAATTAGATCTCAAGTGAATTGGATTCAGAATATATATGTATATCCAGAAGTGCAATATAACTTCCATTATTCATTGCATACCGATTCTCACTCAAGTCTCATGGACTCCAGAATACGTGATTTCCGGGCCCAAGTCATCCATACAGTTTCTGTTTTGGTCCATCAGGCTTTTGGAATCTCTAGAGCCGAAGGTCGTGTACTTGTCTGTGAAAGAAATCAAACAGAAGAGAAAAATTAAAAAAAAAGATGTTAGATTTGGAATCTAGAAACAGGCTCATGTATATTCTACATGAGGTTTATTCACCAAATATATGTCTTATTTTTACCTGATCCTGATTTTATTCAATCCCACTTCTGGATGAAATATCCAGTGCTCGACTGCACTTCGGCAGGGGCAGAAACACTGGATCAAACGAATTTGAAAATTAAATGCAGTCTGAATTCGATGGAAGGGACGAGATTGCGAATGCAAGGAGGGCTTCTGCCAGCTTACCATGATTTTTGATTTTTATGCAGAAATGATGTTTCCCTGCAGGTCATGTACACATGACAGTCTATAATCCAAGATACATGTACATAGTCCGATTCTTTCAGGCTTCATGTATACCATCCTTCGGAATTCTGAACTGTAACGAAAACATAAAGAAATAGGAGATTAGGCAAGGGAGAAATAATGATTTTTTGAGATCTTAAGTTGTTCTTCAAATTAAATTATATTCTTATGTAATTGTCGGCTACTCACAATAAAAGAAATCTAGAGAGCGATGAAATATAGGCCTTGTTCCAATTATCAGAAAAATCTCCTTATTTCTTTCTATAAAATATCTCACACATATTATCTCAAATATTATACGTCTACGACATTTGCAGTCATCCTAAAGATCTGTAACAGAAAGGTGATTAATTCGTCCCTAATTATTAACACCGATCGTAGATCAGTGTTAATCTCTTATAAGATACCCTGAAAGAAGAGAATTGATTAATCTTAGAATACCCTGAAAGAAAGATTTCATTAATGCTGAAAGAAAGAAAGCATTAGTCTTGGACTACCCTGAAAGAAAGGAATTCATTAGTGAACCTGTGGAGAAAATAAAAATTCACAATAATATTTGTCATGCCTTGAGTACAAAAAGAAAAGGAAGAGTTGACGCTTATCTGCCGTTAGATACGACAAGACTTGGCTAGAACTTTGTGAATTAGAAATAATTGTCGGCAGATAAGAGTCAAGTATAAGAAAGGTAAAGATGATAGGCATAAGCATAGAAGTTTTGGTAGCGTGACGGTCGGCGTCCTCTTCAACTGATGTTTTCAGGCTCAGCCTCTCTCATTTCCACGCCCCACGTAAACGTGGAAATGAAGAGATGCGTTTTGCCCATTCAAGCGACCGTTGTTCGTTTAAATCTGACTTTTCTTTGAGGATTTTAATGGGAGAATGAGAAAATTGCGAAAGGGGATTAATATGAAAGAGACTCACGTTACTGTGAGTATGGAAATAAAAAGTGCATGTGAATTATGTAATTATGTGAATACTGAGAAAAAACTTGGGAATACAAGGATTTGAAAAACTTATGTATATTTCATAGAAATTATACGAAAGTAGTTACTTTATCTTCTATTGCGATCGCTTGAATTTGCTGTGGAGAAAAAGATATTAGTACCACCACCTTCCCATTGCGCGACCCTTCCTGCCCTCGCCTGGTTCCCAGAACCCACCCAACGGAGTAGTAAATTAAATACTAAGGCACTCACGCACAGACTCGTAATCACCCTTCCCACGGATCGCCCTACCTTCCCGATTCACCTGTACGGAAAGCTAAAAACACCCGATATCCACATTCTCTCCAACACAAGCATACAAACCAGCTCACACACCGTGGTCGGAAACTTACCTTTTCATTTGCTGTAGGGGAAGAACGGGTTAGTACATCCTGGGCAAAATTGTCAAACTTTTTTCTAATCGGACTATGCGAAAACGAATGTGCAATATTATTTCTCGATCTTCAAATTTTTGAATTTTCATTTATGGACTGAAAGATTGACTTTACTCGAAATCTTGCACTGAAATTGTTCATTCTTATATTGAGCAGGAGCTCCTAGAGTTTCTGTATCATGAAAAATCAAACCTCAAGAGGATCCACTGCTCAACCAGCCGAAATTCACGAAAGTTTGCGTACGAAAATGGAGAAGATAAGCGCGGAAGCCGATTGAGCGATGTATGTCCTCCTGTCGCGATGCTCACCGCGATTCGCAACGGATCAGGGCCCTGACGGCCGTAAGAGTGAGTCTATCTATTTACTTGGAAATCTGTAATAGGACTGCGCAGTAACAAGAATCATGTTACATTGCAGTCTGTAAAGGAAGCTATAATTATGGAAGGGAACTCCGTTGCGGTCGCGAATGAGCCTATCTGAATTTAGCTAAGAAATCGAAGATTGTACAGAGTTACCGCCACGCCACGCGACAGAGAAAAGAGAGAACCAAGGAAAGGAAGCCCATTACCAAAGATCGTGCGACTCACCGACGTAGCCGAGTAAGAAGAGAGCAATTGCACTCGGATGTATCTGCTTGGCTGTCGGCACACCAGGAAATAGAAAGCCAAAGATGGAGAAGAAAATTAGTTAGATGAGTGCTTGGCTCGATATATTGAACGAAAATGACTACCAGTTGTTAGTTTTGGAAAAACAGATTGATGAAAAAGTTCCTTGGTCTCACCTCACTACAATTGCTCCCTTGCTGGCTTCCGCCACCCTCGTATCCTATCAGCTTCGGTTCCGCTTCGAATCAGGTTCCATTCGGAGGTTCACTGAAAAATGGAAAGAGATATATTTAAATACAGAAAGAGACTCATAAAGTCCAGGAGTCGTCTTGAGGTAAGGTATCTTTAAATTCTTCGATATGGAAGGAAAGTGAAATTCGTGAATAGGTCGCGGTACAATATTCAGATCACGTTACATATTTAGTGAGAAGATAATTAATCAAAATATATCATGATCTTACCTGTTCACTATTTTTTCTCATAGTCCATGTATAATTGGTCCTGTCTATCCCTGGTGTCCATCACGATCTAATAGAAACATAAACGAGAAGCAAAAGATTTATTTTCTGACCGCATTCATAAAGTTTTTCTGTCAATATCTTCAGACGAAGAAAAAACGTTGGGAAAATAGTTGTGGGTACCGATTTGAGCAGGACAATGATTGAACTCTATCGAAAAGGCAAAATGAGATTAAAAATCCTGTTTACCTTTCATTCAATTTGTCACTGATGATTGGATTCGTATAATCAGCCTCTGCAATCCATGCCCATGCATTTCAGTAGGATTTACATTATCTTCGTGTTCGGACTTTCGATTTTATTCTTTCTTCAGTGTTTTTCTTTCAAGAGTTCTTTTTTCTTTTTCTAAAGAGAGAACGGAATGATTCAGAAAATTGTCATGATAAAATTTTACTGGAAATAAGTCAAGCGATCAAACTATAATCAAATACTGTTCATGAAAAACTTGAACTTGACTTATATCAGAGCTCATTTCTTTGCTTAAATTGAACTAATTGAAAATAAATTGCATCTATTGTCAAAGGGATGACGAGTCGTTGTTACGTGCTTAGGATAAAGATTACCGGTAAAGTTTCCCAATTCTCACCTCAATCTTTTACACTTTGGACTTCATATCCCGGGACCTGAGTCTTTCACGAAGTTCCTATCAGTCCGTCAGATTTTCGGGATCTCCAGATTGACTGTTCTGTGGAAAAAAATTCAAAAATGAGAAATAAATTTGAAATGTATATTATTATTATGAATAGACATATACATAGATTCAGAATATAGAAACAAGTTAGTATACAGCCATGAGAAGGACTCGTTATTTCAACTATTTTATAATTTACCAAAAAAAGAAATTGTGATTGATAAATGCGACTGAAAAGATGAAAAATGGCAATTTATTGGAAATAATATAACAATTAGCGGCTCACCTATTATTCAATTCATCGTTAAGATCCATTTGATCTGTAGTAGCAGTCTCAGAATTTCCGATCTGCATTTTCGATCTGCCGCAGTTCGGCTCTGTAACCAAATAATTATTTCATCAATGAATTGATAAAAATAATATATTATTGAAAGGCTCGATCAAGCCATGAAAATGAGTAAAAAACCGATCTAAAGATTTTCGAACTTTGTCCGCATGTGAATAACTTTCGATCTATGCACCTGTATAGCTCGTTCGTATTTATACGATATTTATTCGTTGTCAGACTATTTACGCCTCATATATACGATTATATTTAACGATTAATTCTGTTAAACGTAATGAAGTATCATATCCTTACTTATTTGCAAAATACGCAATCTTTAGCTACTCACAAGTAGAAATCATATTCACGTATAACTGTCGGTAACAACAAGCTGCGCAACGGTCAAAAAAGTTCGACTCGGAACAGTATTTTTGTAAAACGTTTTATCGGAAGCAAATTGCATGCTCGGACTTGAATCTTATTTCTAACGGTCGCGGAATACAAAGATCAAACTATTCTCACCTTTTTTATCACGTCAACGACGCTTTTTCAGCCCAAAAACATTAATTAACTCGAGCTAATTATTGCCCCGCGTATTGTTGCAACCAAGATGGCGGGATGCGCGAGCGTCACTTTTTTCCCGCCCTCCCGCTGCATTTCCGCGGCATAAAGTATAAAACGTATTTCCGATTTGATTGAATTATATTTATGACGGATTTTTTTCAGAACTCGATATTATTATACGGTAAAATAAAGAATTCCCGTTAAAGGACGCAGAATTAATATAAATATCGAATACTGATATGTCGAGTCGAGATGCGAGAAAAATTCAAATTTGCATGCAACTTCACGCGACAACTGAAATTGAACCGCCAACAGCGATCCGTGA
The DNA here is from genome assembly GCA_944452935.1 of Rhogogaster chlorosoma. Taxonomy (NCBI): domain Eukaryota; kingdom Metazoa; phylum Arthropoda; class Insecta; order Hymenoptera; family Tenthredinidae; genus Rhogogaster; species Rhogogaster chlorosoma. The sequence goes on from OX101803.1 coordinate 1,589,114, forward strand.
CAATTTTCCTTTTAGGTCATGATCGGCGTATGATAGGATCGCAAACTCTTACCTTAACAAGGATGCGTGAATCGAATTACAAGATTCTCCCTACTGAGACGTCGAGACATTTTCCGAAGCCACCCTATTCACGTATAAGTTATAACCGAAAATTCTAGCGGATGCAAGCCGACTCCGCCGCCCAGCGTAGCCAAGTGCCGGAATGCGCGCGCAGCTTTCTGCCAGTACATTTGTACTCGAACGTTTGGCTACCACCACGCCTGGCGCGAATGGCAATTTCGAATTTTTACCACGATTGTAACGATCTATTTTTGAAAAAATGAATACTCGGAAATTTTGTATTCGAAGATGCCATCAGTTGAATAATGAATTTGGACGAAAATGAGACTCAAAAATCTCATTATTTTACCCAGAAATGAATAATTTGAAAGCGAATATAATTATTATAGGATATTTGACGATATTTACCCAAACAATATATTTATACTCGCGCGGTTCTTACATCACGATTAATTGCATTTTCTGCGCTATTTGAGTCAAGTTGAAATTTCAACTTTCGGAGTAGTTCGATAGAATACAAATTCAACACTGGAATCTGAACGAATTTTGCCCCTATATGTATAGATACGGTTTTTTACTTACTTTAGTTTTCTTCCATGATGATAAACGAATAGTAATAAGAATAAGAATGATCATAGTAACTATGATGTATAATGATTAATGAATAGATGATAAATATCAATATAATTATATATCTAGTTATAATTCTCACCTATTCTCCTCATTCGCCGATCCCTCGTTTCCTCTATTTTGTTTCTTCAGTTTACTAGATTTCCTGAATGAGAATTTTGCCAGGTCAGTAGAATTCCTCGATCCTTATACTGTAACAAATACACGAAGGAACAAGAATGAATCTTTGATCTAACATTCGTACAATAATTGTTGTGGCGATTTATTCATATAGAAGGAGGATTTTCGTTGTATACGATTTCATTCGATCAAATTCGAAGTATGGCAAGAACAAACGAAAATTTCCAATATACAGAATCTAGAAGACTTCATTAAACCTCAGTAAAAATCGGACGTATTTGAAGATTGTGTTATGATTACCGATTCATCTTCCATTCGATGTATTATAATGATTTGGTCCATGAAACCAAACTGCGCAACTAGGATTTTAGACATTTTCCTGTTGCTCAACCACCTTTCCCTCCTGTTTGCTTCCTCCGCTTCCTTGAAAAAGAATTGAGTGATTTAGAAAATTGGAAAGATAAAATGTTGAACAGAAATGTTGAAACGTCGATAAGTTTGAATTCGAATACAGAAACAGGCTCATAAAGTCCAGGAGTCGTCTTTAGGTCAGGTATCTTTGAATTCTTCGATATAGAAGAAGAGTGAAATTCGTGAACATGTCACGTTACATATTTGGTGAGAACGTAATTAATCAAAATGTATCAGAATCTTACCTGTTCACTATTTTTCCTCATAGTCCATGTATAATTTTTTCCTTGGGAGTTCTTCTTTCTTTGTCTAAAGAACGAAACGAATGATTCAGAAAATTTTCGTGATAAAATTTGAGTGGAAAAAAGTCAAGCGAGTAAATTATAATGAAAACTACTATTCATGAAAAACTTGAAGATTCATATCAGAGCTCATTTCTTTGCTCAGATTGAACTTATTGAGAATAAATTGCATTTGACATCAGAGGAATGACGAGCTGTTATCGCTTGCTCAAGATAAAGATTGCTGGCTAAATTTTCCAATTCTCACCTCAATCTTTTACACTTTGGACTTCATATCCCGGGACCTGAGTCTTTCACGAAGTTCCTATCGGTCCATCAGATTTTCGGGATCTCCGGATCTTCCGTCCTATGGAAAAGATTTAAAGCAAAATAATTAAAATGAGAAATAAATTTCAGACGTACATTATTATTATTATTATTATTATTATTATGATTATAGACATATATGTATGTATACATAGATTCAGAATATAGAAACAGGCTCATATATATATATCGACAAGATTAAGGCCTCTTCGTTTCAAGTATTTTTTAATTTACCAAAAAAAGAAATTGTGATTGACAAATGCGACTGAAAAGATGAAAAATAGAAATTTTTTGGAAATGATATGTCAATCAGCGGCTCACCTATTATTCAATTCATCGGTAAGATCTATTTGATCTGTAGTAACAGCCTCAGAATTTTCGATCTGCATTTCCGATCTGCTCCATTTTGTCTCTGTAATCAAATAATTATTTCATCAATGAATTGATAAAAATAATATATTATTGAAAGGCTCTAAAGATTTTCGAACTTTTCGAATATTCTCCGACCTATGCACCTATATGTAGCTCGTTCGTATTTATACGATATTTTCGTTGTTAGACTATTTACGTTTCATATATACGATTATACGCAGATCAATTATTTTACGATTCTGTTAAACGTAAATGAAGTATTATATTATAACTTATTCGCAAGATACGGAATCTTTGGCTGCTCACAAGTAGATATGATATTCACGTATAACTGCCGGTAACAACAAGCTGCGCAACGGTCAAAAAAGTTCGACTCGGAAGAGTATTTTTGTAAAACGTTTTATCGGAAGCAAATTGCATGCTCGGACTTGAATCCTATTTCTAACGGTCGCGGAATACAAAGATCAAACTATTCTCACCTTTTTTATCCCGTCAACGACACTTTTTCAGCCCAAAAACATCAATTAACTCGAGCTAATTATTGCCCCGCGTATTGTTGCAACCAAGATGGCGGGATGCGCGAGCGTCACTTTTTTCCCGCCCTCCCGCTGCATTTTCGCGGCATAAAATATAAAACGTATTTCCGATTTGATTGAATTATATTTATGACAGATTTTTTTCAGAACTCGATATTATTATACGGTAAAATAAAGAATTCCCGTTAAAGGACGCAAAATTAATATAAATATCGAATACTGATACGTCGAGTCGAGTCGCGAGAAAAATTCAAACTTGCATGCAGCTTCACGCGACAACCGAAATTAAACCGTCATCAGCGATCCGTTGACAATTTTTCTTTTAGGTAATAATCGGCGTATCATAGGATCGCAAACTCTTACCTTATGAAGGACGCGTCAATCGAGTTACAAGATCCTGCCTAAACTATGAGGCGTCGAGACGTTTTCCGGCGCTACTCTATTCACGTATAAATTGAAACTGAAAATTCGAGCGGATGCAAGTCAACTCTGCCGCCCAGCGTAGCCGAGTGCCTGAATGCCGAGCGTAGCGAAGGACCTGAATGCGCGCGCATGTTGGAACGTGTCCGTTAAGGGCTGCCGCTACGCCTGGCGCAAATCCAATGTCAAATTTTGACAACAATTCGAATAAACTGTTCATAAAAACGTAAATAAACGCGGAAAATTTCTTTTCGAAGAAACCAACATTCAAGCGATACATTATAACAAAAACAAAAGTCAAGAGTTTCATAACACCAGTCATCAAAGAAAAAAAATAAATAAACTCAGGTCAAAAAATGCCTGGGTTTAGTACATGATTTTTTTTCGTTTTGTTAACTAATATAATGATTCAAGTTAATTGACAAAATTTACAAAAATATTTTTTGATTTTTTTTCATCAGCTGAGAAACCCAAATCTTAGATTAATCAAATTTTTTAACAGTATTTCCCTGGCTGCAACAGCAAACTTTATCTAATAAAACTATTTTTTCTTCTATTAGTTACGTAGAAATCAAAATTTGCCATCTAGAACCCAGACTCAAAATTCGAGTTGACCGGTGTAATTATTTCACCCAGATACGACGAATTCGAAATCTAATATACGTATTATAGAATATTTGATGATTTATACCCAGATCATATACTTGGATAATAAATAAATGATGAATATTAATATACTTGGCTGATTCTCAAAAAAAAAAAATGGATATTTACGTCCTTATTGATTCCTGCGAAATTGGATCGTAAGTTATCGTGAGTTAGATTTTTTTATGAAACTATATCAATAGGCGTACCCAATTATAAAACAGATTCGTCTATTTTATTATAAATAAAAAATATAGGCTCAAGTAAATACCCTAAAAATCATTCCCTCATTGTGTCTCAACCGCTAAGTCCAAACAGATTCAAATACATAGATTCAAACATCTAATTCGAAAAGATTCTTAGAAACCGTCTGCTATCTTATTATTTATTCATATATAATGCCACTGGCTGTGCAGAAAATATGTTTCAAAATTCCTCCTTGAATAAAAAATCATTCCCGCACAGTTGTTTAACAGTGGGATTGTAGAATAATTTTAAATTTTATTGAAGACAGCCTTATTGTCTTTAGAACTTGACAAAATATGCCAGACTGGACTGTGAGGGATGAGATTTTTTGTTGAATCTATTTTAAAGGAAGCTATCATTCCCTAATTTTTGCATTTTTTCTGAGAATCAGCCACTCATGTCTCGTTGCAATGTTTCACCTATTCCTCCTTCGCCGTTCCCTCATATCCTCTATTTTGTTTCTTCAGTTCAGTAGATTTTCTGGAAATAAATTTGGGAAGTATTTGAATCAGAATTCAGGAACAGATTCATATGCATTCAAGAAAGTTTCAATTCTCGAATAATAATTGTATGATAATATTTGTCGATCTAAAATGTTGACCAAAAAGAGCGAAGAATGGAAATTGAATCGGATTCATGAATACATTCAATAATTGAACTTCAATAAAAAGATGACATGATTAGACATTTGGGTGGGCCAAATATACCATTTTTTTTTTCTCTTTTCTTCATAATTTACGATCAAATAATGAGCTTTAAAAAAAGGAACTCAGCTCTCAATACTAACATTTAAATATTGCTCATCGCTATTTTTTATTTTCCATTTGAAATAGATGGGAAATGTTCTTTTGGCAGTTTTTGATTTATATATCTCATGAATTAATCTATTTAGAAAGATTCTGCAAAGCTAAATTTGTTCAAAATTCAACGTTCTTCAAATAAGATCTATTTTTTTCTTATGAATCTAACCGTTCCCAAGTTATTCTATTTATTAAATGACCAGAATGGCTAGAATAACATGAAAACAATTAAATTCAACAAAAAATACCAACAGACCTTTTTTCTAGAGTGTTCAATGTCGAACAAAAGTAGCTATACAGAATCTTTCCAAGTAGATTAGTTCATGAGATATGAAAATCGAAGAGTGCCTAAAAAACATCTCCCATGTATTTTGAATGGAAAATAAAAAATAGCGAAGAGAAACCCCTAAATATTAATATTAAGAGCTGAGTTTTCTTGTGTCTCGTTATTTGATCATAAAGAACAAGTTTTTGAAAATAACTTTTGAAAAAAAAAATAGCCTGTCCATTTGACCCACCCTATTAGACATACTATTATTATTACCGATTTATCTTCTATTCAATGTATCCGAGAGATTTGCTCCATGCAATCAGACTCTGCAACTACGTTTCTCGTTATTTCTCTGATTCTTGAGACCTCCTCCCTCTTCTTCCATCTTCTCCGACTCCTTGGAAAAGCAACGACTTATTTATAAAATTCAAGTTGGATGTAAAAACGAAAGATTATTGTCTTAATTAACTACTGTAATATATTGGGTCTTATCTTGCAACAGGTATACTTTTTTTCGAAAGAAAAAGAAAGATGGGAAACAGATTTCAGGTGAATTTGATTAGAAATATATTCGGTGTAACCAGAAATGCGCTATAATTTTGATTAGTCGTTGCATATAAATTCTCACGTTAATCTATCAAACTCCAGACCTCATATCCCTGGCCCCGAGTCATTTGCACAGTTCCTATTTTGGTCCCTCAAATTTTAGGGATCTCTGGACCCGCAGCTGTGTCATGTACTTTTCTGTAAGAGAGATAGAACAAGGTATGGAAATTAGAAAAATGAGAAAGGAATTTCGAATAATGAAAAACAGGCCCATGTATATCCAAGGAGGCTGTATAATTCGTAAAGTGGAAAAAAAAAAGAAATTCTATTTGTCGATCTAAAAATTCGACCGAAAAGAGCGAAGAGTGGAAATTTAGTGGAAATAATAAATGCATCCGATAATTGAAATTGAATAAAAAATTGATGCTACCTAATTATAAAAACGATGTCCCTGTAATGAAATTATTATTCTATATCAAGTATAGCGGTTTAACGATAAATTACAACGTAATTCAATCGCGTTTCGAATGTAAACAAAGATCCGGACACTCTTTCGAAAGATAAACAACCCTTAGCTAATCATAATAAAAAGACAAAAATTTTATCGTGAAAATTATTCACCTGTTTACTAGGTTGTGTTGATTGTTTATCACAACCTCGCATTATGCTATTCTCACGTCAATTTTTTTTCCCGGCGTCTCCGATTCGAGGGTACGTTATAATACGTATTTATGGTTCGAAAATAATTACCTGTTACGACACGGACACGATAGAAAAAGAGAATTAACACCTTGATGCATAAATACACGCAGTGGTCAAGAGAGTTGAGAGAAAAGTTCAAGCTGTAGTATGAATTGATTGACGATTAATAACGGGTCATGTTAAGAACACTCTCTGTCAATTTTGAACCTAATTATTACAACTGCATACGTCGGTATACGGAAACAAAAGTTGCAGGATATCGTGCTGATCGAGAATCGATTAGTGTCAACGGTGATAGGTTAAGGTCCGCCGGTTATATTACGCTAACTTCAATTTATTCAAGGTGCCAATGATTATTACTTCGTAAAATTGCACAATAATACTCCCGCGACAATGCGTTTAACGGATTATAACATATAAACTATGACTAGGCATCGGCTTACTCGCAATATCAAACTTAAGCGAAGATTCGAACCGGTGGAACTTGGACTGCTGCACGGCGCGAGAAGAGGAACCAATGGTAAGCGAGGAATTCGCGCACGCGAGAAAGCATCGCATGTTAGGATGCAACTGCGTGAAGCGAAAAGAATTTCAAGCGCTATGTTTACTATTACAATATTAAACATTGATTCTGTTGACACAAGCTAGAAAATTATTTCCATTCGATTAATTATTATCAAATTTGGCACGAGGTCTCATTGGGCATATATGTCGTTTTACTAAGAATTTCGATAGAAAATAATGACGGGAAAAAATGTAGAATGGTATATAGCAGAGTCAGCTTTGTTATGATAAAGATGAGGGGAAACTGGAATCAATTCAGACACGATACCTCGCAGTCTTGTGTACGACGTACATGCATGGCAAGATAGAAACATATAATAATTGACAATGAACATTCTAAACCCAGAGGTTTAGGCAGCTGTAAGGGCGTAACGTTACTCGAAGTAAGGGTTATACAGACAGAGACAGGGTTTTATCTTTCCTTAGCTGCGGTACCCAGCTCGTATAAAATGTAAACAAGGAGTAATTTCATTACAAGTTCTTGCCTACTGGGCAGACCACTGAATACATCTATTTATTATACCGATACCGCTGGAATAACGAAGGCATAAAAATATATCCTCCGTACAACCGTGATGAGGCTTTTTCAATAAACAATGACATCTGAGTTATTACGTAGCTTTCAATATTTACCGAGTCTCTATCCTTTCCGAACTTATAAATTGACGTGACCGAGTTTACAGCGAGAAGTCAAGAATTCGAAGTCGAGTAGTACACATCCTTAAAACTATACGTTAAAATATGACGTCGTGGGACCCAGACACGAGGCATGCACTTATTTTTTACAAGTGGTACATGTCAATTCTCGGCGTTTGGCCTCTCCGCGACAGAGGAATCATCGAAAAAATACATTCGGGCATTATCATCTTCGCGCTAGTAGGTAGAATAAATACCCTAAGAAAATTTGCAAGTTTTTCAAATCGGGATCACTTTTGCTTGTCTAGGCGACCCTCGCTATTCCACAGTGCATCGACTTGTACTTTAACGGTGAAAGTTTGGAAAACACCATAGACAACCTCACCACTAACGTGTCGATCTTTATGGTGATGTTCAAGCTCGTCACTCTGCGTTTTTACAAAGATAATATGACCGCCTGTGTCAACTCAATTATCGACGACTGGAGGAAAACCGTGGATAACGAGTACCGAAAAATCATGAAACGCCACCGTGCCATTGGCAGAATAGCCTTGCTCAGTATAATGGGGATAGATTACGTCACTTGCATGTTATTTTTTGCTATGGCAATTTCAGTGACACTAACGACTGACTGTTCGGCCCATAACTCGACGAGTACTTGCAAGAAGCTTCCGTTACCCTCAAATTACATAATACACACTGACACTTCGCCTATTTACGAATCCCTATTTTTTCTACAAACTGTTCAAGTTTTGATAAGTGCGACCGGAAATAATGGGACTGATACATTTCTGTTCTTTCTCGCAATGCACCTTTGTGGACAGCTGGAAATTCTCAAGATAGAATACCGCAGAATGGGGCGAGCTAACGCTTCGTCACAGTCTAGTATCGCTCGGGTCGAAATTTATAGAAATAAAATGATCAGTTTGACCATCCGGCATTACGAACTCATCCGTTTTTCCGACAACCTGCATAATACTTTCAACGTAATGATCTTGGGACAATTGCTCACGTCTTCTGTGCTGATCTGTGTCGTCGGTGAGTCGGCTAGTGAATGGAAATTTTTTTTTTTTTTAAAGCGTAAAAACTTCTCTGACGATAGTTTTTCGCACGCAGGATTCCAGTTCATGTTGTTTCTCGAGAATGGAAACGCGATCGGCGCCGGGAAACACATGTTTTACACAATCTTGCTCATGATACAGCTCTTTCTCTACTCTTACGCCGGGGATTACCTGCAGTCTCAAAGTTCCGAACTGGCCTATGCAGCCTACGAAAGTCCGTGGTGCGAGATGCCGCCATCGGTAGCCCGCGACATTCTCTTTGTTATGGTCCGAGCTGGACGCCCATTGAAAATTTCAGCGGGTCAATTTTTCGCTATGACACTCGAAAAGTTCACCGACATTACCAAGACTTCGTTTTCTTATTTGTCAGTGCTACGTGTCATGGTTAAATAAAATTTACCGTATAATATAATGCTGTTCGTTTCTTCTATACAACTGTTCGCGTATATAATGCCTGTAATAATTTGTTAGATATTAGAATAGGCAGATTTAATGTACAGTTTTGAAACGACGTGCGGAAAGAATAAAATAATTTATGCCCAAAAATTCAACACAGCTATCCTATTATTAATCAGTTTGTAATAATTGATAAGCTTATTTATGTCATTTTCGATCGAATTCTCGAAGGGTTTTATCTCTCAAGACACGAAGCCTGATTGTCGTTATTACAAGCATCTGTCAGACATGAATTTCTTCGTAAGTAATATGTTGCACTGACTGTTCGAACGTATGAGAATCTCTGCAAGTATATCCTAATCACGCTGTGAAACCGTTAATCACGTATTTAATTAATATTTCCGGTGATAATTGGCTGAAAAAAGTGCTGCAAATTCTGTACCGCATGTACTTCAGAGTATTTTCAACAATTGAATCAGATAAAAAGAAGAAAAAAAAAAGAAGAAAAAAATGGAAATATGATATTGAAGCAATTTTCCTAATTGATTCTGAAAAATATTGAATTTATTCAAATATTTATCATACATGTTATGAGGATCTTGGGTCACATATGACACCATAGAATTTCTATTTCTTTTCTTATGTGTATAATTATAGGAGAGAAATAATAATGTTCAATCTTTATAATGACATATAATGTGTAAAACATCAATTTTTGACGTAATAAAATAAAGAAACTGAATATATGTAATTATCTAAAGACGTATTATAATGTTTTGTTTACTTTCTTTCTTTTTCTTTCTTTGTTTTTTTTTTTTTTTTTCATTTTCTTATTTTCGTACATAAAATGTTGATTTTAAAATAGCTTTATTGTATCTAATCAGTATAATAACGTTACAAAGAGATATCCTATCAATTTTTACACAGTACTATTATTATTATTTATTCGTTTTTTTTTTTTTGTTTGTTTTTCTATTTTGTTATTTTTTTTTTTTTCATTCATGTTTTTAGTTTATTTTTAATCATGTTTTAATCTTTTATTTAAGTTTTTTTTTTTTTTAATTTTTTTATCACCTATAATGTCTAATTTATTTAAATTGTTTATAACTTAAGGGCTAAAGCACACAATGGCCATTCATTCTCCAAGCTAATTTTTTTTTTTTCTTTTCTTTTCTTTTTCCCTCACTTTTTCTATTTATCTTCTATTCAGTTTATTTCACATCGAAGATATTAACAGTTAACTTAGTACGACTCTCTGTCTCCCTCTTTCTCTCTCTCTCTCGCTCGTTCTCTCTTTCCCTGTCTCTTCAAATTAATGAGAAGAGAGAAAGAAAAATTAGAAAGAAAAAAAAGAAAGAAAAAAGATTCGAACGTAAATTGTATCGATACAACATTAGTTGGTTAGTATAATATTTATATCTATACAATATACTTGGAAAATTCTTTAACGATACATTATATAGAAAGGCGACAAAAATCTTATACAAAAAAAAAAAAAAGAATTAACTTGGTCTAATGATCAGATTTACATAATGGCCTTTTTTTCTTTTGCGCCTTGTGTACACAGATCTTAACGTAACGTAACTTTAAAAATCATTAAACTGTAACGTCAGTATATTATATAGTAAGTTTGTCTTAATTTAATTTTAATATAATAATAATAATAATAATAATAATAATAATGATAATAATAATAATAATATGATATAATTAATAATTATCTAAGGGTTAAAACAATTTTTTTAAATAGTAATTTTGATGGAGGAAGTCTGTTTTTTATTTGTTGAAATGTTTTTTTTTTTCTTTCTTTCATCTCTCTTATCTTTTTTTTTTTTTCAATTTTTTTTCCTTTAATTTGTGCTAAAAAACCTTCGCGTTACTCAATCATACATATAGTATATAACGATTAAACAACAGTAGCCAGCAAGAAATTTCTCCCAACTTATATTCATTATATCAATCGCCAAATGGTCCCCGGGCACATTTTAAACAACTCTTATCTCAACGAATTGAATATAATATATGTATATATATATATATATATTTATTTATTTATTTTTCTTTCTTTCTTCTCCTTTTTCTTTCTTGCGACAAAGCAAAGTCGAATAAACGGGAAAAACGGCGTGCCGAACAATTATTGACTCAGAGAATATTCATCGATATATTGATAAAATTGTTCATTCTGCAATAAAATGCAGGGTGGTCAAAATAGTTAAAATATGTATGAATTTTTCTTCTTATTATTATTATTAGTTTTTTTTTTCTTTTTTTTTCTTCTTCTTGTTTTATTCTGTATTCGTTTTTAATTGTTTTTCCTTATTATTGTTTATAACAGTTTCTCCTAACTTTCAGTATATTAAAAATGAACAACACGTTTGGTCTTTATTCATTATCATCATTACTATTTTTTTTTTTTTTTCTTGCTTTTTTTTTCTTCATCATTTTTAATGTGAATAATTTATTTAAATCGTTTCCAAAGGACTCTGCCAATTGTGCGCTTGCATTGACAATCGTTGGTTGTTACTCGGCTTCAATGGAATCACACAGCGTGATGCATCTGGGAATCTTTCACGGTAGCGTTCCAGTCGCAGGTACTTCACCGTTACTAGTTTACCTGCAAGTAAGTGAGAAAAGAAAAAATAAAATATATATTCATACATTTTCAAAAAAGTTCAACTTTCAACAAAATTCCAACGAACGGTGAAAAATCTGTAATAGGAAATAGGAAATTTATTCACTCATATTTTTACTCACTGTCGAACCACCAGCCATGCAATGCTCTATAAGCCTTTCCAGCATCCTCTTGCGACATACATTTCATGTAGACGCATCCCTCTCGACTTCCACGATCGACACGAATGTGAAGAATCTTAACATCTTCGCCGCACTTTTCTAGAATAGCATCCTGCACCTTTGTTTCCCAGTCATCCTCGAATTCCCTGTTAAATATTGAGAAAAATTGTCTTCAATGTAAAGAAACTTATTTGAAAATTTTCAACAATCAATCGACTAGTTCGATTCAATGAAAAACAAAAAAAAAATTAAAAAAAAACTCACACATCGGGATCAAACATATGCCTAATCTTCAGGCAAGGTGTAGGCGAGCAGGGTAAACTGTTCACAGATCCTTCCATTGTCTCGAAAGCCTGGCCCTGCCATACTTTAGTTTTTTTGTTCCCGGTAATGGCTGAAGTCTGGAGATTAGAGGCATTCAAATTATTGCTCGGTAGCCAACGCCAGACGTGGAATTCCTCGCCTGCAACTTGCTGTACTTCTCTGCGAACCCTGTAAGAAGAGATTATGATTTGATTGAATATATGTCGGGATTTAGTGTTCAGTAATTCAGTTCAATCTCGAATTTTACCTCGATTCATTTTCGTCCAAGAATTTAACCGCCTTAGCCCATATGCCGGACATCTGTATCCGATTTTTTGGAAGTATTAAATTATCTCTGACGTGATTTATCGCCAAATAACTTTCCTGCGTTCCACCTGGACTCGCGACGGCCGAATTTTGGTGGTGGAGTTCTAGCATGCTTATTATCTCGCTAACCAAGCGGAATACCTCGTTCTCGGATTCTTTTTTCTGTTTCAAATGCCAGAGAAGCAATTTGTGCGCGCCGATAATTAACAAGGCACCTAGAAATCAGATTTTCAAATATAAATCGGAGCAAATGATGAAAAGAGTCTTCTCGTAAAGAGAAGTTCGATGTAAAAATTATCAAAAAAAAAAAAACAGAACTCAATAAAACACCAAGCAGAAATTATAGAATGGATTTACTGATCGAACTCGTACAAAGCTAAACAATGAATGTGAAAAATTGAAATAATGTAAACCGGAAACTCTCTTCGTTTGATAAAAAGAAATCAATTGAACTCGTTCAGCAACGAGTCAGTAAGAAATTTACCGACGGCTACAGCCAGGATCGACGTAAGCATTGTGTAGAGTTTATTCTTGACCAGGCATTTCATAGGAACATCTGGATTCAGAACAACCATTCCCACTTTTCCATCGATACGTTTGGCCAATACTTGCTCCTGAAATGATAGAAAGATATAAACGGTATGATATTCGCGTGCCGAAGAGCGAAATCATCTTTTAAACTGATAAATTCTCTCATTTACCCATTTGCTAATGATCTGATTATCCGTCGAAGCTTTATTGTACTCGTCAACTTCTATCAACGATATACCAAGTTTAGGATTTCTGAAAATAAGCAGCTGAGCGTTGTGCAAATCTTCTTTTAGGTCCAATTCGTCCTGTAATAGTTTAATATCGAGTTATAAAAGTCCTTCGAATTTCAACTATCCTTGATATATCAAAGAATTATTTTTCCATTCACCAAATCCTTCTTGGTGAATCTTTCTATGACGTTTTCGTCGGTGAGGTACGGGACGTCCGTGGTATCGTCGCAGTTGTAACTTATTGCCTTTTCCGTCAAAATGGACTGCAATCTTGTTAGCAATTGTGTCGTTGTGCCTTCTGTACCTCTTTGGATACAGTTTACTCCTGGTATATTGCCGTTGGGTACTTCCGGCGAACAAAATGGATAATCAGCGTAATCTATAAAGATAAATGAAATGCATGTATTTATTTTTTGTTAGTCATTCAATTTCGGAGAACGATTGCAGAAATATAGAGCTAAGAGTAGTCGTACTGTTTGTGTCGTACGATAGTTCAGTTGTTTACCGGAATCTATTGACGATGAATAAAAAATCTATCGACTTCTTAAGATTTCAGAATTTATAAAAGTGACAATCGTAGATCAGTAAAAAAAATATCTCTTTCTCAGTTGGAATTTTGTAATTTTATGAGATTTCGATAGAGCAGAACAGTTGTTGAATTATGTTGAGAAAAAAAATCGAGACTAAAAGACCGTAATTGGGAGAAGGAAATGAAAGAACAGTGAAACCGAGAAAAATCTCCAATACACAATGTTTATTGATAATAATAATAATAATAAGAAAAAATTACAGATTAAAATGTTAGAATTATAATAAGTAGGCACTCGATATTTTAAAGTATTAATAGATAATATTCGATATTTGATTGAATTATTATCTTAGAGAGTCTAGAGAAGTTAATAATGATATAAGATTTGTGCTTTTTTTTTTTCTTCTTTTTCTTTCCTTTAGCTTCTTTTTATTCTCTTGTTTTGTATATATTTATTTTCTTTTCTTTTTCTTTTTCTTTTGCTTTTATGTTTTTTCTTTCTTTCTTTTTATCGTCAAATTATGCATGACTATTTGTACAGAGTTGACCGCTTACTAGTTAACATAGAATAAAAATAAACTCTGCTCACACACAATTATGTACGTGCTAACCTGGGCACTTGGGAAAAAAAAATAATATTGTTAATACATCCTAATACAGAACCTTCTTCCAACCCAACCAAATCCAATCCAATCTAATCTAAAGCTAATTCATCTCACGTCATTTTTTTTTTTCATTTCTTCTTAATAATACAATTTTATTTTCTGTAAATTTAATACCGTTAAACAAGCTCGATAAAAATCAACTTTAATTGTGCGATTAAAAAAACAAAAAAAAAAAAAAAACAACCAACCAACACATACTATTAACAAACTACGTTTGAAGAGAGAATTCACGCGTTTGATATTTTTTTAAATTTGCTTATAGACAAGTTAAAAAAACAAAAAATCCAGATTTTATCGTTGAAAATATTATTTAAATATGATTTTGTGCAGTGCGATAAGAAAGACAAGGGAAAATGTATTTCTAAACTACGATTTACCATTTTTTAATATTACAATATCATATATATATTCGTTTTTTTTTTTCTTTCGTTTTCTTTTCTGTATTTAAAAAAAAAATCTGAGTATTTGCTTAATTCTTTTTTTAATCTTTTCCTTTTTTTTTCCTGTTTCTTAACTGTCCTTTGGATACCTACCAACGTCAGTTGTAGTGGTGTCGTTCTTTCCGCCAAGTCCCAAATAAACGACAGCCAAAACGATGAAAAATAGCAATAGTACGCCGACCAGTACAACGGATATCAAGTTGTGATTATTCTTCAATTCTTTGGCGTCTGAAGTCGATGGAAACGTTCTTGTGATAGCCGGTCTTTCAGAAGCGAGTAGGTTGTACCTAGAACTATTATGAAAAAATAAAATTATGTAAATCCGTCGATAACAAGTTTAAAAAAAATTAATAAATAAATTGAGAAAAAAAAAGGGGAGAGAAGATGCTTGGTCAATAAAAAATACAAAAATTAATCACCTAGAAGTAGACGGCAGGTACTTGGATCTCAGCGAAGAAAAATGCCCGTTAGAATCGCTTTCCTTTACCTCAGGCAACGCTGGTGAGTGGCGAAGAATCGGAGCTGGAAATAAATGAGCTTTTTATGAAAAAATTGAGCCTTAAAATTTCAGAAGATAATTCAGAAGACCTTCGCTACTTACAACCCAGGCTGGATCTAGAGGGCAAATTTGTCGTCGATATCCGACTCAGTCTCCTCGTAAAGTCAGACAAATACGGGGTTTGAACGTTGGCTAGAGGGTCGTCCACCGCGTCCCTGTACACGTCTTCTTTCCGCGCTTGTATCGGCGATATATTCAGTTTGAATGCCGGGGCGACGTAGCTGTCCTCATTGGTGGTAAAAATCGAGCGTTTTTTCGGCTCGTAATCTACGAGGTTAACCGGCACGTGTCTTTCGTTTGGTAGAAAATTCGAAGAGGACGACGCGCCGGAGTCGTACGATTTTCCGTCGTTTAATTTGTGCTTCGACGTAGCTGTGGAGGTGGGATAAGTCTTCTCGGGTTCCTCGGGTATGTCGGAATCCGAGCCTGTCTCCAGGCCGTCGTTAGAGTTTGAGGACTTGTAGTTTCGCGTCACTTTGCGCGACTGGGTCTTGACGGATTTCGACGTCGAGGTGTTCACGGCCATCGGAGATTCGAGACGCACGAAAGGCTCGGGTATCGCGTCGCTGCTGTTCGTTCTAGACGCGGTCCTACGACGGGATGGACTTTTCGGTGGCAAAACGAACGTCGGACTCGGAGGCGGCATTGGATTCGCCAACGTTTGACGCCGGGAGTTAGAGGACTTCTTTTTTCTACCTGCCAAGGCAGAGTCCTCGTCCGTATCATCGCTGCTGTATTTTGCCGCGAGCGAGTGACGGCTGGATCCTTTAAAACCCGCCTCACGGGCCTCGATCAAATTCTTCAACTTCTTAACCAAGATCTTTCGCGTTGTTTGGGTTACCGGACCCACGGGGTAACCGTACTCGGCTAATTTACTTCGCAACTCAGAGTCCGATAATGTGTCCACAGACATATTTAACTGATTTTATTTAGGGACGTTAGTCAGGGGGTTTGCGAGCACGATATTACGACACTTTTTTTAAAATTCTTTCCGACACTGTTATTCACTTATTATAGACGCGGCACGACGGCGGCACA
Organism: Rhogogaster chlorosoma; assembly: GCA_944452935.1. Taxonomy (NCBI): domain Eukaryota; kingdom Metazoa; phylum Arthropoda; class Insecta; order Hymenoptera; family Tenthredinidae; genus Rhogogaster; species Rhogogaster chlorosoma. The sequence continues at coordinate 1,605,553 of OX101803.1, forward strand.
CGATAGCCTCAAAACAACAATTTTATTTCGAGAGAAAAATGGTGCTGCTAGCCGCGCGCCTCTCTTGGAACGGTTCGAGAGGGTTTTTTAATAACGGTCAAAAACGCGGGTTTGAGCGCCAAATCTTGCTTACGTAATTAGAAAAATCCTCAAACACGATTTATTATCTATGTTACAAAATACGGGACGAATATTTTTCGCTATTTAATACTCGCTTCGCCAATCAGCTATTTTAGATTATTTTATTCATGAATATAATAAATAGAAATGAGGTAATGTACGTCGCGCATAATAGTTATATCCTCTATCATGAGAACAACAAACTAAATTCCCAACATGCCGCTGAAATGGAATTGAAAAAAAAAAATATCATTTTTCGCTTTCATATCGCGAATTGAATGGACTAGCGTTTACATACACATACAATCGGGTTTATGATTTATTGGGATAAAATACGACGTATTATACGGTTATTTTCTATCCCAAAAGACTATTTTGTAATAGCATTCAGCCGCGTTTTTAACGCCGCGATATATCGCGGCCTCGTAGTGTACGTCACATACGTTGCAAACTTCAGACCGTCTCTGTCGTGACGTAACGAAGATGGCGACGCAAGTCCTGAATCTCGATCGAGCGTCGATAGTCGAGATTTTCGGTGATAAATTTCTGCTGCATTGAAGTCAATTGAAGTGCCAAGTGCCAACCTGTCAAGAGACGGTAAGATGGTTGTTCTTTCAGAAGTTAGAGACCGACTGTGATATAAATAAAAGTGTGTCAATTGATGAATTTAATTAATTGAAGTAACCGAGGGTTAGAATTGATGCTTGAAAGCGCGAAGCTCGTTCCGCTTGTAACCGAAAAGAATATAAAAACTAGTTTAACCCGTCGTATACGTTCGTCGGTGTTAAAGCACGTCGAAAAATGGCTCTTCGTAAAGTGAAGGGTAACTTTGAGCGGATGTTTGACAAAAATCTGACAGATTTAGTCCGAGGTATCAGAAACAACAAGGAAAATGAGGTGAGTGCCAAAAACACATCTCTCCCTATGCAACCGTACGTAAAATTACTTCCGAACCTAACCTTACAATTTTACGATTTACACTTATCCCAACGTAAATAACGGTATCACGCACATCTCTCTCTCTCTCTCTGATATCAGGCCAAATACATCGCCCAATGTATGGAAGAGATCAAACAGGAACTACGCCAAGACAATATAGCCGTAAAGGCAAACGCTGTTGCCAAATTGACATACGTAAGTTGAAAAAAGTTCCCATGCAAGACCTGCTCTAACACTATGAAAGACAACGTGTAAACTTCTCTTATGTCTCACAGCTTCAAATGCTAGGCTACGACATAAGTTGGGCTGGATTCAACATCATCGAAGTAATGTCCTCGGCTAAATTCACTTACAAAAGAATTGGATACCTGGCCGCGAGCCAGAGCTTTCATACGGATACCGAAGTACGGATATTTATCGGCTAGAAATATTTTTCTTTTGATGATAATTCGCAAGCTCTGATTTCTCTATGATCGTTATTTATTCCCACAGCTTCTGATGCTGACCACAAACATGGTCCGGAAGGATTTAAACAGTCAGAATCAGTACGACGCTGGTCTGGCTCTGAGCGGTTTGTCCTGTTTCATAAGTCCCGATTTGGCCCGGGACTTGGTCAATGATATAATGACTTTATTGACCTCGACAAAGCCTTATCTAAGGAAGAAGGCCGTGCTAATGATGTACAAAGTGTTTCTCCGCTTTCCCGAGGCTTTGAGACCCGCTTTTCCCAGGCTTAAGGAAAAGCTCGAAGATCCTGACAGCGGGGTGCAATCTGCTGCAGTCAACGTCGTATGCGAATTGGCCAGGAAAAATCCAAAGAATTATCTCAGTCTCGCCCCTGTATTCTTCAAGCTTATGACCACTTCGACAAACAATTGGATGTTGATTAAAATCATCAAACTGGTAGGTCTCTCCTAACGTCTTTCGGAAAACTGTGGTCTTATTTTTAGAGGCATTATTTTTTCTGCCGGTTTTTTTTTGTTACTTTTCTATTTATATGTCTGTGTTTATTAATGGAAATTAATGTCACGTTCGTATACTCGATTATATTTTATTACTTTTCTTCTTTTCATGCGTACAGTTCTCAGCAATAACTCTAATTGAACCAAAAATGGGTCAACGATTGACACAGCCACTGATAGATTTGATATCAAGGTTCCTATGAGATGGTTAAATAATTAGATTGTATGAACAGCCCCTTTTTTTCATTTTTTTATTAGTTTGAAATATAAAAAAGGGGCTTATTTATTCACGTATATCTTATTTATTAAAACGAAACTTAACTATGATTTTTCACTCAGTTGAAAAACTTTCATTTACATATTAGACAATTATTGTTATTGTAGTTTATTGTATTGTTGTAATTAGCTGACTGTATAATACCAGTTCCACTCGATATTTTTCAATAGAAAAGTCGCTCTCTTTTTACTTACAGTTTGGCGCGTTGACTCCCTTAGAGCCTAGGCTTGGCAAAAAGCTAATAGAACCCCTTACCAATCTAATACACAGGTATTTTGTTACTTATTTAATATTACACATCTTATTCATTCGCTTAGATCGTACCTATGTAAAGCGACTAATTCACCGCAAGGAATACAGCCCAATTGCATAATCTGTAATCAATGAAACCTTACGATGCTTTGCTGCATTTTTAAGCTCTGTTGCACAATGAATTCTGAATCGAGGTCAAAATCGTTCTGCTATTTATAACAGGAATAAAGAACTGACCATTTGCTACTAGAAAACTCCAAATGCTTGAAATTGTTAATTAGAAACGGCTCAGGCTTTACCAAATGTTTCTTTTCTGCTGCAGCGGCGTAGTGAATTAACGATTGAATTTATATCAGCGAATAAATTTCTAAATATAGTAACTGCTTATCAAGAATTAACCAGATCTACTCCGCTTAGTAATAAATCATGTTTTTAGTACATCGGCGATGTCTCTGTTGTACGAATGCATCAACACGGTGATAGCGGTGCTGATATCGATATCATCCGGCATGCCCAATCATTCCGACTCCATTCAACTCTGTGTACAAAAGCTGAGGATACTCATAGAAGATTCGGACCAGAATCTCAAGTACCTGGGGCTCTTGGCCATGTCCAAGATCTTGAAAACACATCCGAAAAGTGTTCAAGCACATAAAGATCTCATCATGCAGTGTCTGGACGACAAAGATGAGAGCATCAGGCTCAGAGCTTTGGATTTGCTTTACGGAATGGTGTCGAAAAAAAATCTCATGGAAATAGTCAGGAAGTTGATGGTCCATATGGACAAAGCCGAAGGAACTACCTACAGGGATGAACTACTCTCCAAGATTATACAAATATGCTCGCAAAATAACTATCAGTTCATCACCTACTTTGAATGGTCAGCTTCACCGTCTCTCTGTTTCCAGATTTACCACACCTTTCTTCGATTCTTTGGTTATTTCAATCTATACTGTCCCTCGGTTTCAGGTATATTTCCGTACTTGTCGAGCTCACGCGAATGGAAGGTACAAAGCATGGGCAATTAGTAGCCACGCAATTGCTCGACGTTGCTATCAGGGTCCAAGCGATACGAAATTTCGCCGTACAGCAATGCGCTTTGCTACTGGAAAACGCGCATTTGCTTACTGGACAGCCCAGAGCTACCATGGCTGAAGTACTCTATGCCGCTGCTTGGATTTGCGGAGAATTTTCAAGGCGAGTTTATACAGAGCGAGGAACGTGATGAGATTCGATTCATTCAAGCCTTTCGAACTATAAATCTTCGTTATTTACAGCGAGCTTCAGAATCCTTTGGCCACTCTACAATCCATGCTCAGATCCAGAGCCTCCAGTCTGCCCGGACATATTCAAGCTGTTTACGTACATAATATCCTGAAATTAATCGCTTGCACTTTGAGCAAAGCAGAAAAGGAAAATGACACGAAATCTATAGAACAGGTGCGCTGATAATCCGATATACAAACTCAAAGATGATACTGGATTATAATTTCGCATTTCTGATCCTTTTAGTAAATCAATAAATTCATCGGGTGGATAAGCTTGCTTCAAATTACGCTAATTCGATTTCCTTTTTTGTCTTTATATAGATTTATGCTCTGAGCGATAAAATATCAGCTTTTGTATGCAGCGGGGACTTGGAAGTACAGGAGAGGGCTAGTTCGGCGCTAGTTTTATTGGAATGTTTGAAAGAAACTTCAGGTCTAGCTCCGGAATTGGCTGAGATGTTTGTCGGAGAGTTAAATCCTGTCGCACCAAAGGCTCAAAGAAAGGTGGGACAGCAATGCTTCCTTAAAACCTGACCAGGAAAGGGTTTTCTGAATTAATCCGATCCCTGAACTCGACTGTATTTCAGGTGCAGATTCCAGAGGGCTTGGACCTCGATGCTTGGATAAATGATCCGCCGTCGGAAAGCTCGGACTCCGAAGACCTCGACATGAATGATATTTTCGTGAAAACTGAGAAGCCGAGCGATTCTTACAGGAAACAAAACGTGGTCGAGTTCACTCCCGAGGAACTGCAGCTCAGAAGAGACGCGAGGAAATTAGAGCAGGAGAACAATCCTCATTATTTGAAAGGCGCTACTAATTCGTATAAAAATTCATCCTCCTATCACAATCTTTCCAATAACAACGAAGACGACTTTGAGAGCATACCGGTCGCGGAATTAAACATACCACTGTCTCTTGAAATTCCTGGTCTCGTCAGTTCGAACAAATATCTGAATTTGAACGCCGGAGAAGATGCCGGAGGAGACAAGAGGCACAAGAGAAGAAGCAAAAAGAAATTGTCTAAGAAAAGTACGGCGGTTTATCATTCTGTGAAAGTTTCATAACGTTTTCAATCCTCGTGTATTATTTATTGACAATTATTTCAGACAAGAGATCCAACAGCTCTGAAGACGAAGCAGAAAATGCTTATCCTGAACAGCTGGTCAATACTGGAGTCGGCGAATTACCTCCTGGCGCCGAATTGAGCGACGGTGACGACTACGACGCTGCGGATATCAACGATCCTCATAGGGCTCTCGATATCGATTTGGACATGCCACTCAGAGATGATGAAAGATTGCCCGTATTCGAGCACAGAATCGTTGAGAATAATCTAACAAACGATGCGCCCGATGTTAAGAAAGGCAAAAAAGATAAGGTGGGATTATTTTGGAAGCAGTTTCGTGGATTTGACTGTTGTAGAAATGTTTGAAAAATGTTTGTTCTTCTTTCTTTCTTTCTTTCTTTCTTCAGGATAAGGAGCATAGGAAGTCCAAGAAGAAGAGCAAAAGTTCAAAAGAACATAAAGTCAAGTCTACCAAAAAGTCAGAAGAAAATGGAAATAACATAGATTTATGGTTGGCGAGCGATACTTCTCCTGAGAAAGTGCAGAACTTGATCAGCGGGGAATATATGGAAGTTGATAGCAAATTAGATTCGGAAAAGAAGGACGAGACCAGATCCAAGAGCTCTAAGGGTAAGGGCAAAAATAAAAGCGAGCATGAATCTAAGCATAAAAAGAAGACTAGGAAAGGAAAAGATGAGTCTAAAACTAACAAAGGAAAGAAGTCTTCGGGGTACGAGGAGACTGCTGGAATTTCCACTCCGTCCAAAGAAATTTTACCTACTTTAAACACAGATTCAAACAGGTCTGATAATTCGATCAATAATGTTCAGCCACAAATTGATCCGGTCGATACAAGATCCAACTACGAAGCTTTGGCATCGGATAAAATGGTCAAGCTTACCTACGAACTGAAACAACTACCGCATGAAACTGATAAGATTGTTATTTTTCTTGTACTCACTAACGTCGGTACAAATCTTCTGAAAGAATTCGATTTCAACATCTCAGATACGTCGACGTTAAAACTGTTCAGAAATGTGAGTATAGATTAACTTTTTAGATTATATTCTTCGGCTTTATATTTTTTTATAGTTTAACTGATATCGAGTAGAGAAAACGAACTGAAATATCACAAAATCGAAACGAATAGAAGAAATTAATGTAATTTACAGGCAGGAGATGAGTTTGGGATAAAACTACAGTTCCAACTGCCTCCGAATACCAGCAATGAGACGCAGTTCGCAATGTCAGTATCCGATGTAACTTTTGCACAAAAGTTAAGAGGAACATTGACCTACATGATCGAAGGAGACTCTAGAACTTCTCAGGAAAAACTTGACTTCGTGCTCACCTTGCCTTGCAGTAGTTTTATGATAGGACATCTGTCTCACAAAGATATACTCACCGAATTATTGAGCGGCGGTCAATTGACTGAGAAAATAAAAAGCGAAGTTGATTCCGGAGGGCGGGACTTCACGCATTTGTTGAATAACATTTCTCACAAATGCCACCTGACTCTAGTCGAACAAATTGATCAAACCGCATCTCTGTACGGACATTCCTTGAAGGGACATCATGTCTGCCTTTTATTAAAGCATAACGTGAGTTTTTTTTTCAGATCAAGATTATTAAGATTTGGCAGGTCTCACAGCCCCTTTTTACTTTTTATACATGAAAGAATAGTTTGAATGTAATAATTGTACTATTTATGAAATAACTTTATTCGTATTGTTTTCAGAATGCTAAAGGATCTCTTGTGATAGAGGGTAAAAGTGACAATAACTCGCTGCTATCAGGAATCGTTGAAGAAATAACAAGACTTATGTCATAACGACGTAAAAGTAAATTAAAAGAGTCTAATAGGGATTCTATAAAATAATATTTAGTTAGATCTTTAATATGAAATTCCTAACTCGGTGGTTTACACGAAAACCGACGGACTATTAAAAGAGATTTATGAAAATCAAGCTAAACAGAGAAGAACATGACAGCGTAGATTATTTTTCAATCACATCTGCCTACTTTATTAAAAAAAAAAAATAAAAGTATAAAATAATTGATAATTCGACGAAAAAAAAAAAAGATATAAAATACACTTTCTTTGTTCACGTGTTGCAAAGATATTAACAATAATACTTATATCTACCTTAATACATAGAGAGGAAGACGAGATAATTAAATGGTAAATAATTAACATAAATAAATATAAACGAAAGATAAGCTTTCTCAGAATCTGTATTTGTTTTTAGTTGCATTCTTCTGAGCTGGAAGTTATATAATTATGAGTTTATCGAATGATTATTTTTCATTTTCATTTCTAGTTTTTATTGAATTGAATTTTTGATATGTGCCTGGTATTCCTGCTAGATGATGTGTAAATAGGTAATTGTTATTCCGTATCGTTGAGATCTGTAAAGTAAATGAATGGTAAGATTATTGAGATTGTAACTATTATACACCAGTGTCAGCTTTAACTATAAAACATAATCCCCCGGCTTTAAAATCGCAAACTTTTCTAACAATTCTCAAATCTGTTTTCATAGATATTCTAGTATACTATAATAACAAATTGGATATATGAATTACTTCGTTTAAAAAGCTGACACCAATGTCCTTCTGAGGTACAGAAAATGAATGAAAAATAGAGCAAGAGAGATTATATACACATTAGTTAATATCCAAATGCAGTTTTTTATCACTCAAAGTAGCTATTTTATTAACAAATCTTTTCGTCATTATTTGATTATGACTACAATGACGATTCTATTTCGTTATATTTAACGCAATTGTTGTTCGACCTGTTTGAATTGTTAAATCCTGCAAATAATGATATGATATACAAAAATGGGTAAATAAGAAAAGAATGACAAAGAAACGGGTTTATATCTTTGAATTTGAGATAAAACAAAATGAACCCAATGACATTTGTTTCAAGAATAGCTTTTTTCCGTTACCAAAATCGAATATGTATACATATGCATATAAATATAATATAATATGATAATAACTGAATAATTAACTGGTTGATTATATAATATTAAAATTCGATGATGCATATACGACTGCATTAAGCTACGTTATTAATTATTATGTTATTATAATAATATAATAAATTGTATACAGTAAACGATTAAGAGGTAAATATTATTATACGTTATTAATAATAATTATTCTACTCGATATTAATTAAAATGTATTCTTTTCGTGATAATAATGATCATTTGATATATTTTATCTATCCTATTACAGATTCATCGTCACATCTACAAATAAATGAATAAATAAATAAATAAATGAAATAATAAACAGATAAATAAATAAATATATCTATAAAAAATTCAAATTCAAATTCAAATTTTGATTTTAATCCACGCGGTAATAGCTGTAGTGATGTAACCGATAAAACAGAGACGTCTGCAGTGACGCAACTGAAAAAACAGACTTCTGTTTTAACGTAACCGATCAAACAGAGATCGATTATTAATCATACCGACGCGGAGGGTGGCCATGTTTTAATACACTAAACGGGAACATGGGATCTGTCAAATAATATTTTCTCATTTAATTTCGTATCAATCAGGATCTAAAGAAACACAAACTCGAAAACTGTATACAACCATTTTTTCTTACTTTCTGAAATTATTTCAACCCTTAAATATCGGTTAACGTATGACATTTTAACTCCGCACGTCGCACGTGCGCAGACATAAATAGTGAGAGTTGTCAATTTATCAATCAAAAAAAAAAAAAAGAAAGGATCAAAAATAAGAACTTGTATACGTGAATAAGAAGTCGGTTTGTTTAAAGCTTCGATAGGAAAAAGGAAAAAAAAATAATTGGTTGATGTAAGTACGATGTTGAAATATATCTCTTTATCCCCATCATATCGATTACTTACTTCACAGTACAACAAAATATACAGCTCATTATATTCGCTAACTTTCAAGGATATAAGACTCTGTCAAGGTTATGTTATTTTATATCACATCAATATTATTTTTATATTATACGCGATTTTCATCCCGAAATGGGAAGCGGGAAAGAAGGAAAAGAAAAAAACAATTAAATTCAAATCAAACAAATTGTACAATCAGATTAATTAACAAACTTTTAAGATTGTACAGAACAGACTTCTTTATTCGCGCTAACCATTTGACTGAAAGTTCTAATGCATAGTTCGTTGCCAGATGAAATTCGTCAACTATAAATTGAAGCTAGGTGGTTATTTTCGTACATTTTACATGTGGGATTTTAGATTAGAGAATAACTACGTAGTATTGGCCAAATGACGTAGATTGGCTCTGCAACAACATTTACTATGCATCAGATACTAAAATATCTATAATTCTGACTTCATTATAACATTTTTTTCTCTCTCTTCCCAATTTCTCTTCCAAAACAAAAAAAAACAAAACAAAAAAAAAACAAAAACAATGCCTTTATTGTAAATCTAAATATTATTTATTTATTTTGAAATCAATTTTTTTTTTCCTTATTTTTTTTATTTTTCTTATTTTCCAGGTGACCGTCGCCTCGGATTATTAATTTTTGGACATCTTTCTACTAGCTGAGAAAGTGATTTCGGTACTGTATCACGATTTTCTTTAGCAAAATTATCCTCATACCCATTGAAATAATCTTATTATTACGCGTTGTCGTATAATTTTGCTAAATCACAAAGAAAAATGGACTTAAGATACTCTGTCGGGTATATCTCTTATTTTGGGCTATAGCCAAGCCTTATGTATGTAAAGAGAATATCCGTGAGTTGAAATTAGCCATGGGGGGAGAAGAGTTTCTTTAAACAAAATTTTTTCTCCTTAGTTTGATATCCAGCTTACTTGGAAGAACTTCCTTTGTCATTTATTTTTCACCATTCATCTCTATTCTTCTATATTGTCATTACCAAGTCGTTGTGCCCCGTAAAATGTTTATTAATTTCGATATATCGCCAAGTTATTATACCCACTTCATTTGTCACGTGTAAATATCAATTTCTTTGTCTAAAATTTGCCCAGTCATGGTTCTCTCGTCTTTTAAATAACGTTATAAAATTTTTATCAAAACAGCTGCAGACGCAAGATGAAAGTTAAACGCAGTAAATCACTTTCTCCCGAGCCTTCGAGCAGCAATGATTGCAAGAGGCCGAGGATCGTCGAGGCTGGAGATGAAAAAGAAGATGAAGACCTGCTCGAATTGAACCTTCTCAATCTATCCGACGACGTTTTGTTGAACATTATGAAATATTTGCATCCTCAGGATCTTATGGCTTTGAGTTTGTAAGTTACGATTAGAAAAAAGAAACTGTTTCTCTCAACGTCCGATTTTCATGTCCGGTATATTTGACAGGTGTTGTCAGCGTTTGGAACAAGTTACAAGGGACAGAACTCTGTGGGGTTTGGTAGACTTCAGAAGCACACCGATTCTGCTCGACGATCTTGAAAAATACGTCAAGTTCTTGAGACCTCTAACAACCAAATTGAGAATGCGAGGTAATCTGCAATCGGAAAAGTACCAAGGACTGAGTCAGAGCTTCTTCGCTGCTATCGGTGAGATTTGTCACCAACTCAAAGAACTGACTGTAGAAGAATACTCCATCGATGCTAACAAGGTGAGGAAACTTATCCCGGAAATCTAGTCTATGAAATAAGAAGGAGAAAAAAGCTCTTTCGAAACAAGCGTCTGAATTTCGAAGGGGTCTTGGTCCACGAGAAAAATTTCATCCGGTGTAATTAATTGTTGTCGAAATTTCAACAGGTACAAATCACAGACTTTCCAAAAACGATTGAAAAATTATCGCTCAAGGGTTGTCAGGTGTTTAATCTGCAAACGGAGAAGTCATACTTCTTCAGAATGGATCTTCACATGCCAAACTTAACGGTAAAACTATTCAATTGAAATACTGAGTAAGAAATCGATTGCTCGTTGTAAACTACGAAGTTAAAATATCAAATTATCAAAAACTTATAGAATATTGCTTGGATGATAACATTCTCATCATTTCTAATACCGAAACTATTCGTATCGATCTTACAGTGTTTGATATTAACGAAATGTGACTGGTTCACTCCCCATTCGTTAATGGTGATCAGTAAGATGCCAAAACTGAAAGAACTTCGACTAGACTCTTGCCATATGCTTGGCGAATGTGTTGCCTATGCCAGCCTGGCTACTAGATTTGGTTTTAAAACTCTAGAGGTAATACTGGATCATCTTTTAACAGAAAAACCTAATTTACTTATAAACTTCTCACTAAATTGTTTAGTTTGATCGAAATCTCCGAACCTTTTTCAACAGGTTTTGGACCTTCGGAGCACGGGACTAGGAGATAGCGAGATCTGCTGTTTTAGCAGTACAAAAACATTGACGCATTTGTATCTAGAATGCCCTCTGATGCAGCGAACATCCACCCGCTCAGGGGGAACTAGGCCTCGTCACCAGCCCTTACATCGGCCAGTTTATGAAGATCAGAGAATATTGCAGGTAAACTGTAACTGTTTTTGGTCCGGAAATGAGACAGACTTTGAGGTTTTTGTTCGATAGGAAATGATATGCGAAGTTTCTGGTATAAGGAACTTCAATTTCACTTATTTTCTCATGAAATTCTTCCAGCTGTTAGTAGACGAAGGGAATTTGATGCCGTGGCATAATTCTGAGCGTTGTCTGATATCGGATCGTGCTGTTTGCGCTTTGGGAAGCTACGTATGTGATCATAGAATCCTTAACAATGTACAGGGTATGATTTTTGTCGAAGTAGATAGACGCATTGTTAACAATCCAAATCTGAAGGTGTTAGTCGTGAGGTGAGTCATTTATCTCATCGGTCTAGATTTTTGAATGTTAAATATTGAAGCAGATTTTTCCAAAGTAAGACAGAGAGAATAGTAACACTGTGAATAAATAAAAGCAACAATCTCTCCTTTTTTTACAGATATTATCCTCGCGTAACGAATCAAAGTCTTGCACATTTGGCAGCTAATGCATCCAGCCTTGAGTATCTGGACGTAACTGGCACGGCGGTAACTGAGGAAGGTGTTCAAATGTTTAGGTCGCAAAAGCCTGGTGTTGAGATATTGTCTTCTTTTGAGGCGACATAATATCTGAGTGTAAAATGAGAGATTCAAGCATAGAAATCAAATGGGAGATGATGAACGGAGGATGAGCTAAGGACATTTATTTGTAAAGAAGATATGTTTCTAATATTGCAATACTCAAATCGAGTCATATAGGTATACCCTAATTGATTCGACGTTATTGTTTATGCTTTAAATGAAAATTTAAACCCAGTTTTTGATATATACGTATATGATAACTTCATTATAGAAATCAGAATAATTCTCTATGTGCATTGTGTCATATATTTAAGTACGTAGATATACTTAAGCTATGGTGCGCTGAATTTTCGTTTCACTTTTTTTTTCTTCATTTTTTTTCTAATTGTTATTATTATAATAAATTAGGCGATAAATTATATTATGTAATATATATATATTCTATAGTAGTAACTATAAAATTCAAATTTACCGTCGAATAGATAGTTTGGAAATCGCAAGAAATAATAATAGACTGTAATCAGCTATCGACAGCAATACTATTTAGGCATATATGTGATTTGCGTGAATATGTGTGCATGTGTGTGTATGTGTATGTATGTATACAGAATGGAAAATAATTGTCAAATTTATGTCTCTCTAGATATTATTATGCCTAAACAGAATTATTTTTCAAATCAATCATTTATTTAAGCGAAGAAAGAAGATGATGAAACAAACTTGGATATTATAATATCATGTTATAACATGCGACACAAGTATTGACGATCATTTATATTATCGTCTGTGTGCTAGTGCGTTTTTTAATAGATTTAATATTAACTATTAATTAGGCGTGTATTATTATTATTATTATTATTATTATTATTATTATTATTATTATTTTATCGAAAATAATTTTGCATCGTAAGAATAAACTTAAACCTTTTTTCAAAGGCCACACGAAATTCTAGTACACAACAAATACTTTATATATGTATTTTTTTTTTCTTTTTTCTTTGTTTTTCTTTTTTTTTTTCATAAAAACAATGGTTTAAAGTTCAATCTAAGATTGCCATGAAATAAGTTGACAGTTTTATGTATGGGAATATGGTTTGAAATATTCAATACTCGTTATTTACTCCATTTTTCATGATGTTAACATCGAGGTATTATCAACTTTTTAAAAACAGTTCAAAGCAATGGACTAAGTACAGAGTACGTTGATTCATAACAATTTTCATTCACCGGTGATAATCTTCTCTCTTCGTTTCACCGAATGAATAACTTTTTTTTCTCCAAAAGCCATTCAGTTTCAGTTCTTGGGGAACGAAGAAAAAACCATCTACCGAAGAACGGTATGAAAATATTCTCAGGAATCTTTGCATCCCCGACGATCCTCTGGAAATTACTTATCTCAGGAATGGAATGAAGCTGGTCTGTGAATATAAATGCTCCGACGTTACCACGCTTGGATTTTTTCTACCTGCTGGCTCCATGCATGAGGAATGCGAGGAGCGTGGGGCCTCCCTGTTCATGGAACATCTGATCTTTCGGGTAATTTTTCTTAAACTTCAATACTGTGCGTATAAAGTTTTCAAGAAATGTACACGAGAGACTTTAGGCGGTATGAAATGAGACCAGAGTTTTGCATTCAGATCCTACGGAGATTACTTAATCCTAAATTTGTAGCAAACTCAATGTAAAGATCAGAACACAATCGAAAAAGAAATAGAAGAGATCGGCGGGCAATTGAGAGCTGTCGCGATGCGAGATATGTTTTTGTTCTGGGGTACTATCCCATCTCATAATATTGAAAAGCTCGTGATCTTGCTGGGTGATATTATCAACAATGGTATCATAGGTAAATTATCAAAGTCTCAAATATGACGTAGAATATTTCCTCCCCTTTGGTATCTACTGTTTAAATATACCCTAGTAATTGATGATTTATGTTTATGTTTCAGGCAGCGATGATATAGTCAAAGAAAGGATTTCCATTCTACACGAACTCCCCGAAATTGAAACTAACGGTGAACTAATAGCGATGGACTATCTGAAGAATATCGCCTACCAGGATACTGAGCTTGGCAATAGTTTATACCCCGAGACATCTGTTATAAAGTTCGTCTTTCTTCATTATTATCACTGAAAATAACTTGCGAATTTCTTCAACTGTTATTACTTTGTCTAGGTGTTTATCTGTCGAGGCGGTGACAAGCTTTCGGAATCGTTTATTCAAACCATCTTTTATGACTATGGTTTCCACGGGTGGTACTTGCTTGAATGAGGTCGAAAAATTGGTTGATAAATACGTAATTGACCAGAACGGAGAGTCTGAGTCTACACTAGATTCTTGCCAGATGAATATTCCAGATCTTCCACGGAAATACAGATTCTCAGGTCTGTTTCTCACATATCTACTTTGAAATAATGATCAGTTTACTTGAAAATAAATCGTGCAATACACATTTCATCAACGATCCATTACTCGTATGAAATAAGAACAGCAGCGATTTTCCTGATAACTCTTTAAAATTTCTACTAAATGAGCTAATGCTTCTTTCTTAATTTATATCTTTGCAGCTATTGACATGAGGCTGAGAGATGACGACGAAAAATTAGCACACGTTGCTTTAGCCGTTGAAACGTCCGGATTTAGCGAACCGATTGATGATTGCGCGTTGACTGTGGCCAAGGAAACTATTGGATCGTGGGATATGACTAGCGGTAATTTGTTTGATTCATAAGACTAGAAATCTTAGATTATGAAAACAATTCCACACTCGTGGGAGGAAGCTGGTAGAAATTATGGCTTCATTGACTGATCCGCATTAGATCTGATTGTAGTTCATAATAAGAAATTGTCTCAATAATCGACGATCTTAGATAAACGGATTGATTTCAATTTATTTCAGGCGGAAGTCAGCATAATGCTTCGTACGTCGCCCGTTGTGCTTTCAGTTACAATCTCTGCCACGTTTACAAATCCTTCAACATTTCCTGGATGAATGCTGGCTTGTGGGGCTGCTACTTTGCTTGCGATAGAATGCTGATTCAGGTATATTCTTAGAAATGTGTGAAAATCAAATGCCTAGCCAAGTTTTGAAAAAGTATTTCATTTAAATTACTCTATCGAATTGATCGGGCTTGGGAAAATATTTCAACTCTGCGTTATCTTTCAGGATATGTTATTTGTCATTCAAAGCGAATGGCTACGACTGTGTACGACGATAACACAGAAAGAAATTGAACGTGCTGTTAATCACTGCAGAACTCGCGAGCTGATCAAACTCAATGACTCTGTGGAACGGTTCTTTGATATTGCTACTAGCTTATCTCGACGTGGTTGCTATGAATCTATAGCTCAACGTATTTGCCAATTTGAAGTGAGCTACTAAAATCTTCAATTATTATTATTTTGCTTTAAGTTTTGTTTAGGGAATCAAAGGTTTCATATAATGTAATGCCTGATTTAAAATTCATATTTCAATGCAGTGGTTTTATTCATTTCATGTTTCATTTCTTACAGCAAATTGACGCTGACACGATAAGAGACATCGCTATGAAGTACATATACGACCGATGTCCTGCTGTGGCGGCTATTGGACCTGTAGAAAATTTACCCGATTATAATAGAATTCGGGCATCTATGTATCAGCTTCGTTTTTAATTGTTTTAGTTTAGTTTTTATTGATAAGTAGCACAAGTGATTTACATAGAGTAACTGGATCATTCATTATTCCGTAGAAAACTCTGAAATAAATTCAAAGAGGTTTAATTCGTCATGTATGAGAGCTTTTACGAATTGAATGTGTAATGATGGATTTAGTTGTCTGTTCAGACGATTATAAATTTATTCTAAATATTGGTAGAGACTAGCTGCGCTGTATGTTTCACTTAAAACCATGAATTCTCTGAATAATAATACTCTGCAAATACCTTTGCTCAAACAGACTGAACATAAAGAGCGAAATAATATACTTTTGTATGTTGTATTCGTTTTTTCGATTTAGATTATTGTACCTTGACGAATTGAAAGAACAAATACAGCGCCATACTGTGCTGCAATATACGATTATTACATATCATTTTACATATCTCTATTCGTATTGCGGTCTGAGGAATGAAAATAAACAGTTTGCTGTTCTTTACCAAGACCAAAAAGATTCTGTAAGACATACTTTCGTATGTATACCTATGTATTGTCGCCGCAAAGATTACTTTTAAGTATAATAATAGTTTAAGTGTAGCACAATTACAGATCTAGCCAATTTTCCAACCTGTAAAATACCACATATGTAGTATTTAGTGATATAAGTAATTTATTATACGTATTACGATCGCATCTATTGTTCGAATGAAATAATCATATATTTAAATTGTTTATCCCAAAAACATGTATTATTATGTTGAACTAGCGCATTTTTCAATAAACATCCCTTGAAATCGTAAATCATCAACTGTTGAATTATTTTCCCCTGCCCTTCACTTACCTATAAGTCGAAAATCTTGAAAAACGCATTATTTTATAAGTTTGAATTTAAAAAGTTGGCGCACGGGGTGGCAAATGCTCTCGCCATCTCGCGGTCAAAGGGACGAACTAATTCAGCTAAAAAAACGTAGTGGCGCCTAACCGTATGCAACCTGCATGCCATTAGTGTAACCAATTGCCTAGAATCAGGCGTTTCATTTTGCCGCCAAAATCCTTGTAACTCCGAAAATCGCTAGTATAAGTTAACTATAGATATTGAGAGGTATAGAGAGAAGTATGCATGAATGAAGAGATACACATAGCCTATTTTGAAACACCTCCTTGGGTCAGATGTTCTCCTGATACCAGGAGCAGAAATTTTGCGAGTTAAAATACTTCTAACTCCAGAAATCGCTAGTATTAATGAATGATAGGTATAGAGAGATATAGAGAGAGGTATGCATGAATGAATCAATACACATAGCCTATTTTGAAACACCTCCTTGGGTCAGATGTTCTCCTGATACCAGGGGCAGAAATTTCGCGAGTTAAAATACTTCTAACTCCAGAAATCACTAGTATTAATGAACTATAGGTATAGAGAGATATAGAGAGAGGTATGCATGAATGAATCAATACACATAGCCTATTTTGAAACACCTCCTTGGGTCAGATGTTCTCCTGATACCAGGGGCAGAAATTTCGCGAGTTAAAATACTTCTAACTCCAGAAATCGCTAGTATTAATGAACTATAGGTATAGAGAGATATAGAGAGAGGTATGCATGAATGAATCAATACACATAGCCTATTTTGAAACACCTCCTTGGGTCAGATGTTCTCCTGATACCAGGAGCAGAAATTTTGCGAGTTAAAATACTTCTAACTCCAGAAATCGCTAGTATTAATGAACTATAGGTATAGAGAGATATAGAGAGAGGTATGCATAAATGAATCAATACACATAGCCTATTTTGAAACACCTCCTTGGGTCAGATGTTCTCCTGATACCAGGAGCAGAAATTTTGCGAGTTAAAATACTTCTAACTCCAGAAATCGCTAGTATTAATGAATGATAGGTATAGAGAGATATAGAGAGGTGTGCATGAATGAATCAATACACATAGCCTATTTTGAAACACCTCCTTGGGTCAGATGTTCTCCTGATACCAGGAGCAGAAATTTTGCGAGTTAAAATCCTTCCAACTTCAGAAATCGCTAGTATGAATTGTTAAACGTATAGAGACGTGTATGGAGACACGTATGCATGCTTATATGTATACGTATACAAGTTTCAAGAATTTTAGCGTGAAAAAGGAACGCCTGATTTTAGGCAATTGTTTACACAAATGTCGTGCGGGTTGCATACCGTTAGGCGCCACCATGTTTTTTGTGAAATTAGTTCACCCCTCTGACCGCGAGATGGCGAGAGCATTTGTCACCCCGTGCGCCAACTTTTTAAATTCAAACTTATAAAATAATGCATTTTTCAAGATTTTCGACTTATAGGTAAGTGAAGGGCAGGGGAAAATAATTCAATAGTTGATGATTTACGATTTCAAGGATTGTTTATTGAAAAATGCGCTAGTTCAACATAATAATACATGTTTTTCGTATAAATAATTTATATACATGATTATTTCATTCGAACAATTGTAGATGCAATCGTAATACGTATAATACATTACTTACAGCACTAAATACTACATATTTGGTATTTTACAAGTTCAAAGATTGGCTAGATCTGTAATTGGGCTACACTTAAACCATTATTATACTTAAAACTAATCCTTGCAGCGACAATACATACGTATACCTACATACGAAAGTAATTTCTACAGAATGACAAGTGCAGTTCTTCTAGCGTATAATTTTTATATTAGTCTTGCTAAGGTACAGTGAGCTGTTTATTTGTATTTACGAATAGAGAACAGAGTCTATTCCAAAGGAACTGGAATTACGAACTCGTTACTACACTGCCTAAAACTGTATGCTAGAAAGAACTCTCTTAGATCTCTCTCTAAAACTTGATGCTTATGCTACTTCAGTAGTACTCCGCGATGCAGAGTTGCTTAGTAGTTATTCCCTCGTTACTTGGATTGCTCCGCTGCATCGTGGGAATCGTTGTTCTCATGAATTCTGAAGAGGTTCTGTTCAAGATGGGCAGGAGCTCGCTTCCCTCGAAGAACAACACCTGTGAAGATAAAAACTAGATAATCATATGGTACATTGGATAAATTAACTTCTCAACTGTGATCTTACATTTGGCTCATCGTCTGTAATATTGTTGCTAATATCAACGAAATGTATTACAATATATTTCTCATGAATTATTTTATAAACCTGCCTGAACCGTTCTTCAAATGTATTATAAAATTTAAACTATTTTCCTCAAAAATAAATACGTCTGTCACAATTAATCGAGTTTCTTTATTCACATTGCGGGACAATTGTATGAATTAAATTTGAGTGATTATGAAATGATACCTTACCAGACTCGTTATAATTGCATTAGAACCCTTGCTGCAAGGAAATGTCTTGACTTCTTCTTCATTCTTCCTCTTGACTCAGCTTCATTGAAGCCAAGAAACCTGGAATATAATTATTAATACGTAAACTACGATATAGTTTTATAAAACAATCAGAGATGCCGCTACAAATCGGTTTGGTTAGTGGTGTAATCTTTGGACGAACCCCTGACCAAGTCTTGAATATTGATATTGAATTTGTTTATCAATTTAGAATGAATAAACACCGTAAACACGTTAAAAACAAAAAGACAAAAAAAATTCACAAACCATCGATACGTGTTTAATAACAATAGTCCGAAACTGTCTGAATGAATGAAGTTACGGTTTAAGAGCATTGAATAAAATAAAATTAATATCCAAAATCTACACCTAACCAATTAATTTGTCATTCATTTTCTCCTCCTACAAAGAATCCAATCAATTCATTAAATTGAACTTATCTTTCTCCCGACATTCCGATCGATTTAGAAACGCATTTATCAATGAATAAACATACCGTCTCTATCAAGAACAGTTCAAACTGACAGTGCGCTAGTGGGTTATGTTGTTTTTTTTCTATTATTTTAATGTACACACAGGAGACGCGCGAGAACCGCCATCTTATCGTAGTGGCGACTACACTGCGGTCGGTGTGATACTGAAATCGACATAAATAATCCCTAATTTCAATGACTCTAACCACTCACCAGACAAATAGTTATAACTGAAGAATAATTAAGGTAGGTTCAGAGATTTAGCGCCGCAATTAAACCCTCTATATTTATCTCTCACTTCGTAACCTCTATTTCATATTTGCTATAATTACACCAACTGCCAACTTACGGACGTTGTTCTTTACCCAGATAATATATTCGAGTTGTTTTTCAATGAAGAAAAATCAGCGATTCAAACTGACCCTCAATTCCCTTAAAACGCGAATTAATCACCCGAGATTTAAATACCCTAACAGATTTTGTCATCTGCTAACTTCACTGTCGGAAATGAACCGCCTTTTCTTCAAATCTCTTTCAATCCCGTCAAAATTATGTCCCGTTATTTGCCTAATTCCTTATTTACTATTACGCAGTTACACGGGCATCCAAGTTGTTGAATAAGTTGTCACGATGCCAAAAGGACGATTGATTACTCGCTCTATAACGAGCACTCGACCGCTCAGTATGACTCTGAATTTAGAATGTTCTGAAGAACCGTTAAGTGATTCCCAAATTTCCCAGAGGGCAAAGTTGAAGGAAAATTATGACAAGGTATGTAGAAAATTAAAAAGGCTTTAGAAATTCTATCGAAATGAAATTTAAAGTCTAATCTTTACTCACGTCGAAGAGCCTTCTTCATTTTCGATTCTCTTCACAGGTTGCAGCTACTCTTGACGAACTGATCAGAGATCGCGGTGGTCAGATGATCTGCCAAGCCGGTTCTGTCCAGGGATATCAATACACGTTGTTAGTATCTGGAAATTATCATATCAATGGTTACTAGAATTGAGATTTAATGCACAATGGGCAGGAGTTTAATTTGCTACATTTTTATAATAAGATTTAAAAATTTTTCTTCAACAGGCCCGGGAATTCGTCTACAATTGTGAAGTCTGGCCAGTCCTCTTTGTTAAACGTTGTAAGTTTCGATCCGAGGGAGAATTTCTATCTAATTTGTCAGAAATCAAATCTTAACGATCCTGGATCTTCCTAGATCTTTTTATAACAAGATTAGCGCTTACCGATCTCTGGACTACTCTTTAACGGATTAGAAATAATATTTAAAAGAAATGAAAAGTAAAAATAGAAGCTCAAGGATCTTATTTTCCCAAAAATCTTGTATAAAATTCAAATTTTAAAGCACTTATGTGATAACTAATACTTCAAGTACTTTCAGTCGCGTGTAAAGTCTGTTTGAATATCCTGATTTATTTATCGAATTGTTATTTATAGAATCAAAGCAAATCTCAACCGATAAAACTGAACATGTTGAACAATGCGCCTGGTAATCAGGGGAATATCCAGTTGGTAATGGATCCGCGTATGGGGGTCATCCTGGGAACAGTCACACAGCAGCAAGGTAGACAAAGCCGTACCAAGCCACACAAATATCGATAATAAATTGCCAAAACTAACTTTTATTATTCCTCAGCGACTCCTCCGACCACACAAGCCGCTGCGCCGTCGGCCACAACACAATCGACAAGTGAAAACGTAGGAAAATAAAATTCAGACATAAATTTTCCCCAATTTAATTAATCTTCTGATTATTTTCTATCCCATTTCAGTTCAAATTCACAAGGTCCGGTCGTAGGACAAAAGCTCTTCAGATACAGCAGCCAGATATAATCGAAGAGGTGAGTATGCGCGATAAATGGCTTGAGTAACTCTGGAAGATCAAAGTTGCCAATTTTTTCATCTCTTTTCAGCTTCCTACTCCAGTGACGAGAACCAGGGGTAAAGTCGGGCCTTCGACACACGTCGTGACTCCTAGTGAGTTAGCGAACCACTAAACCTGATCAGTTTTTACGCTTCAATTTACCACACAGCACGAGTTTTAATGAATAGAATATCGTTTTTTATTTCAGCGACGACTAGTCCGCAAGGAGTAACAAATCTGAGGATAAAAACTGTCCCAAAACAGCAACAGCAGCAGCAGCAGCAACAACAGCAGCAAGCAACTCCGCTAGCTGTGAGACCAACTGAGCAGACAAGTTTAGGCGGTATTTCTGTGGGAAATAAAAATGCAGGTAAGATTTAAAGGTGGGGGTCTCTAAACTCCAAAAACCTGTAACTTAAATAATATCTGCTTATTATTTCAGCCGGAGAACAGATAGACGAGTCAAAGCGCAATCTGCCAGACGGCAGGGAAATAACATTCAATAAAATGAACGGAGGAAGGACCTTTCCCTCTTTGGTAGTAGTCGCCAGGCCGAATCTATGCACTAAAGAAGTACCGCCGCAGCTTGCGCAGGCTGAGAGATCCGAACTAGGTCTGTATCACGGGGATTAATGGAATGGCAATGAAACCAGGGAAGAGAATCCCACGAATAACGCAGCTAATTATTTTCCAGACGTCAAAGTGAAGAGCGTTCTCATGTATTCGGCGACGAAATTTGCCGAATGGTTGATACAGCAGGGTTTAGTCAGATCTGAGCAGTACTGTACCCAGCACAGTACCAACTATCAAAAGGTGAAGCTTAAGCTAGGAATGTACAGCGATTCTGGTACCTTTCCTTACTCGGGAGGATATGTGTGGATATCTAGCTGTTGCCCGGAGCGTTTTGTGTCTGTATTTTCCGGCTCGATATTCCAAGGGGCTCCTCACACGCCGACAGTTTTATTGAAGTTAATTTATCACTGGGCCTGCCAGACTAATGTACAAAATGTTGTGTCCTGGGTCAAAGTCTCTAACATATACGTGAAAAACTTCTACACTAATATTAGAAGCATTTGTACGGCTGCTGTCTGGGACAAAAGCAGGAAAATGGGCGGAAAGAATTCTATGATTCAAGTGGGGGTTATCAGCCTCGGAACTACCTCCCAGGATGGTAATTTGAGACAGGTAATATCAGCCGGGAGATTGGAATCTTTGGTTTGTAACATGTTATAGTTTTTGAAAATTTCATGACCGATTGATACTTTCAATGTTGTTAATTTCGTGTGTTTCTTTCGACAGGTGAAGGTGGAAGTCTTGGGTATCCTGAATCTGGAAACCCAGGAGATAAGATTACGGGCCTGTGACCCTGTCCACGACGGAGATAGATCGTTCAAGCGAAGATTCCACAACATATTAAACCCTCTGAGAGACTGGGTGCATAAAGAGTCCAAAATCCTGACCGATTTCACCGTGGATAAATCGACGCTACAGGAGATGGGATTCCACACAGTATTGCAGTCCGCATTCTCCGAACAGAATCCGCGAAACACTTACAGCAATTATCACATAATGGAATACCTGAGGAAAATAGTACCGAGAATGTTTCAAAACACGCTGAGTCTTCTCAGTCGACAAATGATCCAACAATTTCTCGACGATTTAGTCTGGCGTGAAATGTTCGGTAAAACAGCAGCCCGGGCTTTCGATAATATAATACTGCACATAGCGGAGCAGACGAGAATTGATTCGTGTAAGTGCTGATTTTAATCCCGACGAAATTAAGCAACTCTGAATTCATTCCCAATATTCTTTTCAGCCGACTGTTTGTTGGATCGTTTGGCCAAGATAGCGGCTAATCCATTCCAAGATTGGTCTTATTCAAACCTGAATCCTCCCCCACTTGCGCCGATGGTATCTATACCGAAAGAGCCAGCGTCTAACAGCGGCGATTTATCGCAAAATATAAGGCAGATTGACTTGACAAAAGGCGGTAATAAACCCGGGCCGAAGAGGAACAGGAAAAGACCCACTTGCAAAGGCGTGAGTCCGGAGCCCGAGGCGAAACGAGCTACTCCAGAGCCGAGATTTAGAGACAGAGAAAGCAAGGGTGACAAGGTCCAACTGCAGGAGTATTACTACGCGATAATGGAAGGAGACAAGAACAAGCTTTTGGATGAGAGAAAAAATTCCATAAACTTTAAGGTGAGCTAGTCGCGGGTTTTCGACTAATCCAAGCCTCAACTTTGGCCAGAAATTTCACAACATTGGGGAGATATTCGTTCAAGCTTATGTTAAGATCCAATCTATGTTACAATGCGCAGTGTTTTCTATGCTCGACGATAATGCGATCGAATACAGAAGTCATGGAGCATATGGTGACCCATGTGAGGCCACAGGTACCTGGTCAAACTGAATCCCCAGTCTGCAGATATTGCTGCGCTGTATTCTCGTCCAAACATCAAATGACCACCCATGTTACAGAGGCACACAGTAACATGGGACGGAGTGCGAACGGGGATATGATGGTCTGCGCTATTTGCGAACAGAAGTTTGGTATGCATTTAAAAATTTCAATCAAATTTTTCTGCAGCAAAGAAGCCAATTAACAATATTTTCATTTCAGTGAATGAAACACTCCTCGCTATTCACATGTCTGGGGTGCATTATCCATCTGAAATGCCTTACCGGTGTGATACATGCGGGTATCGTTCGTCTAGTCATAAAGATGTCATCGATCATTACTACAAAGTTCATGAGAAGGGGGATGGCTTGATGTGCCCCTACTGTCTCAAGGTGAATGAACACGACTTGAATCAATTGGATGATTTAAAATGAAAAAAAAATACTTCCAACTCTCTTTTTCCACAGGTCATTCAGTTCAACAATGAAGGAAGCCCCGGTTCTCTGACTCCGATTGTTCACGCTTACTTGTTACACATGCAGAGGCACTCCGTCAGACGAGAAGAAGGCAGAGGGAATAAATGCCGGAGATGTTGCCTGTGGTTTAATCAGAAAAGCGCATTGATATCTCATCAGAAAGATTTGCACGTTTATATGGCCGGATCTAGTAAGCCAAAGACTTTCTTTGTGATATTTTTTGTTTCTTTAATCAACTGATTCTCTTTTCTCTCTCCTTCCAGAAGTGATTCCGCAATCTATGAGTGAGAACGGAATAATGATACTGAGGCCAAGAATCACAGCAAAACGTATCGACGTCGATAGTCCTACTAGAGAATTACCTCAGAGTAACGAAGACGTTAAAAAATGGTCCGATGGACCGATCAGGATTCTTGCCCCTTCTAACTTGGCTTGTCAGGAATGCGAGGAGGATGTTGACGAGCTGGATCATTATCCGTAAGGATTTATAACGCCATTGAAACATCAATTCTGTCCACATACTTTGATCATTGCATTTATTGTATTCATTCACTGTTCGTTTTCAGAGGCGAGCAGAAGTGCCAGCAGTGCAAATACTCCACGTGTTGTTTGCGAGCCTTCAAAGAACACCAGCAACTGATTCACAACGCAAGGCCAAAGACTGGTCTGGCCGTTCTCTCGCCACTGGTCAACATACCGTTAGAAAAGAAAATGCAGTGTCCCTGCGGTTTTGCTACACTAGATGGAAACCAATTAGGTGATTAGAAGACAGATTTCTGTCACTCAAATCTTCTCTTATTATCTAGTTTCGCAGCTAATTATAAATGAATATTTATTACAGCAACGCATTTGATTAAATGTAAACGGATATCCGCCTATCCAACGGATGATTCAGAGCCTACTGGAATGCTGGATAGTCTGGGACTGGTTCCGAAAAATACACAAGACGTATGGGTGTTGTAATTTTCGAAAATGCTTCAAGATATTTGAATTTTCATTATTTTTTCATTCCTTGTTCGACAACTGAATAATACATTCAATAAATAGTCGTTGTTAAAAAAAAACAAACTGGTCAAATTTTATCCGTTTTATTTACCGCCGAGCCTTCTGCTGTACGTAATACTCTTTGAACAGTGTGACTTTTCCTCGTATGATTATTAATGTTTATTGATATTGTGATTCAAGGAAACTGACGGGAAGAAAAATCCTCGAAAAAAATCATCTAGCATTGAAAAACACCAAGTAAAAGACTGCGACTTAGAGAAGAATATCATTAGGAATATTAAAAAGGATTTGGACTCTCCTGAGATTCCTGTGCCGACTGATATTGATACTGCCAGCAGTGAAAGTCCACAAGTAGCTGCGACCAGGCCTGATGTTTCTTCTGAAGATAATTCGACGAAGAAAGTTGAGGATGGAGTCTCAAAGGGTTCTGAAAATTCAAAGAAACTAAACGATCCTGAAATAATAGATTAATTAAAGAAAATTCGGTAATCTAGGATCTAGAATGAATTGAACTAACATTATTGCATATGAAAACATGCTGGAAATGTTTCAAGATTCGTTGTTCAGAGCTTTCGGAATTCGTATGAGTGTATGTTCAAAAATACAGTTCATTATTACTACCATAAATAGACTAATGGTAATAATAATTATTGAAATATGTTCGACAGCTATTAGGAGTTTAGATTTTTCACATAACTTTAAACGAAAGATTCGAAACTTATTCATTATAACGACATATTGTTCAGTTTTGAATAATTTTAAGTTCTCTGATGATATCGAAACGCACAATTTCACAGTTCATTAACGAGTCTCTTTGAATTTCACGTTTGATTTTTTTTTTATTCAACTCTTTCTAATAGCTTATACTATACGGTTCTTTTTTTTGCATCATTCGCAAAGTAGCAAGAGAAGTATATACGTATGAAAAAAAAAAACGAAAGGAAACTTTTGGTACTATTCGAATATGAATACATGTTTAAACGTCGTCTAAACAGTTTTTTTACTATAAACAATATAAACGTATATTAAATATAGATAGTGAACGTTATATTTTCGTTGTAAATTGTACTGAAGAAGAAGAAGCAGAAGAAAAAGAAGAAAAAAAATGAATAGATTCAATAAATTGAAATAGTTTATCGTAAATACTTATACTGGAAGTTTGTATATTTTATTTCGCCTCGCCACTACTGTTATTATTTGTTTAAAAATTGATTTGAATAACATTAATACCTCAGCTAAAGGTCATCTATGAGTCCGAAAACCCTTGCTTTACTTCTCCAATCTGTACGAGCCACGTAACCGCCACCCATGTGTCTTAGACCGGAGTAAGCAGCTCGTCCATGCATCACTCTCCAGTTATCAATGAACACAACTTCGCCAGGTGAAAATTTCACGTAATTTTCACCACTTTTTTCGCCAACTATCGAAGCTATCAGTCTCAAATCGGTGTAATGTTGTTTGATATCGGTTCCCGGTATTGTTCTCATAACTGAACGATCGTAGAGATTGAATCTGTTCGAGTCAAAAATATCAAAATCGTATAGCAAACAGAATAAAATCATGTTTTTATTTTTTTTTCTAAACAAGAATATAGCAACAGAATCAGAAGACCTGAATTGCAAGAACTTCTTGGTAACGGGATCGAGCTTTATTATAGGGCCAGCATGCACGTGATGCTGACCTTCCTCTATATACGTAGCTGACACAGGTACCCGCGTCAATCTTTCGTAAGTTTCGGGATGATTTCGTTTCAGCTGAAGACTAACGCTCAGACCATCTACGAGGAGTGTTGCTCCCCCGCTAGGAGCGGGTTTCAAAAAGTGGAAGACCTCCAGTCTAGCAATTAATTAACAAGGGACAGAAAAAATACCTTAGATAAAACTTCTTTTTTTTTTATTCAACAGGATTTCAAAGAAAAGTCCCTGTTTTTTTTTCCTTTTCTTAATGTTTTACGAATTTTCATTTCTGTTTATTTTATCAAAATTAATTCGTATGTTTAAAAAAAAAAATTCTATCTCACCCTGCGGCATCGCACCAATACGTGTTATCGGTATGAGCTCCTAGAGCGATACTAGTGTACGCTGTGTCCTGATGATTGTTATTTGTTGATTCGGTTTCTCGATTAACGTGATTGTTTTCAACTGTACTATTTGCGTCGTGAATGACTTCCCACATTTCGCCGAATAGTGTCTTTTGCACGGGTGATAATCTTGTTATTATTTTTTCAGTAGATGAGAGAGTCGGTTCTACCTGATGTAATATAAATAATATAAGATATTATGTAATATAATATCGAATAAACGAACATAACACAATTGATTATTTATTATTTGCATTATACTTACATCGGTTACTATAGCTACCCCGTAACGTAAAAGGGACGAAAGAATTTCCTTTAAACCTGCGTCAGTATTTATGTAAGATTTCGAATCGACGCGAGAAATTTTTGGCAATTTTAACCACGGAATCATGTCTATTTTATCAACGATATCCGCGTCGCCTAGGAATTTTGAATTTTTTACAAGCCATGAGAGCTCGTATTTTGAATTGTGGCCACCATCCCCTGAAAAAAAGGAGAGATTTATTAATTGCAATTACCGAGGGATCTAGAAATGGTTCTATTTTTTATCTTTCTTTTTTTTTTATCTAAAGATTTTGGAATTATTAAAATTACGATTAGTAAATTGTACGTTTTATTCAATTTTTATCAAAAATCGACTCACATGTTACGTTCAACACCCCGTTAGACAAATGGCATTCCCGAGGGAATATATCTGCAGGAAAATCTAAAATACTGAGTTTTCGTTGATGGGTAGTTTCATTGTAGCACTCCGTGCATCTGAAATAAGATTATGATATCGTACGTCTGACTAAGACGGACGCCGAATCTACTAAAAGACGTATGATCCGCTATGCACTATACTACGTAAAATTCATTCATACCTGCAATGATCGCGAAGCCATTCATAAAGAATTCGAATAGTTTGAAGATTCGGTATTTTGATTTTAACGGCATCATTATCGGAGAATACTTCTAAATATTTGGTAGAACATTGAAACGAATGTGCATTATATATAATGTATATATACAAATGTAATTCAATAATGAATAAACATAAATAATAACGATGATCGAAAATTTATGTTACCTGCTAATTTAAAATCCCCCATTTATCGTTTATTTATTTGTTGATTTATTTATTTATTTATTTACTGTTAATATTATTGATAATGAATTTAGATACGGATAAAAGCATCAATCTGACGTGGCTAAACTTCTCAACGTAGTAAATGCATACAAGCTCGATATTCCTTGATCTAAAACGCGGGTTCTATGCTTATCAAACGACCGGGGTTATCGAAGGGCTCGTTAAAAGTATTTCGCGCGTTCAGTAAGTGTATAGATGGTATATGTATAAAGTACGAAACAACGTGACATATTATACAGCTTCAAAAACAATATTTATATACACGTATAACAATAAGCGTATATATATATATATATATATATATATATATATGTATGAATAATTTTATCGAAAAAATGTATACGAAAAGAAAGAAAAATAATTAAAATACTCGCAATTATTTTGTCAAAATATCTGCACTTTTGAATATTATATATATATAGGTATATAATATAACGAGAGGAAAGCGTATAATGAGTATATAATACGTTGAGAATGTAATATTTACAATTGTATTATTGCTGGGTCCTTGTTTAAATAATAATAATAATAATAATAATAATAATAATAATAATAATAATGGTAATAATAATAATTAAAATGTTATACAATTTGGTATTTGTTACACTTGAGTTACATATAGTAGACCCATCCTTATTTCGATAGTTGGTAATAATAGATTACAATAATTCTTACTAATTCAATAATAATAATAATAATAATTTATTAGTTTATAATATGTATAGTTCATTTAACGTATGTTATCATTTTTTTTCTCCTTTTTTTTCACTTATTATTATTATTATTATAATATATATTCCCTTTTGAATGATTAAGCGCAGTATTTTATACATTGATGTTTTTTTTTTTTTTTTAATTTATATAGCCTTTTATATAATACTAGAAAATTATACAGATTGGCATATAAAAATTACAAGGACAGTTTACAATAGTAGTGTAGTATGTTTATTATCAACTTTATATACAGTGCCGTATCTTCGATTATTTTATTTTATTATATTTCATTTATTTATTCTTTCTTTCTTTCTTTCCCCCATCTCGATATATTCATTGTATGTTATTTCATAATATTTTAATCCTCGTTATCTCGTACTATAACATATTCGTCAATTAGTTATAAACATAAATAATAGGTATGTATATAATCTTACGCTAGACACGGCTCTGCACCTAATAGCGACTTCTTTATAACTCATCACTCATTGTTTTCCTGTATGTAATCTTATGCATTTTATTATTATTATTATTTTTTTCCTTCAATTATTTATTAAAACTAACGTAAAATAGTGAACAAATTATCACCGATCATTATATACGTATCGCAATACAATTATTGTTCTCTTTTTATTTTTCGAAGAATTTCATTCACTTACCTATGTCGTGTATATATGTATATATTATGTATATATATATATGCATTAGTAGAAACGTGTAAATAATTATAAATGAGCCTTTTAATATAGTTCCTTTTATTTTATTTTATTTATTTTATTTTATTTTATTTTTTTTTAGTAAATGGGATATTTTTGTATATTTATTCATTCAATTCATTATACCAATCGTCATAATTATTTGTTTACTATTTTACGTCTGTTTCATTAATACTTACAATATGACCATCTCTAACATTAATTATCATAGTTTTTAAACCATCAAAGCTAGAAATAGTATTATCAATTACATAGTTATCACTGCTGTCACACAAGGGCTATTAATTTAGGCATTCTTAGCCGTTTATAAAGTTTAAACAACAGTGGTCCAGAATTTATTATTATTATTATTTATTTATTTTTTTTATACATATATATCTCTCTCATTTTTTAGCCGTATATCGTTACATACATACTATTGGGCAGCACAGAACACCATATATTTATTTATTTTCTTCTTTTGTCATTTATTAATCAAATAAAATGAATTTAAATTGATGAAAAGCAACGAATATAATAATAATGCAATAAAAACAAATTTAAAGTTTATCTACATTTATACAATAATATAATATGTATAGGAGTGCCGGGAGAAACGGAGAGAGAGAGTGAGAGAGAGAAAGAGACAGACAACTATTATTTAAATTATACATATTCACTATTATTGTTTGTCAAATCTTCTTCCTGTTTATTTATGCATTGTAGTATATGTGAAGGCCGTTTATATGTCATATATTTAATTTATTTAGCCAATCTATATTTTTTACTTTGAACCTTATATCAGCTAGCCAAACATTTTTATCACTCTTTAAGCAAATTTATTTCGTATTTATATGCGTGTGTATTTCATCGTTAATTCATAGTCAATAAAACAGTTTCAATTGGAATCATTATTAGTCATTGGATGCAGCATTTTAATTTCTATAATTATAACATTCAAGTGATATATGTACGTATTTTACAGATAAGTTAATTACCAGCAAAATAATAAAATACTCCTTTTTTTTTTCTCCCAAGTATTGGAGACGTGATATTTATAGTTTTTAGAACACATGATATTTTGGTTTCTTTTCGTTGATTAATAAATAATAATTTACAAACAGGGCCCAACGTCAAATGAATTAACTCAATTCAAATAAATAAAGAATTTTCTTGATTTGCACATATTCATTTATAGAATTAACTCAGGTTTATATTTTTATATTCATGGTCAAACTTATATATATTTATTAAAAACTAAGAAACTTAACGCATTACTTACTTTTTTAACGTTTGGAATAAAATTTATTCATTTATTATTCAGATCAAATAAAATTTCCCAGTTCCTACACAAGAAACAAACTTTGTGTTAGTTATTCAAATTCTTCGATCTGTTCCATTCAAAGAAAAATTACACACACTATTTTAAAAACATTAATTAGGTAATTAATTTGATATGTTGCATTAATCTTTAAATACTATAATCTGGAATAAATATTTTGATTTCTTTTTTCTACAAAATTCATTGTAATATCATTTTCATTAAAATGATGAGCTGCTGAGCGTAAGAATAAAAACGGTGAAATAATGAGTGTTCTGTTTCGGATTTTAATTCGTTCTGCCTTGAAATTTTTCTCTCGAACTGTACTTTGAAACAAAAAAATTGATTGATAAATTCTCAGCAAGATATGAAACATAAAACAGTTTCTTGGATCTTTGTATTTATATATTTATACGATAAACATTATGATACAATAAAGAAAAAAAATTAAAGAAAAAAAAAAAAAAAAAAAAGACGAAATATTTGGTAACTAATATAAGGTCATAAGGAGAATTATCGTTCAGTTCATTTCAATACTTCATTCGTTTAGTTTAGTTTAGTTTAGTTTCTGGTGTGATAATTAATTAAAGATTTACACCTGTCGTTTGAAAGTCTGCAACAGCAGGTGTCAATAATTAAGCTAACGATTAACATTACTTCATTCGAATTATGATGAAATTTTACATAATCTGAGTCATGAATCTAAAAATTATCATTCAGATAAGTCAAATATTAAAATTCCCGTACAAGACCGACTATGATATTCGAATAAATGAAAGAGAGAAAATTTATTCCTGATACCTGCTGCTCCAGTTTACTTTTATCTATCTTTCTTTCTTTCTTTCCTTCATTTTTTTATCCAGTATTACATTACAGTTTATCGAGTGATATATTTTATCCTACTTGTTTCCGTTTCGTAAATTGCCTTTCACCCTTTTTTTCTATCGAAGGGTAATAGACAATTTTTGTTTTTTCTCTAACTACCTGTACTGACGTATCCCACTTACACAAAAGTGTTTAGAAATATTCATTTATATTCATCCTCTATAATGAGGAAAGTTTATTTAAATACCTACTATATATATATATATTTGTTTGTTTTGTTTTTCCTAATAAAACAGGCATAAAAATGACAATATTTCGGACATTGGCAAATTTGAAACTGTAACGAAATTGTTTCAAAAAAAAGAGAAGATAAAATTTGATATATTCATCGATCGAACGAATTATTCAAATTTCCATTCCATACCTACTGTTGAAAACATATGTATATATTGTCAAGCTAAAGAATGGATCGATTTAGTAAACATAATCAAAATCACTATCATTGTTATAGAATTCTATTTGCCAAATTCCTAGTATGATGTATCTGTGCTGCAGCAGCTTCACGATAAATAGATAAACCTTTGAAAAGTTCAAATATGTATATGGAAACTGTATATCTGCATTATCAATAATAACATATTACACTCGGTATCAAATTACATTAAAATGTTTTGTGCCTTGTCGCACATAATGATATTATGACATGTTACGTATATGAACGAACATGTGGGAGAGTTTTTTTTATTTTCTTTTCTTTTTCATTTTTTTTTCATTTTTTTTTCATTTTTTTTTTTAATTCTTCATCATTTCTTCTTCTTCTTCTTGTTTTTTTTTTTTTTTTTTGTTTTGGAATGTCCATGAACACTATTTATCTATATCGTGTGGTTAAAAATAAGTTCAGTCATTTGCAACCACCGTAAACCATTCTAAATAGGGTCAAGATTTATATTTATATCATATCTAGGTAGGTAGCTGTAATTACGACAAATAGATTTAACATCGAGTGAGTGAGTTAGTTAGTTAGTTAGTTAGTTAGTTAGTTAGTGAGTTAATGAGTGATTGAGTGCGTATAAATTAACTATAATTAAGTACTCGCGTATGTATGTATGTAGTATATTATACATATTTGAATGTATAATTTCTATAATATCAGAAACATGAATCACATTTTTGCATTACCATTAAAATTCGATTTTTATACTAGTCAAATTTACTGAGCTTTTTTTTTTTATAAAGTGTGCAGATTATTTTATAACAGTTAGTTGTTTTAATTTTAGTTTTAAGTTTCTTTTTCTTTTTTTTTTTCTTTTTTCTTTCTTTCATTCTTTCTCTCGAATTTGATGCATTGCAATGTGCTACATAGATTGTGATAATGAGTTCGATAATAAAACTGTCTGTAGCATAAGACGGAAGACACGTTATAAATACACGTATGAAATGTATAAAAAATGACAAACAGACAGACATATATTATGTGTATATGTATGTTATGTATGTATATCCTGGTTTTTTACTAACAGTACAACCTTATGTATATAAATCTTCTTTACTGTTGTCAATTTATTTATTAAATAATTATTTTCTCTATTTATGTTCTTTCTTTCTTTCTTCCTTTCGTTTTATTCTCTTTATCGTTTTCTTATCATTATTTCATCTCTCGCGGCATCCAGACCCTTTCCAGAAGGTTGACAGCGTGCATTTATAACAAATGAATGGCTTGCAGATTCTTACTTTGCAGGGGGGAAACAAACATCAACAACAATGATCTTCAGTATCAACAACATTAACAACATCAGCATAACTTATCGTCATTCACTACGATTATTATTTATTTATTTATTTATTTATTTAATTATTTTTTTTCTTTCTCTTCTCCTTCTTATTTTTTTTGTTTTTTTTTTTGTTTATGTTTTCTTTTGTTTTTGTGTATACTCTTGCCTCTTCATTTACACCTTGTTTCTTTTTCTCTTTTATTCTTCTTGCTATTATTGTATAACCAATAATTAATTAATTAATAATATATATATATATATATATATATATATATATATCATAAATTTCCTAATTACAACACCTATGGCATTATCTCTTCTTCTTATTATTTTCACGGTCATTCGAAACCTTTTTTTTTTTTCTTCTTTTTGTTCTTTTTTTTTTTTTAGAAAATGTTTTCCATTCATTTTCTTCCTATTATTTATTCTCATTTTCTATTCTCTCCTCTTTCCCATTACTCTTATTCTTTCAAACGGTTGCGCAATGTGACTTTTCTAACATTATATTGTTCTTTGATAATGTCCTCTAACTGTAGTCTATCGTTACATATTCAATTTGTGTAACTTTTCCTTTCTTTCTTTTTTTCCTTTTTTTCTTCTTCCCCTTCTTTCTATTTCATTAAATATAATCTAGAAACATTTAAAATCCATTGAAAACGATTAGAAAAAGAAAAAGAAAAAGAAAAAAAGAAAAAAAAAAAAATTGAAAAGAAACAAATATTAATCTATCTTCTCTCATTAAAATTACAGCATGTTTAATGTATTGTAGCGTAGCTAAAGAATTCATATTTAAAGCTCTTAACAACTTCAGTTATTATTTATAACACACTCGCGCACAGATAGTAGCTGGGGTTTTAGACTAGACATGATGAGGGTGAAGATGAGGCAGCCTGTTTGAAGGGCTCGATCAAGATTTGAGACTATTCGATTCGTCAGGTCGCCTGTCTGTTCCTACTGCCAATAAATTCGCAAACTCTCTTTCGAGCAACTGTCTTGCCTGTAAGGAAGAAAGAACAAAGAATCCGATACAGTGAAAGCCTTCTGATCGACACAAAACAATCACTCGAATTCAAATCAAATTTAAATACGGACCTGGGTATTTTGCGTAGGAATTTGTAGAGCGAGAGCAAAACTTGTAGCGTCGAAACTTTCGTCCAAAGCAATGAGAGCGCCGTGTACTCCGGACTCCAATAAATTGTCCCCATATTCCTGCAGGATATTGATTTTAATAAAACTAGAAGGATAATCAAACCGTTTATGCATACCTTTAATCCTATCGATTGAATGAATCTTATAAGGCGATCGTTACTCCATACAAGAACGTCGACATTCGCGGTCTCGGCCATTCTACGCCGCTCCTCCCATTGCTGGCGGTCGTAGTTCAACCTCTTCAAACAGGATATGCCATACTGCAGACTCGTTCTGTAATTCGAAACGAAATGAAATTAAGTATAACGCCGATTATAGAGGAGCGACGAGGCTGATGAGCTTTTTTTATATACCGGTGAAAACTGTCGACCATTCTCAACTGCCCTCTGAGATCTTTTTTGGTCAAGTGATCTAGCATCCTGGCGTCTACAAGGCACTCCATAAAGGTTGAACGGTATTGAGGAAGTCCTAGACTTGGAAGCCAGACATTTCCGATCCACTCGTGATTCATGTCTCCAAAAGCCAGGGTTGTGCGTGATGTTTTAGGGGCAGAGGGGCTTGTGAGAGAGACCATTTCTTGTATGGCCAGTCTTAGCTTGAGGCGGTGTAAAGGATTGCTGTTAACCAACGCGTTTCATGTTTCATTAATGAAATGAATAATTCAAAGAATAAACAACTCT
The DNA here is from genome assembly GCA_944452935.1 of Rhogogaster chlorosoma. Taxonomy (NCBI): domain Eukaryota; kingdom Metazoa; phylum Arthropoda; class Insecta; order Hymenoptera; family Tenthredinidae; genus Rhogogaster; species Rhogogaster chlorosoma. Next base: position 1,641,074 of record OX101803.1, read on the forward strand.
TAGTTTTCTCGTCCTGCGACAAAATTCTCGTCTTCTCAACTTACCTGATCCCGATTTCTCGCTGTATTTCGGTATCGCTTAGAGCACTCATTATAGCACCGCTTTTAACATTCGCCCGACACGCGGCGACGTACCAGGCAGGCATTCCCACCCATAATTCAAGCCACACTACTATTGTCGGTCCGTTCCAAAGCGCGAATGGTGTTCCAGCCTTCATAGCACCAGCCAACAATTCGTGACGTGAAGAATCCAATATACTGTGTAGAAAAGGAACGAGTTAGAACCGATTTTATAACGAAAAATTTTCATGTATCTCCCCGCGAATAATAAACACCTTTTCTTTTTCCTACGATCGAAGTCTCCTTTACCGCCGAGCGTCCCGGCCAGTGATATATTGTCTCCGTAATCTGCGTCCGCAGGTGTGCTGGCTCCACCCATTCCCGGAACATCCCCTGGCATGGTGGTGTCCTTTCCTTTGACCTGTTGGATTATTGATACGTGATTATTCTGTGACTTCAGAGAGAGAGAGAGAGGGGAGTCTCCGAGATATTAATGAATTAGAAAGTGGATAATAATATCTAGAATAAAAAGTGTAGTTTCGTTTTATATCACTTCACCTTTTCCTTTTTACTAAAGAATCTTCCGAGGCTGCTTTTTATTCCCTTTTTCTTTTGCGCAGCAGCGACGGCAGCAGCTGTAGCCGGACTCATGTTAGATTGCATGTGAAGATGAGAGCTCGAAAGTTGACCACTCGGAATTCCAACTCCGCCAAGATTATTCTTGTGTAAACTGTCCTGGCTGCTGTGGCGTGAGGACAATGGAGAAGGGGGAGTCCCAGAATTGAGTGCGATGTTGTTATGGTGTCCATGCCTGCTGCATGGAGCGCTAATCTAGTTTCTATTTCTACTCTAGGAGCTTTGTTTCTTTTTTTTTTAATTCTAAATGAAACTACGTTATTTTTTTTTTTTTTTGTTTTTCTCAACTCAATTAGGTATGTATTTATGTATGCGAATGATTGAATAGCCGGTGATATATATTCAAATATGGTGTATTATATTTCTATTCATGCATGCACGAGGGAACTTACAGAAATTGTGCCATCTTTTATTACTACTGTGATCGTTAGCGATAATACTTCAAATTTCAAAGCTTTACTGGCTTAGTCATGTTTTATAAACTAATGATTAATAAATTGGTAATAGTATACCTACTCGGAATTACATGTAAGACAGAAAAACCTGTAAACATGGCGTGCTGGATTACTATTCCAATAAGAATTTTGGTAAAGAAATTTTTGTATAATAATAATCAACCTTGTTTTCCCAGCGCCAATAGACATGTGAAATTCATTATTTTCCATAAGTTCCCTTGTTTGTTTGAGATTTCGATGTTTGTCATGAACGGAGCAGGTGGTTCCAAGATACATATCATGCGAATAAGGATCTATTATTTCTGAGAACTGATATAGATTCTTATCATCCGCCTTCCCGCTTATCCCAGAGTTTGTATTACTCTCAGATTCATTACTACGACTTGCCTCCGAGCTCTCAGTATCATTATCGCACAAATCGTCGACATACGTTGTATTAAACGACGTTATATTATACGGAATGCATGCAGTATTAGAATTTTTGGTTAACCTGTGCACGGAGTATCCGCTACTTGGAAATCCGCTCTGCCCTGTGCGTCTGATAGCATGAATTAACGGACAAGATGAAAATGGATTAAAATTTTATCTAAAGATCAGTCTGAGCAGATTGCATCTCTTTTTTCTTTTCCTTTATCTTCTTCATCTTATTATTATCATCATTTTATCCAAGTCTCTCAACCATACCTTCGTAATTCTTCCTGACTGTGAGCAAGCGCCTGTGCAACCCGCTCCAATCTCAAAGATCTGGCTGTGAGAGGAGAGGCCGCTCCGCTTCCACCGCTACCTCCGCCTCCGCTATCTCTTTCACTGACCGAATGCAATTCTTCTCCAGACAACTGCAGCTGCCACAGGCAGAAAGCATTATACCATTTTTGTTAAGTTATAAATATAATAGAAAAAGCTGTTCGTCTTCACTCGATCGGATCCGAATTGAGTCCACAATTTCGCGCCAAACTCAACAGACTGCAGAATATTTCAGAGAACAAGAGTCAGAAATTGAAGAAAAACAAACCTGGCTCGCTGGAAGAGACTCGGAAAGTTGGCCAGGGCTGACTAGCGATGCAGCATACTGATGGAGATGTGCTGGTGACATGGAAGCCGGTGCCTGCAAGAGAGAGATCGGTTTCTTTACATAATTCCAATAAAAGCCGATGATCCTGTCAGCCAAAGATATAACTAACGGTGTGATATTTGTGGAGGTAATCTCTGTTCGGACTGTGATGTGATTTTGGAGTAGAACGACCGCTCAAGGGCGGAGATGCTCGCTCTAGGCTTCGACCACGTGCGAGAAGGTTCATGTGTTCCAGACTTCCGACTCTAGACTCAAGTTCCTCTGCTCTAGCTTCGGTGCTCTGTTTCTCCTCCTGAACAAGTTATAGAATCATTGATAAAAACGTTCTCTAAACTCTCCGAGCGATTTCTTACCTGTATTAATCTTATCTCGTTATTTATAGCGTCTAATTGTTCCTGAAGCATTAAAGCCAGAGTTTGTGCATCCGTGTGACCAGTCGGACTAATAACATCGGCAGCTGAGCTGAAGAGGCTTTCGTTATCCCCGTCTCCTTCGGCGTCGCTAGAAACGTCAAAGGCTTGCTGTACGTTGGCTAAAACGTGGGCTTGCTGCAATTTTTCCCACTCTTGTTCGGCTAATGTACGAGCCACGTAGCCCTGGGGATAAGAAAGAAGAAAAAGATAAAAAGTGAAATATAGTTTGGAAAAAGGAAAGTCTAATCTACTTTTAGTTACACGAAGAATACCTTTGTCGAATCGTCGTCCATAGGAGGTCTCTTGACTCCTCTCCTCGGCAAAGAATGTGTATCGAAGCTACTGTGACTCGCACTTCTAGAGAAGCTGCCTGGATCTACAACGTTGGGAGAGAGGCTCCTTGTCAAAGCGTCTGTTTGTTGGATATTGAATGCAATTTCTTGCTGCAGCATTTGGCGTTTAACATTGTCAATTTCGAGCCTTGCCTTTCCAAGTTCTTTAACAATTTCCGTCTTCTCGTTCTGCAATTCTTCCGCAATCTTTCTAGTCTTCTCAAGCTCTTGGGTAAGCGCGTTCTTTTCCTCAAGCGCGTGCATTCTCTCCTTCAAATGCACTTGCAATCTTTCGTTAGACTCTGAAATATGGGAATGGCAACGGGGGGAAAAGTTAGAAATTAAATTACCAATTGATCAACAATTTTTTCCGCCACTTATCAGGCCTCGTATAATTACCCGACAACAGTTTGTCCACTGTAGTACTCAGTCGAGTGTTATGTTCCTCGTTCATTTTCAGTCGTTGATTAAGACGCATTACTTCAGCATTCTTTTCTTCTAGCTGAGCCTCTAGCCTTTGAATTCTGTCCTCAGCACTACCATGTCTCTCTTGAGCCTGCTTATGACATTATACGACAATTATTTCACCAGTTTATTGTCTGAAAGTATCTCGTCACCGTGATATCGCTATTCGTCAATTATTTCAGTACACATATGTGCCTTGGTAGGAATATATCACATAGTACCAATCTATAGCCAAATTGAACGAGGAAGAATACCCTCGTTTCTCAAACTTTGAAGATCCCTTTCATATCGGGAGAAGGAAAGTAACTCTAAATTTCAACATTTAAATTGACTTTCGTTCATTTATACAATAGAATTCTTAGGTAATAAGTAGAATGCGATAGTTATCTGGAGAGAAGAGATGGCATGATTTTTAGAAAACAGATAAGAATACATGCCATCGAAAATAGTGAAGTCTGGTTTATTTTTTCATGGATAAATTCATATTCATTCGCAGTAAGAAAAGGTGACCGATTTGTATATATTTTAACTTTATCTAAGCACAAATACTGCGAGACATTGATAAAATAATCAGCTACATGCCCGAAGTGATGAGACATAACGTAAAAGATGCATGCAAAATAAATGATTGAATACACAATGATAAAGAAAACTTTCAACTTCCCATACCTAGTGTCAAGGTATATCGAGGACCAGGTAGCAACTCTCACATCTCCACACTGCGACTATACGCTATGTCAAATTTATGGAGTATAAATTCTGGGTTTTAGCTACCTGGTGATCTGCGAACCTTGCGGTATTGATAGCTACTGATTAATCTACCATTTCTATAATTCTATGATATTGAGGTGATAGTCTGCAGGATATATAGTGCATGTTTGGTGAACTTGAAGAAAAGATATAGATATACAAGGAGGTGAGTGATCGAGAATAACAGAAGAGAAAAGTGAACGAACAACAGAATAACATTTAAGAAAATAAGAAGAAAAGTGTTGAAACGTATAGCTAGCGAGCGAGCAGACGTAGCAGCAGTGTGGTGATATGATTCGCCTGCGTACCTGGTTGGGCCTCCTCACCTGGGTCAGAGCCTCCATCCTCTGCTTTAGCTGCTCTTCCATTTCTGGCAGTTTTGAATATTGTGCCAGTTTCTGTTCAGCTAACTCTAGCTTCTCTTGTATCGCAGCTATCTTTTCTTCTTGGAGCTTGAACGGATTAAAAACAATAACAGCTAGATTAGGTATTCTGAAACTGAAGAACGAATATCGCATGAAATCAAGGCCGATTATTACCTTGAGCTGAGCTTCTTTGTGTTGAAGTTCTTGTTCCAATTTCTCATTGAGGTCGTGAAGACTAGTGGATTCTCTTTGAGCATTTAGGTATCGTTTTTCAAGAGTGGTAATTCTCTCCTCCTGGTCTTCTTTCTGTGCAACATTTTCCCTGAGGTCTCTTTGCAGCTTGACATTGCTCTCTTGAGACTTTAGGAGGTCCTTTTGGGCTTTGGATAACGTTTCTTCAAGTTCTGCAACTCGTCCGCTCATTTCTGCTACCCGACGTTGCCATGTGCTCAATTCGGTGCTCTGTAATATTTCGTAACAATGTCTAAGAATGTACGTCTTGTTCTATTGAACAGAGGTAATTGAATTTCGTTTGTAAGTGTGTTAGTATAGATGTCGAATACATAATTTAATCCATATCACGCTAACCATGCGATTACAATATCAGAATCACTAAGTATCATTCCACACTCCACAGTGCCGCATGCAGTTTACAGATTCTAATTTAACCATATCTCTCACACAAATAGGAATATAACAACGTTTCTTTTTTCTTTTACATTATATATCAAATAATTCAAGTAACTAACGATAACTAAGTTTTTAGCCTTTATCTAATTGAAAAACAGAAGACAAATAAATACTCATATGGAAAGAATACTATTACAACTCTGGCGGATAGACGTGAAGTTGTGAATTAAGAGTCCTACTGTTTTTTTCCCCCTGCCTAAATTCTCGTCTAAAAATTACCTAAACACGTGTCTCAACATCTGAACTACGTACCCTGTAAGCAATGGTATTGTCTGATCATATATGTATAGGAAAGATCCGTTTTATTTACTGTGTTTAATTTAGTGCTCAGGGCATTTGTTTGCTTTGCCTCATCTTACTCTGTATAGATAACTACCCGAATAGATTTTTGCCGTCGAGTGTGATGTATAAATAGAAGAAAGCAATAGACTAGCCAAATCCCGAATTAGAATCCGGCAGAACCTTTGGTAAGATTAGATCCGGTAGTAAGAAACTGTCTAGAGTATGAACGCGATCGATCCTCCTCAATTATTTCAATGTATTAAACGACGATAGGGTTCGGTGAATTAGGTAAGAACGAAGTATGGAATATAAGTGAATAGTGAAAACGAACTTTCTAATAGATACACACAGAGATAATTAGTAAAAAATGATTATTCTTCTATCGTTATTTATGGCAAGAATTATTGGATATTTATCGAACGTGATTGTTTAGATTATTTTCTGATCGGATACGAATGAGTGAGAATAATATTATTCATACCTGCTTGTCAACGGTAGCCTGCAAGTCTATTACTCTGACCGCAGAGTCTTGCTCGTTGGGATCTAGGCTGCCGTTGCTTAGCCTTGTTCCAGAGTTGGAGATACTTTGGTTTTGTTGTTGTTGCTGGATCCCTGGTGGGTCGGCCTGATTCTGCCCGATCACAACACTACATTCAGAATGCCTCGCTTTTCTCGCATTTATCTTTTTTTATTTTTGTTTTTTCTTCTTTACTTTTTACTTCATCATCCAATCACTCGCTAAGCTATTATACTATACTATTTTACTCATCTATTTACTTCCTCAGAGTGTTTTGGATGCTTTTCTTACTTTTCACAAAATCGACGAAAGAAAGTGAGAAAGAAAGGAAAAAAATAATAAAAACCAAATAATTCACAAGCCGTGAAAATTCTCTATTTCCTAATCTATCTAGGATGTTGCTTGTGATTCGATATATAGACAAGATAAATGATAACAAAATTAAAAAAAAAAAAACAAGAAATAAATTAGGACCCTTATTTAAATTAATTAAGAGAGAGAGAGAGAGAGTGTATTGCGTAGTCTTACCGGTGAATAATTGAGACGATAATGATGATTGTCATTGACAATTGATGTGATATAAAATTGAATAACATTCAGTCACAGTTAAAAAACGATCAGCCCAATGAATGAAAAAAAAGAAAAAACAAAAAGAAAAATAAAAGAAAAATTTGTAAGTATATCGATGAACAGTAATATAGTCAAAAGTCAAGCTTTAGAAGCAATTTATAATAAATAACGGATAGGTATAATATACGTTTTCCATAAGGAGCAAAATACTGTTTTTTTTTTTGTTTTTTTTTTGTTTGTTTTAAATACATACTAGCATGCAAGATATTAAAATTTTTGATTATCTTAATGCAACTAGGTAATATATTTATTATATTTATCATATTTATGTACGTATAGGTATATATATGTATATAAACTACTGCGCATTCATGATATCGATGCCGTGTATAGTGATATATCATTGTATACATATATGATGATGTCAGTGTATCCAAACACCTTATTCTATCAGATTTACATGAACCTACCTTATTCGACTGTTGACTATCATCCGTCTGACCATTTTCCTTGGGTCTATCTTCAATTGACTTCGGCGGATGTCCACTTATCTTATACTGTTGAAGCTGAGAATGTGCAAAAATTGAACCAGTTAAAAAAAAAGAGATTTCCCACTTTTTTCTTTTCTTTTCTTTCTTTTTTGTTCTGCAATCTATCTTCCAATTTATATAACAAAATTCGAAAACTTTACATCACCTCTTCTTTGGTATGGGCTAAGTCTTCCTCTAATGTTGTATTTCTTTCCAAAGCTACTCGCAACCGTTCGCGCACCTGTAATCAATCCTTCCAATAGAAAATGCAAATAATTTCAACCGATATGTCGGCTAAATTTGGGTAAAAATTGTTCAGATTTAATATTATTTGTACTGTTTTTCGAGATACAGAAGATTCTGAAAATGACAGAATCCAAGGTAAAGGGTGAAGGGAATATGGCTTCTTGTGAATAATATTCTACCTTTTCGTCCAAGGCCTTGTGATGTTCGAAGAGACTTTTTAACGCCTTTAGCACCTCGACCTCTGACGATACTCCTGATTGAGCGGCTGCTTGTCGTTTCACCACGGTCATTCTCAGCGACCGTTCGTGCCTTGATACTAAGCATTCTAGATGTTCTAATAAAAGCTGTGGGAATAAAAGTTAGAAAAGTTTATTAAACTAATAAAGGAAAAAAAAATTACGTTTTCATTTATTATAAATGATAAAAACTATTTGGAATAATTAATTTTCATTATTTCGATTACCCGAATCGCGTTATTATTGAATATAAAGAAGAATAAATAAAAACGAAAGTTTCATTCTTAAAATCAGACTTTTTAATAAATGATCAATAATTATTATTTATATACACATACCCTCGTATTATTGCGTTCAGCTTTTAACTCCGAAATTTCTTCCTCTCTCTCGAGAAGACTTTCGCGTGCCGACGTGAGTTCTTTAGTTAACTGGGAAAATTCCTGAAACAAGAAATAATTAAGAAATAATTAATTAAGTTGACAAATTTTCTTCGCGCATAACACGGACGGGTAAATTAATGTGTATAACTAACTGTGAGAAATCCCGCGTGTATATGTATAATATTATAAAACAGGGGATACAAACAAGATAAAGAATTACTTTTTCCTGACCTATAACAAACACCTGTTGAGGTATCGAAGATATGACTTTGTTTAACAACAAATACGCAATTTTACGTCATAAAATATAAAAAAAAGAACCCATTCGAGTCTCTTTTACTTTAAATATGAAAGGAAAAAAAGTGGAAAAACATTCTCATATATCTACGCGAATAATGATAGAAAATTCTATCGGAAATTATTTTCATTATTGTAATTAAATCGAAGCGAGGTATATGCATGTCTGTACAAGAGTGAAAGATAAAATAGTAAAAGAAAAAGAAAAAAATTTATCGCTTGCTAATGGAAAAAAATCACCCCTTGATACACTTGTGCGGGGTTTAAAGGGTTTTACAGCATTGTATACTAGGTGCACACCTATATATATATACCGATGCATGTACTGTATATATGGAAATATGCATATGTACATATATATACATATGAGTTGAATCAGGTAGTAGGTACCGGAAAGCACGAGTTGCACGCGTACGTAATATACGTATGTAGTACCGCACATTACCTGTCTGTCGTAGATAAATATATATATATATGTATATAATATTAATATGGGTATAGATGGATGTATGCATGTATGTATGTATGTGTATAGTATGTACCTATTTTCCCGGATGGAGCGAGAAGTGCTCAGTGTATTGATCAAGCGAGAGAGAGGAATAGGCCGCAAAACCCGCGTACGTGTCGATATTTATAGATAATAATATAATAAGAAAAAAAAAAAAAATTAAAAAACAAAGAAGAAAAAAATCGTTCTTTATTGTTTATCCTATACATAGGGTGGGTATACGTACTCGTAATCTCTGTACCTACTCTTTTTCATCCCCAGAATAAATTAAGTTGTATATAAAAAAAATTTTTTTATTTTTTTTTCATCTCGAAAATAAAAGTAGTCTAAAATTATTATCTTCTCAAATTCTTTTGAATAAGAAAATAAGAGAAAAAAACCAAGGAATACAAAAAAAAAAAAATACACATGCACGCATTCTATCGTCACCTGAAGCAGCAGGTGGTGAAGAGAACAAGAGCATTTTTTGATACCGTTGTGATTCTGGGAATCAGTAGTCGTACTCAATTCTTGGAGGTCTAAAATACGTTCGAAATTATTTTTTATCATTCGAAAGTTGTTGCAAGGATTGTTGCAGCACGTAGCGACAAGTACTTCCGATTCTTGCCTCTCCAGCTGTTCTTCATTCTTTTCGTAAATTCGTATATTTTTATCATTATTTTCGGACATTTTTTTCGTCCTTTCTTTCTTTCTTTCTTTCTTTCTTTCTTTCCTTCTTTTATTTCTTTTCTTTATCTAGAGCCGATGCTCCAAATTCTATATCTGGCCTTCTGTCTACATGTATTATGGCTATACATATATGAAGTGTATCGTCGATTTACCACGCTGCTCTCGCAACACGTGCGTGTAACGGGGATTTTCCCGCAGCACGCGAGCTAACAATGAAAAAAAAAAATACACTTTTTATTCCAATCCAAAGATTTTCGAAATTTTCAAAAATGATAAATCCAACTATGATTCTCATCCTTGTTGTTTTTTTTTTTTTCCTATACATTTAAAACATCTGTTTTTGTCTATTTCGCAGGATGTGAGTGATGACTAAAAATAATTCATTTTAATCGCGACCCTTTCTACGGAAATATAGGATTTTGAAACGTTTTTTTTTTTTCCGAACGATAAATCTCAAGAGGATTAATTTGACCACTTATTGCTTTCGATACGATTAATACAATCAGAGTTATCAAATACTAAACGAATACATGCGTGAGTTTTAAGTCTCGGAGTTTTTGCTTTTCGTTTGAAAGTTTTTTCAATCCCCTTATGTAGACGTTTTTGGGAAAATGCCCGTTTCTCGAAACTGTGATTTGATAATATTTAAATTCGGAATTTTTCACCCTTTAGAATTCTAAAAATTTGTAACTTCCACCCGTCCCTTTTCTTTTGCTTCCGAAATATTCTTCGAAGTAGAGTATTAAACAGAAGCCTAATGAAATAATAAATTAACCATAGGAAATAAACGAGCTTTATAGTATATATCTATATGTATTGTGTCTATATACTACATCCCATATATAGGTAGGTATAAAAGGTTGATAATATACCGAGAGATTGACAAATGGATAACTTATCCGAACACGCGATTCTTAGACAAAATTAGATCGACAAGAAGAATCACTATCGTTTTATGTCAGTCCCTGAAACGCCTGAGACACTAAAACCCTGCACACACTCTTACAGCGTAAGTTGCCAAGCGGCAGGAGTGAAACAGTTGATAAAAAAACGAATTGTTAAGATCGATTGTATGATTTTTGGGGGGAAAAAAAATAGAATGAAGATATTGAATCGAATAAATCATTGTTCTTTTATTTATTTTTTTTTTCTTTAAGAACACTGTGAAATTTGTATCCGTTCTCTTTTTCCCAATTGTGAATAAATGAAGAAAAACAAAGGGGAAAGAAATAGAAAACTCGTCTTTACGCTCCCGGTTCAAACGTGGTGAACCCGCGGGACTTTGTATATAATGTAAAGGGTAAAAGCTAAAAGCAGTAGCAGAGTCGACGACGACGACGACGACGAGGACGACCGACCGACCGACGTCGTCGTCAGAACCTCTTGCGAGGTGAAGCGCGCAACCCGCTTTGTAAACACAGTATGTGCAATACCTCGCCGTTACCAAACAGAGCGACCCGTGCGTCGTTCTACCAGGGTAAAGTAAACTACTAGCCGAGGGTAGAATAGGCAGGTAGCGCAGACGCCGACTGCCGACTTTCCACTTTCCACTTTCCACTTTCGACTTTCCACTTTCGACTTTCCACTCCTCCACTTTGGGCTCCTCTTATATTTGGAGAGAAACATGCTATCGAGAAGAAACGAGGGGAAATAAGAAGATAAAAGAAGAGTAAAAAGTTAGAGAAATCAAAGCGATAGGGAGAGAGAGAGAAAAAAAGGAAATTCGAATCTTGGGCTTTGCGTCATCTGAGCTAGTCAATCTGAGAAGAAATTCGGGTAAATCTGTATACATAAAAACGAAGATTTTCATAGGGTGGAAAGATGTGTTCAGACTTATTTATCAACATTTCTTGTCACCATTTTACCTAAAACTTGTCTTTTTTTCTCACCCTCTCTCTTTCTCTCTCCCTTTTTCTTCCAAACTGGTATAATGAACGGAAAATCTTAACGATTATTTCCACAATGAAAATAATTATTTTATGTTATTATATGGGATGAAATAAAAAATAAAACAACACTGTACATAGTTTCGTTTTTAAGTAATACTGACGTGCATGTGTATCTACGATCTAAACCCATATCCGACAATCGGATTGAGAAGATACATATGTATAGTATGAGCTTATAGTTTTAGTCGCGACGTCGCAAAGCGGAGCGGATATTGTCAATAGCTGTTTTGCTTTTTTTTTTCTTTTTTTTTTTTTGTATCGATTTATCGATGTATAGTTAGAAGAGTTTTATTGCTTGTGTCTATATGCGGCTATGTATAATGTATATAAATATATGTATACAATTATACATAAGCTATAGAGATGTGAAGATAAAAGTATACTTCATCGACTTAAAATATTAAGTGATGAAAAAAACTCTTCGATATAATTCTGTACTTTTCGATTTCTTGATAATTTCAATTTTGACAAAATTTCCCTTGAAATTTTTTTTTTTGTATAGCCGAATGATACGACATTATACACGTATACCTATTCGAAAAGGTCATTTTTATACACTGTGTTAGAAAAAAAAGAATATTAAGATAAATATATTTAAAGAAATTCTTTTCCCGCAATATATATGGTCACATAGATATTTAAATTTTCAATATAAACCACCAGGGGAAGGAAGATGTCTCTTAATATCCATAATAATATTATAACAGAAAGACAGAAGAGATATAATAAAGAAAAAGTTGGTTAAAAAAAAAAATCTTACGAAAGATATAAGAGCGCGAGTATAATATACTATAGCTACAGGTATATAAGTTTAGCAATGTAGGGAAATGTGTATATGTTTTGGTTATATATATGCAGTGAAAATATCCTGTATAATATAATATAACTACCTAATCCTCGTACCTTATATCCCGAATAGGTACAAGTTCGTAAGTATATTCATATGCATTTACATAATAATAATAATAATAATAATGAAGGGATGTGGTTGAAAAGAAAGAATAATAATACCTATGTAAGACTGTATTAAATTCGTACATAAATTAGAGTGACAACTTTTTGACCTAAAAATTTCGTAATTCTTAGTATTTGAGGAAGCCTCTAAAAATTTGATTGCGATCGAAGAATTTGGAAAAGTCGCTCAAGAATTAGGAAGATAATTTTTACTTTTATAAATATATAAAAATATAAAAAAGAAAACATTAAACGACTATATAACTGCAGAAATCGTCTGTAGCGTATCAGTTGTAATCACTGCACTTTCCATACATAATAATACAGGTATAGGTATATATCCGATGAAAATGAGCTATAAATCGATAACTGAATTGGAGAAAAAAAATATATGTACAAAAAATATGAAAAGAAAAAAAGAATCCCCGCTCGACTGCATTATGTACATGTGTTAGATATACAAAGTTCTTATCTGTTGATTCTACGATATCAAAAAAGTCGAAGGTAGATTATTGCTGTGAGCTAAAAAGGTATGATATGAGATAAGAGGAAATATAAGGTGTAAAATGAAACCAGCTGTTTTATACCGACATACACTGTAAGTTTTAGGACGATATTAGCAACTTCGTATATATACATCGCGATATATTAATGTTTATTCACGGGATTGTTCATTTATTATTTTTCTCGAATAATACCTATAGTTATAATATACGTGTTATAATAAATATTATATTTTTGATAAAGTTCAAATTCAAACTATTATAAATAATAAAGAAATAAATCGGCGATGGCTCTAAATATAGCCGAATGCAGGATTACTACCTCATCTACTCGCGTCTGCAACAGTCCTACAGATTCGGCTGACTTCGATCTTCACAAATATGCAATACGAAATGGAATTCGGGTGAGAATTATAATTAAATTCTGATATTATTAGTTCTATCATATTATTTTACGAAGTCTGATTCATATAAACAAACTACCAAGTGCCACATATAATAAATATGATAAAATTAATGAAATTATTCATACGTATTCGTATATTTTTCAAAATTGACAGACTTTCTTCATTTTATTTTATTATGTTTTTTTTTCTTCTATATCTCTTAATAACCCGATTCGTTTCACGGATTCAATCGAGATTTAATCCTTTGAATATTTTTGTTCCTTTATTCACGAAATAATAGATAAAAAAAAAAAATGATAAATGATAAAAATAAATTCAAACGCGACTCTATTATATCGACGAAGCACAAGTACATTATGTCTTCTTCGTCTGTAGGTCAAGGCAGCGCGCTACAATACCACAACAAGTTTTGCCAAACCATTCTCTCTACTACTTTTCTCTCTCTCTATATATTACGAGATAACGTTACGTTCAACATCCTACTATACATATACCTAAACGCGTAAGGATTATTACTTTCCATCGGGTAGTCGTCTCAGCCACACCTAAATCCGTGTACCTCCTTCCAAAGAATTTATATTAGCAAATATTGCCATAGAAGTGAGTATACAGGCTCGTACATAGAATTGAAACGAAATATTTTTTCGCAATAAAGCAAGAAGAAAAAAGAAAAAAAAAACTAAAAATGAAAAATGTCTGTTTTATATTAACAAACTAATTTTTTCTTCTCCTTTTTATTATTCCGAAACAGATGGAGAGACGAGTGTTTCCCTGCACATCGTCCGATTACGTAATCGAGGTATCGGACAAGCTTCGTAAAACCGAGATAGTCGATATGTTGGTTGAAAATTTCCTCCACGACGAGACGTTGATTAAAAGTCTCCGCGTGAACGCCGGTGATTTATCAAAATCCGAGGAGAACGATTTGCTATCTGACGAACGTCTGTTAATGGAAACGGTAGTTGACACTGGCACGGTTTTAGTAGCGATTAACAAATCTACAAACCGCATAGCTGGAGCGTTGATAATAATTGTTCACGACCGTGATAAGGAGATAGAAAAAGGTGTCGATAAAAAATCACACCCTTACGAGGGTCAGTTAAGATCAGATGTGATAAAAGACTTTTTTAAATATATAGAAAAAATCGAGACCCTAAGCCCGGATATAATTTTCGTTAAATATCCAAATTGCAAATTGTACGCCGAGTTCGAATTGATAGGTGTAAACAAATTGGATCGGAATAAAGGGATCGCTTTGGATTTATACAAAGCTGGATTATCCGTGGTTAAGGATATACCCAATGTCAGTGTACTGTGCGGTGTTTACACGTCGATTTATAGTCAAAAAATTGCGACAAAAATCGGCAAGGAAATTCTCACGAAATTCGACGTTACCGAATTAAAGGACGATAGTGGTAGACCAATTTTTCAAGACACTAAACCACACAATTTCATCACTCTCATGGCCATGGAAATATAAATCTGTATATAACACCTATAATTGTGTTTTATGAAATGTTTATTCTAATTACTGTATAAAAAAAAAAAAAAAATGAAAAAAGGAAAAGAATTTTTTATCATTATATTTTTATATTATTGATTATATATTATTCCCGAATTTTAATTCACAAAATTTGTCTCTTTAAATAATTTCCAATTTTTTTTTTTTTCATCGTGTATATATTCAGATTACATCACGCACGATTTTGTTACGTACGCGCGATACCAGCTATACTCTCCAAGTTATAGCTCTTCGTATACTATAATGTATGTATATGTATAGGTATATATATATATAACCGTGGGAGAAAGGAATTCGAGATTTAATGGGCATCATAAGGCCATGTGCCTGACTATAAGTGCATAATATCTTTACTTTATCATCTTCAATCTTTGTATAATTGTCGTATAGTCAATACTAAACCTCGATATAAATCTAGTATATATACGATATCGCGTAGTTTATAAAAAATTTCTAAAAACAATATTTAATAATAATAGTAAATAATAATAACAGGATCGTGAAAATGAGTGACTTTGTCGATTAAGTATATATTTGCAAAAATAAATGCATACAGAAATATATAAGTATAGGCGGGTATTATATGTATATAGTTAAATCTGGATGCACGTACAGGGGGTAAAGGTAAAGGCGAGTAAGAGGTCAGAGGCGGAGAGTATGAAGGGTGAAGGGTGTTTCATTCATGCGCCGGAAGTGAGTATTGATCGGTAGCGCAGCGTGCATTGCACCCGGCCAGTCCTCGCCCTCCTCCTATACATACCACTTCGAATCCCACTCGCGATATATTCGCGACGCCGCGAAGTATTAGAGACGTATAAAAAAAAAAAATAATAATAATAATAATAATATTCTGTATAAGCATAGGTTTCATAGCTACGAATTGCATCTCTTGTTAATCAAATGAATCCCTGTTCTTTTTTTTTTTTTTTCAATTCTTAGAGATTTGGCAATTATATTAATGAACCAGGTATAGAGCGATATTGTATTCTTCATTATTATCTTTATCTTTATCTTTATCTTTCTCTTTCTCTTTCTCTCTACATCTTGTCTTCACTTTTCACATAACCGCTAATTGTTTTCCATCTAGACACGTACGTTATAAGTTAGGGATGAGTTAGAGGTCGTTAACATATTTCGTAAGCGCGTTAATAAATATTTGAATAACGATAATTAGTATAGTAGAGCGACTAAAAGCTGAACTATATTGTACCTAGGTATATCATTAGCTACGGCTCGAGTGATGATAATAATTAATGATAATTGACAAAAAAGGGTATTATCGCAGTCATATTCGAGTCTATTTCCCTTCTCGTATATACATAAATAATCTAATAAATTTGATTCCCAAATTTTCATAATTCTAATATTACTGTCATTCGTATCATATGCTATATATATCCTATATACACTATACAAGGTATATACAATTATTCTCTTTCTCTTTGTGAAATCAGACCGAGATATAAAATAACTAGATATACCTCTATACCTATATACCGCACACACGTGTAACGGACGACAAATCGGTCAGGCGTGTTGCACCTCGCCTTGCTCTTCGCAGTCTAGTTACTTCTGGGTTAGGTAATAATTATAATGATATAGTAATAGCAATGATGATGACAATAATAATAATGACATTAATCATTATAGAGGCAAAAGTCCACGCCTCTATTAAAAAAAAAAAAACAGATAATAAATATAAATTCGCTTCGATAAGTTTTATATACGGTAAACACTGTGACCTATATGTACACATGAATTTATACCTAGAGATACATTTTACCCGGTTTTTTGAATTAGAATTAGAATTTTTTTTTTTTTTTTTTTGTTGTTTCAATTTTTTGAAATTGAATTGAGGGATATTAAAGAAGAAGAAATCTTAACATGTACATACAAGATAATATGATAATGTTGGTATTGGTACATGAAGAGAAAAGTTATGATAATGAAAATATTCGAATAAGAAAGAGCTAAATTCGATCGTTTAGATCGTTTTTCCTCATTTTTTTCCCTTTTCTGTCTGTAGTGTATATTATTATAGATGCAGTTATGCAATCGATGTTATTTATACCAATTATACGGCGGCGACAGTCACAGCTAACAAATTAAACTACGTCCGTCCGTCTCGAAGACTGCACCTTTATACTATAACTACTATAATACTATACTATTACGCGATTAAATAGCATATCTGGAAACTTGTACGATTCGTTTTTTCGTCATTATTCCTGTTACCAGTCGATTATTGAATCTGATTTTCCTTTTTATTTTTTCATTATAATTTTTCAATAACGAACTTTGAAAATAAAACGTGTTTTCGTCTCTGCTTCTTCCCATAAAATAATTTAAAAAAATTCTAATACATGATTCTATAAATAAAAAATTAAAACTTTGAATCAACATTAAAGCATCTTTTTGATTATAAAAATAATTCCCTTTAAATCTGTCGAGTTTTATGTATTTATTTTTTTCTTCGAAAACGGGAATATCGCGAGTTCTGCAATTTTCGGAATTAAATATCGTTTATACGATAAACGGAATGCTTGCCAAATTCGGTTTGAATTAATATATATAATCTGGTATAGAATTATTAATAATACAGACTATATCATTTGCCGAACAATTTACTATCTCGCGTATTTTCGCGATATATAGCCACCCATATGTATGTGTGTACGTGTGTCAGAGGAAGCGCAGAGAGCGTAGTACAGTAGACCAGCGGAGGGCTGAATCGATCTCGTCGAGGCATCCCCTAAACCCTCACAGCATTCAATGCTGAACCTCCGCGTTTTCCTGGGACCGCGGATAGCTTGGTGTACGGTTAACGATTAGCGATCATTGTCGATCGCGAGTTTGGGAATAAAAATTAAAAAAAAAAGAGAGAAAGAGAAAAAACAAAAAAATAGAAAATATTATATATACATTTTTTTTTTGTTCCTCTTCGTCTACTTTCTATTTTTTTTTTTTTTTTTTTCTCTCTTCCGAGACTGAAATGATCTCTGCATAGATATATATCGACACAATGTATATACGGTATATATATATTTATGTATATCTATATGTGTGTACGCGCGTCTAGTACACGGATCTAATTGTGTGACATGCGCGGCTATAATTAAGTCGGTTAAAAAGCAGACACCGGAAATGGGCACGGTTTGTACAGAGTGTACATACACCACTGGGTATATCTACTTTTGTTCAGGTTCTACTATACGGAATAGATGGAGATAAAAAATGTACAAATCTTCCAAAAAATATCAGATCTGTATATATAGAGCGCGATCGCGTAATATTCGATTTCTTGTAATTCGAGCTAATGATAGAGATTTTGTTTCTTATCTTATGATATCAGAATCGTGAGAATTTCTTACTAGAGTTTTCTCAAAATAAATATATTTCTTTGAGAATATTTTATTTCTCACGCAATTAATAAAAATACTTAAACAGAACACCTACGTGTTCTCATTTCATTGAGAATGATTATTATTGTTGTTTATATCCAGGGGACATTAACCTAACCCTTAACCCTTAACCCCTAAACTGTTATAGAAGTGAATGAGTAAGTAAGTAAGTAAGGAAGAAATTGTTTTGTCACATGACCTTAATCGTTTCGTAAGTAGTGTTGTTCGGCTAATGTTTACTTTGCGTGAATAAATGGTGTGTTAAAGTTTTCTCTTTTCTTTTCTTCGTAAAACATTGAAATAGCCAGAGGTTATAGCTTCAATTTGGTATTATATGGGTTACGCAGATAACTCAAACAACAGAGATAACAATACGTAGTTATAATATGAAAATAATGATATCCATGAGTTTGAAAAATTCCGATAAAATGAAAGAAAAAAAGATACACATATTATATAAACAGACGTACGCGTGTATACAGGCATATATATATATATACCAATATAGTAAATATAATTCTAAAAACTTTCTTTATCTACAAAGTCGTGACACTAGGTCATGCGGATTAATCGAAAGTAAAACCTCGCGGCGTAAAATAGATATCGACATTTCGTGTTTAATATTGATAAATAAATATAATGAATGTGATGATAATTTGACGGAGTATATTTCCCATACGAGAAGAGAGACGAGAGACGAGAAGACAGGTTCGATTAGCACTCGATCAGAACCGAGCAGGTATATTACCGCGTGTAAAATGCAGATAGACAAGTACCTAGTCGTTGAATGAATTGGGCATTGAATGAATGACAGCCCTTGACAGCGTGCTGGCTCTCCACAGGCCCCTGTTTCGCGAAAATGGCGCTAGGCCCTCTTACTCGCCAATCAATAAACCTCGAAATATCTCGCATTTCGAGGTCGCCGCCACCACCGACACTACCACTACTAAAATCACCGATATAAACGCGACAGCTCGATGCTCTTGGCTGCTGCCTTAGGGCCTCAGATTTTCTACGATTTTCTACGATTTTCTAAATCAGAATTTGGAATAAATAATACCACGTCGATTTACCTATTCGAGAAACAGTTCGCGGAAACAATTACTAACTTAGATAATAAACTTCGATTTCTATTATCCTATTTCTTTTTTTTTTTTGTTATTTATCTCATTATTATTGATCGTGAATATCGATCGATCGAAGAAACTAATTGAGGGCGTTTATCTAGTCTCTTTTATTTCATTTATTGTATCGACAATACCTGGGGAATGTTGGCGTTTATTTGTCGGTTGAGGGCGTCTCGCTCCTTTTCAACTTCTTGTAGTCTCGCTTCGGCCTCCTGTAAACGTTCCTGACTCTCCCTTAGAGAGTCCATAAGCTTGTCTCTTTCATCTAACATAGAAACCATCAGCTGTTCAAAGTTAGCATCTTCACCGGAGAACTGTGAGCTCCTTTGACTGATGCTGTCTTCCGAAATGGTCGGCATCACGTCACACATCATGTTCCACATTTTATTTTTTCACACAGGTTAAGACTAATGCTTTAGAAACAAGACGAAGAATAAATTTATTTCTTTTTTCTTTTATTTTTTTCTTTGTTATATCTAACACACCCTCGCTTTGACAAACGATTTAGATTCTTCAAGATTTTATGCAATTTTTATTATCCCTTTTTTATATTCAACCATTCAATAATTATGTTACAAGCCCGTTTTTCCTTCTTTTTTTTTTCTTTCGTTTCGTTTCGTTTTTTTTTTTTTATGTTTTTTAATTTTTTTAATTTTTAGACACACTTCTTATCACACTTCATTATTATTATTATTATTTATTCAAATCACTATACAATCACGCACAATATTTTATTTATATTATTATTTTTGAGGACTTTTAATACAGCCTCCTTGGGATAGGGTAGCCACCGCCACCACCGCCGCCGCCGCCGCCGCCGCTGGTGCTTATTTGACAAGACGAGGTGGTAAAAGCCTCGTTATTTCACATTAGAACCTTGTTATTACCGAAAATTAGGGCACGGGAATAGCAACAATTGCTTACAGTGACACAGCGACACGTACAAATCAATGCAACAGCATATTAACGACATTATAGCCGTAAAACTATACTGACACACCTACAAATTCCTACCACCCAGCCTACACTACTCCATTTTCGATACCGGCGGCCATCTTCCTTAGTGACGTCACACGTCAGATTTCAAGTTTCAACAGGCATGGAACAACGCCGTTACAGAGATAACAGATAACTACACCTTGTACGCGGACGGTTTTACAACTAACGTACATCGGGAATTTGCAAAGAGTTAAAACGATCTTGGATAGAGATTGAAATACGTTAAAACAGTTCATTTATATTTTTATAATATCGCCAATAGAAAGAAAAAGAGAAACGAGAAATTTCCGTTAATAAACAATCAAACTCTTGGTAATGCAGGTAATATGTTTGGCCGGTAAGGTAGAGCGAGTCTTTTTATCGACGGTTTGAACGGTTCGAGAAATCTCGCAGTCCAAACATGGCTGACGATAGTGGTGGTTGGTTTTCACTAAGATTAATTAATTATTTAATTGTTTATTATTCCGTACAAAGATGTACTCGGTTTATACTATTTTAGATAAGTATAAATATTATTTAGTGATATGCCGGGGCCGCGTAAAGCGGCAAGGCGAAGGCTGACTTCGCATGAAAACAACAAGAAGAGTTTAGGAGGTTAGAACCGATGCTTACTCGGCTTGCATTGATGACGAAATATGTCCTCATGATCTAATACATTATTTAATATCGCTTAACCATTCTTTATCGATGCAATACGTTTCCCTTCCAGATGTTACGTTAAATGATTTCGCTAATTCCCCGTCAGGCAACCACGCGAGACTAAAAAAATCAACAACAAACGTGTCATCTGAAGGTTAGATAGTTCCTAACATCTGTCAGAATAATTTCTATCGGCTATTTCATTATTATTTCGCAAATTTAATCACGACGAAAAATTTTCTCTTCAATTCGGTTTTTTCCACTTCCGTCGTTAACCCAGCCTCTCTTATTTCAGTCAAACAAATAATAACTAAAGAAGAGGATAATCGGGCGTGGGACGAAAAGCTTGACGATTTTGAAGGAGACTTTGAGCTTGTAGAGCAGGAAAATGAAGACGGAAAAAAAGGTGAATTCGTATTTTTATTATTACACGAATATTATTTCATTTCAATAAAAAACGACTCGAAAATTATTTCACCCGTTCAAATCTGTGTCAAAAATTCTTCAGTTATTATAACAACGGTAATTAATTTGCAGAAGTTGTTCTAACCAAGCAGACAAAACCTCGGCGAAGAACTAAGTCCGAAGAACCGCCGCCCGACGGCACAGGTGAGAATCTAGATTTACTAACTTGTCAGAATTTAAACGAAGAAAAATTGATTTTGAACTTTCTGCTATTTTCATAAAAAAAGTTGTGCAAATTTCTTCCAAAATTATCAACAAGCGAGAAATTTCAGGATATTCATCTACGGAAAGCTTGGAGGCAGATTTCTTCTCGTCTGATTTAACTCGAATATTTGATTTCGTTTTTACAGGCGTTCAATACCCGCTCGATGTTTGGTTCCTAATATCGGAATATATAAAGCCGGAAGATGTGGGGAGATTCGCCGGTATATGCAAGAGCGCTTTTCACGTAGTAAATACAGCTAAATTTTGGTTTCACATGTATAAACGGTAAATATGAATTGTTTCAATCACAAACACTAGGGTTTTATCCCATCTCTTTTTTTTCCACCGTCATTGATTGCCCTGTATGTGTTAGCTTTAAACAGTTTTAAACTACTTTGCTTCATCCGTAGACTGAATTTAGACACATTATTTTCTTCGTTTATATAAATTTTAAATATACATCAAATTCTAATCAGTTCTCTTAAAAATCGTATCTTTTCGCCAGTTTGTTGATTGAAAGTATCAAATTTCTATAAAACCGGGAAGTCTTGTCTCACAAGCTCAGTTTAAACTCTTTGTCTTACTTATCCCTCAGATTCAGTTAAACAGAAAAGATTCTAATTACTTTAATCGACAAAAAGTGATTGTTTACCATATTCAAAGTTGAGAAAATGAAAAAAATTCCTTTCAATATCATTATAGAATTGAAAAGACACCATTGTGCATAGAACTTCTTCTTTTTCGATAATCGACCAGAATTTCGGATCTGAAAATCTCCTGTTCCAAGACCCTCTCCACGACCTGATTTTAGCACACAGGAATTTTCTACCACCTTTTCTTCCTTTCAGATTTTATAAATCTACCGCTGGCCTCCCAGAACGTTTACAACCAGAGTGTATGGTGCGTTTGTACAGCCTGAGATCTTGCGTTATAAGAACACTGCATTACATCTATTTTCCGCAGAGAAGAAACCACCAGAGTCCAGACGCTAGTCTTCAAGAAGAGCCTCATTCCTTGTTGAAACGTCAATGCAGCCTTATGTGGCACCAAGTAAGTCTTTGCGATTATTTACTCATTCGTTGTAAGCGTTTACTCGTTTCATATGTTTGTTTCTTTATTTCTTTCTTTGTTTACTTCTTCATTTTCCACTCGGTGTAAAGGCAAGCACACAGAGCGGCACGAATGTCGATATCTAGAACAAAAAAACAAAAAAAAGTGAAGTGGAGCTAAAATTTTTTTGAAACCTTTTATTTTCTCGCTATTTGAACGAATCTAATTACTTAAACGAACTATCCTCCTATATTGAGACTGTCTTATTCCAGAAGGGTAAAAATCAGTGGTTCTTCTTCTTTAAATTAAAAGAAGTATCCCTGAGACGAGGGATCTCGTCTCGTAATTCAGAAGTCAAACCCCATCGTCCGGATCTTATCGAAATGCTAGAAGACGTGTCTGCTAATCCAGAAGACAGGTGTAAAATTTTACAGGTAATCGTCGCTGAGGTTTACGGCAAAAATATGCGATATATTTAGAACCTCGTCATTTACTTGCTTTATCTATTTCAGATAACGTGTCTCAAGTATACATGGACTCCGCTGGTAATAGGCCTAATTCTACAATCAGTGTCTATGACCTTGTCGCCTGGTTTTTGCCATCATCGTTTACAGCTCGGTTTTGGAACCGCTTTAACACCTAAGACACCGCCTTCCCAGATGATACTTTTAGACGGTGTTGTAGGGGTCAGAGTTTTGGATTGGTGGCACCCTTTGTATCCACATCAACATGCCGCGTCAGCTGTGTTACTGCCCTCGGACGATGCTTGGGATTAGCTTAATCGTTTGCTTAGTTTAAGTGTATTTAAAAAAAAAAAAAGAAACAACAACAACAACAACAACAATGACAGGGATGATAATGTGAAAAAATTAATACAACAAATATCAATAACGAAGAGATAATAAAAGAAACTAGTTTTAAAGAATTAAATACGATTTCGATTGATAATAAATAATAAAAAATAAAAAAAAGAAGAGAATTTTTTCGAGTAAGTTTTTTGTTTTTTTTTTTGCTCAGAGTTGATGTTGTTTTTATTCAGCTTCTATTTTTCTTTTTTTTTTTCTTTCATTTTAGTTTTTGTCATAAAATTATTCAAACATGAATAGAGCAGAATCGGTTATACTATAATTAGGCAATGTCACACGGTAGCTTCTGTTTGTGCCCTAGGTTTTATTCGATTAAAGCGAAAAACAAAAAAGTTAAATATTAGTTTCTTTACTTGTATAGGAATTGAATTCAGAAAATTCTTAGCGAAAATATCTAGAGAAACTGTTTAATTCCAATCATAAATCATGAATCGATGTTTCCTTTTTCTTTTTTCTTTTAGCTTCGCCATGATAAAAAATCTGGAATAATTGTTATAAAAATATATAATTATAACAACCGTGGGACGTTGGCGTCAGAATGAATATTCTTTATCGTAATAGGAGTATCGTTATTGGTCCTTGCGTACTATCATAGTCTTATGGGTTTAGAAATTGAAGTGTTCAATTTCGTTGATATCGTTGAGGGTTTAATTAATTGAGTTATATAATTATATATGTCTATTTTCATCTTGTTAAAGATAATTATTTTTGATCATCAACAATCATAAATAATTAGTCGTTTATTATATCTTCTATATGCTCTATTATATGTATATATAAATGTAATTAAATAATTAGATAAACATATTCATGATATATGTATATCTATTTAATTATATTATATCTATCTGTCTGAAATACATTATTTAGGATTATATTCGTTTATAATTCATAAGACTTTATTGTTATATCGGATAAAATTAACTCTTGTAGAATACTTCTCACTATCCCTTTCCTTCCCTTCCCTTTCCTTAAATTCTTTCTCATTTTTGTTCTTCTATTGACAACAATCAGACATCTTTATCGCGTATCTTTGCCTTTTATACAAAATACAACTTTCTTCGTTCTTTTTTTTTTCCTGTTCTTCAATTGTATAATGTATCATTATATAAAATCATCATTGAGAAATAACCACTGAGAGAAAAATTTATCAGAATAAAAATTCTCAGCAATATATGTCTTTATTGTTGTTGAAAGTTTTTCTTTATTTTTATTCATACTTTTCGATATCCGCGATTTATGAGAATTAGGTTCGAAAAATTCAGAAGACAATTCGACGTTCTAATTAGCAAATTGGCTAACTCCACTTTTTTTCGAAAATCGTTTTTTCGTATTTATTTCTCTTAAATAATTATTTCTCAACCGAAAATACAAGAAAACGATTTTCGAAAAAAAGTGGAGCTAGCCAATTTGCTAATTAGAACGTCGAATTATATTTTCATTATACATATACGAGGTATTCCATGCCAACTCTATCAACGATTTTCAATGATATATGAATACCTCAAATACATATATAGATATTTTTTATTTCGTTACATACGATTATATACTGTACTGTAATTTCTATGCGGTTAATCAGTTTGACTATATTCTTTTTCTATTATTTTCTTTTTTCCTTTCAGATTATCACTATCCGTGAATTATACCTAGATAGCTGGAGACACGTATCACTATATCTACAGGATAGAATTTGTTTCTTCTTCTATATTCATAACGTACGAAATAACAACTGCACTTCTACAATGGATATGTGTGTATATATTTTTCAAAGAACTCTGGACGGGTCGTATAGTCAGTCTACGTGTCTCGACTGTAAAACGGTAAGTGCTACACGTACATTACTTGCAGTTCATATCATATACGGTATAGTAATCTCTACCTGTGTAAAAGCATATTATATGCGATCGTGCCAAGCTGTTATACGTGTTATTATATCAGTTATAAAACTATTCTTACATAAACGAAATGAAAGAAGAAAAAAGAAGAAAAAAATATGCATTAATATATACAAGGAATGAAATATAACCAAACAGATTTATTCTCTTTATTATTAATAGATCGACGTATGTGTTAAAATAATTTCTTTTTTTTTTTAACCTAAAATCGTTCCGATAGCTTGACATCATATTTTCCATTAAATTTCAACGCGATTAAAGAACATCGCCTCGGACATCGTAGTATTCGTATATATATATATCTATATACGTAAGCGAAGAGCTGTTGTATTAAATGCGATCCCGTTGATTATAATTCGTAAGACCCTTAACGATGTTATATTTCATTTACGTGTATAATATACTAACCGCTACGTCGTTGATAATAAACTTTCGAGTTATTATTTCGAGGACAGGAAAAATGAATTGTCTTTACCTTTTCTTTTTTCTTTTTTTCTTACTTTTTACGATATTACACGTAATAATGTAGGTACAACGTCGAATTTCTTTCTCTAATTTCTTCTTTTTTATATCTATATTCAATGTAAAGTAAATAGCTTCGGGTACCGCGGGCAAAGGGAGAAGCGTGAATCAGAGATTAGCGAGAAATTGAACCGTGTGAAAAAGAAATATATTACATACAAATTTCTTTACTCTTGAAATCGCAAATTTTTATTTTATCAGTTAGGCCCTGTTACCGGAAAAAATGATAGACGCGCTTTGTGAATAATCGAGGAGCCGTTCTCGGTAATCTAAAATAAGTATATATATACCTATATATATGTACATATATAAATAATAAAAAATGAAATAAACGGGTGTTGAAATAAATTCCGAAATACGTATATAATTAGATATACGTAAATGAAATATATAAATCGTCGAGGATCGGGTATAATCGTTAAATTTCTTTTAAATTCTAAAATTACACGGCTTAATTGTTTCAAATACGATTAAGCTGCAGCAGGAGGTATTTAGGATCGTTTATACAAAGTATATTACTGCCTCAAGGCAGTATCGGGTGTTAAAATTGACTCAGTCAACAAATCTTGCAGTAATTTCGCTACATACAGATACCTCTATATAGGGTGTATATATACCTTATATACCTGCCTAAACATAGCATGGTATAGCATAGCGACGCCCACTGATTCATTGTCGATCAAACCGCCGGTTACTAACCAGCCTAACGCTATCCGATCTAAAAGCAAATATTTATTATTCATTATTTCACTAATCATGTCGTACAATCACTGCTATCCCTCCACCTCTGCCCCTCTCTCTCTCTTTCTCTCTTTCTTTCTCTCTCTTTCGTTCTATTTTTTTTTTGCAACTTTTCCACCTTTTTTTACCCCTTTGTCACATCATCGGACTATAATATCCCGCAGGGTAAAATAAAATACATTTTTTAGATTCGCGAATCGAAGAAATGTCACAAAGAAAAAATAAATTAATTAATGCTGCTTCGGAGTGGATCGTATGTAGAAACTTTGCCCTCTATGATTTACTCGATTATATATGTATATGGGACTTAAAATTGTAGCTTTAGAAAATAATATGTAATATATCACAATGAATGAAATTCATTCGTTATAAATATATTCTATGGGTACTTCGTTGATCAATTATATTAGTATAGAGAGAGATATAACGAAGGATTGATAATTTAATTTATATGAATTTTCTTTTACTTTTTGATGTTTTTTTTTTTAAATTTTTTTCTTTTTCTTCAATGATAAGTTAATTCCAATTATTTCATTTCACCTTAGCGGCGTATATCTGTAAATTCACGTTCTAAATTTATACAGTTGAGGGTGTATCCCCCATATGTAAAGAAAAAAAGGGTATGGGGGGAATTATTTACATTAGAATCTCGTCTCGCATGTATTATTGGCTGTGAGAAACTTATTCAAGGGTTTTTCTAACGTATATACTTAATAGATATTTGTTTGCGTAAAAATACCGATAACTCGCAATTGGTAATATAATACAATACACCTACATATATATTTATGTATATCTATGAATAGAATTGCCCTTCGGTATTCTAGTACGTGAATATAAATATAAATCTATATATATCTGTTATATACATTTTACCTATATAAGTATATGACAAGAAATGTAGGCAAAGGGTTTGCAAGTCTCGAATTACCTCTAGAAAACGTACGTGCCGCGCCACGCTATCTTCGGCTCACTTTAACTTACTTAACGCACCCGTTCAGAGCTCTTCGGTACTGATGATGATGGCTAGCGTCAATTCCATCGCATAGGTATATACATACAGATATACTAAGTTATAAATAATTCGTATAGCAATAATAACGATAATAATATATAATAAAAATTCTAGGAATGAAAAATAGTTGTGGTGAAAATCATCTTTCTCTCGTTCCTTGTTCTTTATTTATTCTTTGTCAAATATATGGTATAATCGAAGAATATGGGGCGGAATAGAAGCATAATTAAATAACTAATATACAGATATAACAGATTTATATACATGTATGACTATATGTATGTGTATATAGAGATTCTTTTTCATCAACCTCCTACGATATAACCAGAAGTGAGTGACTGCAGACCAGAGACCTCCCTTATACTAGTCATCTCTCACAGTTTTAATTACTTATCTGTCAAGGGTGGGAATTGAATTGATCCCATACGAGAGGATATGCCATGTAGGTAGGATAGGTTCTAGGATACGCGCACTTCTTTCGGACAAAATTAATGTCTGAATGAATGAATGAATGAATTATACCAAGTATATATACATATAATTATGCTTGTAGAAATCCTTTGAAAAATCTTTCCCTTTCTCATGCGGATTTAGACCCTGAATACTTGTTTTCAGTATTTAGGTGGATTTTGAATAGTTTTAGCAAAAAGAAAAAATAGGAAAGATTTCAGGTTTATTCGCAATTTTTTCTTCCATATTTATATACCCGTGTATTATGTCAGTTGAGATTTGATCGTCGGGCCTACGCTATGCTCTCGGATAATATATACGGTATATCTATACATATAAATCATATCTTCTTGATTGATTCCGTTTTTACGAGTCTGCAAATACATCGTAAACTTAGAAACGCACACTGGCTACGAGCCTGGCGGGTTTTTGGTACATACCTTTTTATCTGTCGCGTGATGTGATATAGATATCTGTGTATCTTGTATCTAGTTTAATACACGCGGCCTAATATACCCAACGACAAAATCTTAATTAATGCAATTAACTTTTCCTACCTATATGGTCAGACTTCAACCCCATGGGCTAGGCTTTAGCTGAGGTAAAACAACAAATTTAGGTTGTAACGTGCTGCGTATGCAACGGTGGGTTAAATCTGTAAGGGTAGAAAAATACGAAATTAGAGGAAAAATAGGAACAAAAAATCCTCATACGTTTTTTTTCTCTCCAAATTGCGTCTAAGTAATTAACGCGTCTTTTAAATTTTTAATCGCGAAAGGGAATAATTCATACTTCGAGAAAAAGTGAAAAAAAAAAAAAAAACAGAAAACTCTCATAGGTAAATATATATATACATGTATAACAGTTTATTTTACTAAAAGTATACGTATAGTTTTATACCTGTTTCGTATACGAACAGGCTAAGAAGGAAGAACGAAAAGACCGTAAATCCCTTAGCTCGTTTTACGCAGCAATTTATAGCTCTGTATTAATCGCTCGAATCGTCGAACCAAACTAACGATAAACTAAACCAAACTGTACGCAACTGGTACGGCAATTATAAGATAAGAAACATTAATATCGTGGAAGAAGAAAAAATGTAACTAATTATTGAAATTTGAATATTTCTCTATTTTTTTTAGTTTTTTTATTTTTCTTAAATTTGTGTATTCTCGCGCGGTTCACAGTCAGCTGTTTTAGATTTTGGATAAATAAAGATGAAAAAAAATTAATAAAATAAAAAATATGGGAAAACCGTTTCGGATCAGCTTCCTATCGGTCGTATAGGTACATTATGGATATTATAAGCATAAGCTCGGTTGTAGCCTGTTGGTGAAGGTTGAGCGATTGTCGGGTTATCGTTCGAGCCTCCAAACGTGACGGGTACCAGTAGCCAGTATAATATAGCTTACGATGAGAGAGAAAACGAGAGAAAACGAGGGAAAACGAGAGATAGAAAAGCAGAGAGGGAGAGAGAAGGGAATAAAAAAAAAAGGGCCATTGCAGGGGATGGGAGGATACCAGCGACGTCGATTAAACGGATTTACAAAGCCGGACGTAGGTCGAATCCCTTTCGCTGCCACTTTCGATACGTATGGGAAAGCTTTTACTTCGAGGTATTATACTATTTTTTTTAAAGAGGAAAGATTCGGATACTACGAAGATATACAAAGTTCTTCTCCTCTTTCTTTATTCTTCTTTTGTTTTTTTTTTGTTTTTTGACATTGCAATTGATAATAATTAATTGGTTTAATAACTTAACAGTCAAATTTCTATCACTTTGCAGTTTCGAGGAAAATAATCTTTTACCTACATCAGTCCTAAAAATGATATATATGTATACGTTCATTGCTTATTGTCTGGAACAGAATTCCTGAGTTAAATCGAAACGAATTTGTCTCGAGTTACCACTTATTCTATAACGGTAGAGATTATTACTCGGAAACCCGGTTATTCCAATGGTAGATATGGGTATTAGATATTCGTATGTATATACACACATGCCTATATCATAGACGGGGGAAAAAGTTTCTAGTTTATTAAATTATCAATTAAAACTTCCGCGTGCATCGCGGTACATTAGGTATATATGTTGAATTTATTTTTAAACATACATGTATACTTTCATCACATAAAATCACTTGATATATCGAAAAATAATAAACTATGGAACAATTTAACATCCCTTTAGCAGAAAAACGAAAAAAATACCATTTCAACGATATCAGGCCTCACACTCGTTTCCCTGTTTCCTCAAAAACTCAAGTATAAGCATTTTTTCCTAAGAAGAACCTGTGTCTTGACAAATTAGTGATTTTACTCATTTGTCTGATCCAGTGAAGTAGTCAAGATTCTAATTTCTTTAATTGAGAAAAAATAATTGCTCGCAGTGTTCAAAGTTTCGAATTTCTTTCCGTTTCAAATTATCTATTTCAATTATATGAAATTTCTTCAATTATGAATAATTTTTACGGTTTTTTCCACAGTTTTTCGTTAATCTATTATCCAATATTTGATAAAATTTCTTCAATTTCATTTAACAAATGATCAACGTCTACCTAGGTATATATATTCTGTATACCTATATTGTCGTATGATTCTCTCCTTAATTTCTCATAATACGTCTGAATGATTTACAATTATATCATATAAAGGGATATTTGAATATGCATAGTTGTATCCTTTGTCTCGTAGTTTTGAGAACCGGAAGTGGCTATATGTCCGATACATAATATTATAAACCCATAATCGGACGGTGATTATTTCGCGATGTGAAAATCTTCAGAGTCAGATATGTATACGTACCTATACCTAAATACCGCAATTATTACATCAAGGTGTTAAATTTCTATGAGACAATACCGCAACCGACTAATATATATCTATCTATCTCCTCTTCTCTCTCTCTCTCTCTCTCTCTCTCTCTCTATCTCTCGGTGCTTTAAGGTTCTACAAGCTAGTTAACTCCCACCTATTAATAATTCCCTTATGTAAATTTAACACACCGTCTGCATCCCCAACGGTGATATATATACTGACGAGGACTGTATAACTGCGAAATCCTCAAAAGCTTATGTTATCAGCTAGCCTAACGAACCCTTTGTACCATAGTATAAGAACTATTCTTCGTCGTACTTATCAGGTACTTATGCATCTACATAACTTCCCTCTTTCTTTCCTCTATCTCGACTTCTTTCGTCAGAAATATCGCCTTTGATATACATATATATGCATGTATATGTATGCAGGTATATATGAGCTATTCTCGCCTATACCGGACACTTTTCTTTACATGGGTTACCGATTTTTATGTCACGAGAGATTTCGCCGTTCTTATGGCCAAACTCCAAATAATAACAAAATTAGGGTCGACATTTTTTTCGTACAATATTTGCAACGTATTTTTGCTCTCTTCAAACAAAGGGCATAATAAATTTTTGGTGATAAAAATTCAACTGCGAACAGATCCTGAAATTTACAGAACGGCGTTTTGCCTCGTTTTGTTTTTTTTCTTCTTTTTAATTTATGTTTTGTTTTTTTCATATTTATTTTTTCAGCTTTTTCCAGCGAGCGCGAAACAAGCAAATCTTTAAAAAATCATTCTAAAACAACAGTTTTCGTTATTGTTTTTCTAAGCTACTATATAGTATTTGGAAAAATAAGTATAATACTCACGTAGTGCGCGAATTCTTTCCGTCGTCACAATTTCAGTCAAAGTGTCAAAAAGTGTTGAAAAAAACAGAGTTAAAAAAAAAACGTCAAAATTGTTGAAAAAATTGGAATTTTTTCATTGAATCCGTCGATTAATTCCATCGAATTTAATGAAGAAATTTTTTTTTAAAAACGATTAAAAAATGGATTTAAAAAAAAAAAAAAAACGAAAAGAAAGGACGAAATTTTGCATCAAGGACCTGTGGCGTCGGTCGTCGTCAGACACTTAGCTACATATGACATATCGTCGTCCTGACGTTGGTCCTGAAGGGGGTCGAGTCCTGATTGGCTGACACGATGTAGGCGGGAGAGACGCAGGGCTCGGTAGCTTCGCGTTCCTGGTTATATAAACGGGATTTTACCGACTGGTAGTTCACACCTGCCGCGACACGAACGGAGCAGGATCATTCCCTACAAGACGATTTCTCATTCGATAAAGCGGAAGTAGAAGCTCGTCAAATATCCGACATCGTTTCAAGGGTGAGTAGATATTAATTTGAAAAATAAATAATTATAATTATAACAATAATCGTATATGTATTAGGTCTAAACATGCGTTAAACACTGTCACACATATATACATCTATGTATAGAAATTTGCACGAAATTGACGTCACAAATTAGCGATTAATTAATTAATGAAAAAAGCAGGTAAAAAAATGTAGAGGAAAAAAAAATAATTATTATTCCCGTCTCTTTTGTGGCGCGTAATTTTCAGTCAGTGTCTAGAGTTCTTGAATCTTCGTTGAATGCGTAAAAAGAAATGATAATTTTGACAATTTGTGGGAAAGAGAATCTTTTTGAATTAGTTAAATGAAATTTTTTTTCTTCTTGTTTCGTTACGTTTTGTTTTTTTCTCATTGAAATAAATTTAATTATACACGTATATATTACGAGTCTCTCATAAACGTTGCAGTATATATATATCTAATTAGCGAAACTTGAGTAATAGTCAAAGTTAATGGGCGAGTTATGAATTCGTTTGCGATTTAGTATCGTATTTCCTTAAGCAGAGGCTTTCAGGGGATGAAATTGAAGCTTAAAAACCTTAGCCTCTTTACTTGAGATAAGAGTGGGAGTCTTCGTTAGTTAAATTTAAAATTTTAATTAAGAAGATGAGAATATATCTGTTTGTTATAGAGTAATAAAAGAAAATTATTTTCACTTACCTATAGAACTTAATCCATTTATTTAATCAGAGAATAATTATCACGTCAAAATTGAGCGTTTAGTTATTTTTTAAATTTTCAATTCCTTTTTTTTTTCCTCGTTTTATCATTTCCGAAACAGACGCGGTATCAGCTATAGCTACATTCTGCCTTTCTCTTTTCTTTTTTTTCTCTTATTTCTTACTGCTTCCTCTCATTCTACTTTTTTTATCTCAATATAATATATATATTAAGGCACTACAAGATATCCGGCTTATTTATACAAAGAATTACTCCCACAGCTGTGCTGGACAGCCAATTCATTTCAGATATAGATACAATATACGAACGGGGAAAATTGATCTGATCTGTTTCCTACGCTGACCAACTTGATTACAATATCGTTACATTAACGAAATTCTGTTACTGTTCTATATATAGGCTCGTCTACCATTTACACGTTATTACACGGGGATTAGGGAATTAACAAGAAATTGACGGAATTATTATCTATATTATCCAATCGCGCGTATGTACAACGAACAATCTAAATTATTATGTGGGGGATGAAAATAAAGAAGAATTTCAAGTTTTAAAGGAAAATGTTCAACACGATTTTGCAAATACTCTTTTTTGCGAAAAATTTGTATAAATTTGAATATTCTTTTCTTTTCTTTTTTTTTTTCCTGGGATATTCTATGAACGAGGAAATTTATTGAACTTACGAATCGCCTTCAGCGCATCGATCATTAATCTCTATCTCTCTAGATTATACGCCTCGAATAGGTATATATATATAGGCGCGTGAATTTTTAGACCCTGGATATAATATGCGACGTGTGGAAATTATGATCGAGACTTTCGACGGGTTTAAATACGAAAATTGTATTTCAAACTCAATACTATGGGAGTCGGAGGAGCGCACCTGTTGCCCTACGGGTTTATCGAAATATTATACCTTTGTTAAAAAAATTTAGTCAAAGCCTGGAGTTCGGGTTTCGCTGTGCGAAAGAGAAAAAAAAATAAATAAATAAATAACGAAAATAAAGGAAAATGTGAAAATAGAAATAGTGAAATCAAATTCCATAAAAAAAGAAAAAAAAAAAGAAAAAACGTAGATTTGTATTTTACGGAGAAAAATGATTTGGAAAAAATAGGATAAAATTTCATATAGATATGTGATTTTTGACAGAATTGATATAATCTAGATTTTCGGTAACTAAATGAACAAAAAACAGATAAAAATAAATAAAAAAACAATCAGACAAGTTGAAGTTTGCCAATTTCTGAGAACGATATTTAGCCCGCGATTAAACCTGAGAGGTTTTCGACTTTTTTTTTTTCGCTTCCTTGATTTTAGCAAACTTTGTCTTAACCGTTATCCAAGATCGGTTATATTCCGAAAGTTAGGACCCACGCACGTTAGCCTGGAGATATTATATTTAGTTATAGCAACCCTTTTTGGCAAAAAACTTTTCCGCTACGTATTATATATATATGATATTCCCATACGTGTAATGTATTACATTAATGTCACACATAAGTTACGCATGTAGACGTATACGCGGTAGGATTAATAAATGACATAATTTTCGGGTTAAGAGGATTAAAATTTTTGGGATAATTTTCAAAAACACATTTTTAGTCTCGTTAATTTATTACGGTAGCGAAAATGGGAAATTATTATTTTTCTTCTTCTTCTAATTCACATGTACGCTTTACAATACATTTATGTTCATCAAAATTTTTATCATAATATTCGTAATATACCTATGCATAAATTCTACTAAATTTTTTTTTTTTACCCCAGCGAAGTACAGAAATTTTCTCTGCATTTCTATTTGAAATTTAATTTTCGAGAGAAAGCTTTTAATTATAAATACAATCCGCGTGCGAATTATCGGCCGTAAGATCATAGCTTCTTCCGTTTCCTGTGAGAGGAAAGAAAAAAAAAAAAACAAACAAACAAAAAGAGAGAAAAAGAAAGAAAAAGAAAAGTTGAGAGAAAAATTCCTGCTAATTGAACAACCGCGGATTTTCTTCTTGCTTGCTTTTGACACGGTAAAGATTAATCGCTTCGTTCGGAGGGGGAAAAGTCGTAGTTTTCGTAATAGGTGCTAAAATTGCGGGTGCAGTTACGAGTCAGAGACCCCCCACAGCTACTCCTGTTATAAGGACTTTCAGGACTTATCGCTTTACTCGACGATTTATACTTTAACTTAAGTACGGCTGACCACCGGTTGATCACATCCTCGATTTATACGTACTGGACGGACCCGGACGGTCCTTTCCGTAACTGGTGCAGTTTGCGAAGCGCGTTTATCACCGTGACTATCATAATTATGACGGGTAATTTAGATTCGCAATTCCGGAGGCCGTACCTAGTATAGTATATCCTCGCGGCAATATTGACGCCGATTAATTGGCCCCTGCTTAACGGGATTGCAACAGGCCGTGAAATTGGCCGATGCTGAATATTAGAGAAATTTCAGTTTCATTTTCACTTTTCATCGCCTCAACGATAAGAATAATAATAAGAAGAAAATATTTGGGAAACGAAAACGATGAAAAAATCTGAAATTCGCAGGATTTCGTACTGAATTTTTCAGGACTATTAGCCTGAAAAAATTCCATATCTCTGAGAATCTAAGTTCTTCAAATATTTGATACTATTTTCGGTTTCTTGTATTCCTCATCTTTTTGTCTCGCATATTTCCGTTTAAAATGATCTTATCAGTGGAATAGAAAAATTATACAAAATTTCAATTTCTGAGATGCAAAAGAAAAAAAAAAAAAAAATCGACGGCACATAGCGCTTATGTCGTTATTCGTTCTTTATTTTTAATCTTATTTTCTCTTATCGTTCGCAGTTAGTTAAATAACTTTGGGGGTAAAAGCTGCTGTTACCAGCGGCTATATTGCCCTCGATTTTCCTCACAGCATCAGTTATACCGTTGCACTACCCGCTTATAACGCCTGCGATGCTAAACCGTCGTTTAAAGCGTCGTTTAGAACGAGGGCGGAGTCGACGTTAGTTGCATAGAATGGAATTGGTTTAATGTAATCTTGGAAACTAACTTCAGTTAACAACTTTCATGCATAAAACTTCACCGCGGCGCATGCAGGCGGGACAATGTTCTCCTATACTATAAATACACGTTCATGATGATTAATCGAATAGCTATATGAATGAGTATAAATAACGACATGGGATAAATAATTCCGAGAAAACAAAGAAAAAAATCTCGCTATTTATTTGTATTTAAAAAAAAAAATTTTTTACCTGAAAGCTGGAAAATTTGTGAAAAAATGTTCAAAAGAAAAAAAAATTAGACAACCTTCGTAGAAATTTTTCTTTTTTTTTTTTTTTATTTTAAGCAGGAATTTTGTCGTCGTCGTCGTCGTCGTCGCGGTCGCGTATGATGAAAAGTTTTAGTTTACCCTGTTTACTTTTAATCGCGCCCTTTGTGTAACCCGCGTTTTACGTTACTCACGTTGTGAAAACAATGTGGGAATTTGAGAGAATATGAAAAGGGCGGGTAGAAATTGAGGCGGTGGTTTGAGGAGGCAAAAGAGCGAGTCCTAGGCCCGAGTACCTATAGTACAAATATACACATGTATGTATGTACGCTTTCAACACGTATAACATAAGTTAACTGCTGGTGGACAAAGAGACGCAATATGAAGTATAATAGTAGGACCTCGTATACGTAACGTTAGTTGTGATAAAACAGGGTGTGTTTTATCTCTGTCCCGGGGGGAGGGGAAACGTATAAAGTTTTCAAAAACCCTTTTCAAAAACACCCTCTCAACCTTCGACCGCGACGTGTTTAGATTTCGTTTAACTACGCCTACAGAATTGACAATTTATTGTACATATATATACAGAAATCTTACACATCTGTATACCAGCGCGATAATCCCTCCCTTCGGGATAATCGAGTTTCTTTATTCTTATCAACGAATTTTTAGTCCCTTAATCGCGATTTCGAGTTCTCTATAAAAAATTATGTATAATTGAGTAAAACTTCGTTAATATAAACGTCCCCTTTTATTTTTATTTTTGTTTTTGTTTTATTTTTTGCTTTATAGGGTTTGTGGATTTTGGGGAGAAGCAGCTGTCTGATTTTCTTTCTTATACCACGGACGTGTCGGTCTTTAAATATATAAGAATATTCCTTCGGGGATTAGAGCTAAATTAGAGAGAGGTAAAAGAAAGAGGAAAAAAAAAACAAAAAAAAAGATAAAGAATTAGAGTGACAAGTGAGGTTTGAGAAAATCTTGGCAATCGAAGCTATCGGGATCGAGGTAAGAACGTGAAAAACGTTCCATCGAGATTTAGCACGGTTCGGCTTTCTTTCCCTTACACGTATTATTAATATATAGATATATACCCTATAGTTAGTGAATTCGTATTGTTCACCGCGGTGCGGATTTGGAATATTAATTCTCTACGCTTTCTGGACAGTTGAATATCCACGACGATTAATCACGCGAGAAAACTTTCTTCCCTTTTAAACTCGATCATATAAGATTTGTACTGAAAAAAAAAGCTTTAAATTATCCAGAGAATACTCGCCAACGCTTTTATATCGTCGTATCTATGGATAATTTAGAAATCTTGTAAAGTTTAAAAATTGAGATTAAAAACAAAAAAATCGGGAAGGGTTATTTTATCATCTTATTTATAACTGTTTTCTCTTAATAACATTCGGAGTTAATTAACTCTGCGATTTTATGTACGTATTCATTCGGATTTATCTTTTTTTCTATTTTTCTAAAAAAAAAAGTACTAATTACGCGAGCGTACATCGTGTAAATATTGAAATACAACATTCGCAGTATTTTATATTGTCTTCATTCCTTTCAAGATGAATAGGCCAAAGGTTCTTTTATTATTACCTTTTTAAATTTAAGGAGGGAAAAAAGACCAGCTGGTTTTTTTTTTCTTCTGAATCGTGACTGCGATTTAAAGAACGTTACTCAATTTGCCATTAATACATCTCTCTCTTTTTTTTTTTTATTCGTACTTTTTTTACTTTCTTATCCCTCGATAACTCACGACGAGGATTTTAATTTCTCTTTGAATTCATATATTTTATGAAAGTAAATCGTCGCCACATTCAACCTTTCATTCTTCTTACCTATAAAAATCACAATTTTACGACAAAATGTCTGTTAAAAAAATTTTTATAAAATAAAATGAGAAAAAAAAAAAAAATTCTATTCACGTAATAAAATCATAAGTGAAAATAATAAATTCCTTTTTATAGTAAAACTTTATGTACTACATTTACAAATATTAAATATAAATCAATAAATTATACATTTTTGAAACTCATGTATACAAATTTTTTCACTTATAATATAATAATGAAATATTCATTTAAACACATAAATTATTAATCTTGACTGACAGTTCTAATCACGCGAGATGAGTTGTTTGAGCCAAGATCCGTTGGAAGTTTCTCGCAGAAGGCTTAAATAATTCGTCTCGGATCTTATAAGGATAATTAATAATATATTTAATACGATAAGGCTCATCGTTATGCATGAGCCAATTAGCGTTGGACGTTATTCAGAATCTGAAACTTCACATTGAATTGAAGAAAATATTTAGCAAAGTGATTTCTTTTATACTTTTTTTTTTTTTTTTCACCCCGAAGAAGTTCTTCGTACCTTTTTCGGTTTTTCTTTTTTTCTCCTCCTCTCGGGATGATAAATCGCGTGGTTCAAAATTTCCGTACCGGATCTGACGCAGGAAGGTAGTTTAAGGCGGTTGGGTTAACGTTATCTTAAACCGGGAATCGTCGGATGTAATTACTTAATCTACTTCTAATTACTACCGCTTCAATTGGATTACTTTATTAACGACGAACCGATGGCGATGGTGCGCGGGCTGCATTCGATTTGCGATAATTCTAACGGTTTACGCGGAAACTGCAATATTCGAAGATAATAATTATAGCGAAGCTGCATCATCGATAATCTGCATAACTATATATATTCGCTTCATATTTATAAAAATAAAAAAAATAAAAATGAAAGCAAAATTTGTGTCTTTTACATTTTATTTTTATCACATTCATAAAATTAGACACTCAGCTTTGTCTCTCTTTACTGCTCTCTTGAATTTTCATATTTATGAATTTGCAATGCAACTTTTTCCTGCTACATATTATATTATAATATATATACCTTCAGTCTTGAGTAATTTGGAATTACCACTGAACAGAAAGCCGCGTAGAAACTGCGAGAGAAACCCTTGTATATGCTATATATATGTATATTGTGATTTGCATTAGTTATAACTTCTCCAAATTACGAGACCAGGTACTGCGTCACAATAGCTAAGGCTTATCCTATCTGAATTAGTCATGAGGTTATAGTACAGGTTGAACTTTAATCGCGATTCTACAACGTATTTAATATATGACACTGCGATTTTTCATTCATATGACAAAGAATTTTTATTTTATTTTTATTCAAGTTCGGAAATTTTCTTTTTTTTATCTCTTGATGAAATATCGTTCGAAATATTGTTATCTAAGAAAGATAAAACAATACATAGGATTTCGAAACGTCCATATAATATGGTAGAAAAAATTTCTCAAATTGGCTAAAAGTTGAATAAAAAAAAAAATATATAATTAAGCGGAAATTTTGAATTTGCAATTTTTCTCGCGATGTTTTTTTTTTGCGTCTCATATAATTGCGAGACCGCGTTTCTCTCGTTATTTAAACTTCTTCGTCCGTTCGTTCCTTCTCCATAGGACCCTTTGAAATACCTCAGCGGGTCTCCGCACTCGAAACGATCTGCACCCTGTACGTGTACGTATGTATGCGACTATGTGTTCAGTGTATAGATATACCCTGGATACAGAGAAATTCACATACATTTTTTCAAAAACGAGAAGTGTGAGGGTGCAGGAGCAGTAGGATGGGAAAACTGCGCGTTTGAAGATTCTCGAGGAGCTTATATATACAGCATACCTACCCTTGTATCTTCTTGTAATCTCTCCCTCGTGAGCCACAGAGTTTCTAGCCCTGCTACTATATACTACGTCAGGAAAACTGGGAACGAAGAAGACGTGTCTTATACCTTTCATTTTATTTTTATCTTTTCCTTTTTTTTTTTTTTTTTTTACGCCTCCTTTTCCAAGTTTACCTAGATACACCTATTTCACGCGCCTAGCTATTTTATTATTCT
Source organism: Rhogogaster chlorosoma (assembly GCA_944452935.1). Lineage (NCBI taxonomy): Eukaryota > Metazoa > Arthropoda > Insecta > Hymenoptera > Tenthredinidae > Rhogogaster > Rhogogaster chlorosoma. Next base: position 1,681,327 of record OX101803.1, read on the forward strand.
ACGTTTTTTTCATACATATATTCACCTATACGAGAGAATCGCTGCAACGATATAGAATTTTTTCATTCTACTTCTTTTTATCGTAGTTTTATTTCATTTTCTATATATCCTTCCGTTTTATATGTCTTTACATATAAGATATTTTCTTTTCTTTTCTCGATTTTTTTTCCCAAATCCATTATTTCAAGTTTGAAAATCGGAAAACCCGTCGTAGAAAATTTGCGGATCCGCTGCAGTATACTGTAGTAAAAAAAAAAAGAAAGAGAAAAAAAATAATAATATATATAAATTGTGAACGATGGCTCAATCGACTTATCGTTTTTACATTTAGATAACGTTTTCGCTTCGGCATTGGAAAATCGGGTGTATAAGATTCGCGCTCTCAAAAATGTGAGGACAAAAAAAAAAAAGAAAAAAGAAAAAAAAAAAACCCAAAGAAAAAAGAAACGTATCTACTCTATTCATCCTATAAAGCCTGTTGTAACGTTCTTTGTTATATCTATATACTCGGTGTTATATTTCCAAAGAGAATCATTCATCAATCTGCTGTAGAATATAAGGGGAGGACGACTTTATCAAAGAGCTAAGCTTTGAAGGCGTTGAATCGTTAAAACGGAGCACCTGAAGAAAAGTATAGCCATATATATACCTATTTTATATACTTCATGAATCTATGCGCTAAATAAGTATATATGTATATATGATATTATTATATACGATCAGGAGTTAAATTTTAATCGATTATGTATATCATTTTTTCTCTCATGCAAAAAAATAAAAATGAGTACATTTTTTTTTTCTTCTTCCTTTTTTTTTTCCATAAAACGCGAGTTGCATCGCGACAACAGCGAAGAGCTTTATACGGAAAATGGGCCGTTTAACGACCGCGTGGAAATCTATTTCCAATGTTATACGCCCCTGCAGATTTAACTGCCCCTAAGGTTGTTACATTTTCAAACTCTCGGCTATACACCTACCTTTCCGTAACGATCTACCCCCATTGTCGCAGAACTTTTCCTTCAGTTTTTTTTTTTTTACTTTTTTATTCTTATTTTTTACTACTGTCGAACTAAAAGACGAACGACTATATATTCTGACTCAATTTGGTGCTAGATAATTTCTAAACAAGGTGTTAAATTTGTGAGAAAATTTATACACGGGATCTCCGGGCTAAGGGGGAAACGAGAAAATTTGTTCTTTGAAAATATCACCGAGAAATTTATTCGATACGTATAAGTGTCGAGGAATAAAACGTTTTTTTCACCAAATATATGTATATATCCAGAATTTTTCCTGTCACACTTATTTTTGAAAAAAAATTTAAAAAAAAAATATTTAGAATGAAATTTTTTTTCTATACAGATTTTTTTCCGTCTTTGTTAAATCCAATCCATGTCACACACCTCTAGTTCTACCTATTTTACAACCCCATTTGCTCGACGACGATCATCCAAAAGGCAAACAAAATCGGGCTTAACAATCCTTCAGGACGACTTCGTCTTTTAATAAATATCGAAATCCCACTTGAGTCGTCACGGCTTTGTCAGATCTTGGCGCCTGTTTCAATTCGAAATAAGACTGGAACATTTCCTCTCTTGGGCACAAAGCGGGATCTGTCGAAACCCTAAATTTTTTACAAAAAATTCATTCTAAACATTTCAACATTTTTGCTTTCGATTCTCTCGGAAAAATGACGTCAGTTCGTTTTCCAAGAATCTATACATCTTCGGAAATCCATCCTATCAAAAATTTCAAGATTTAATAATCTGGAGTTTATCGAATTTTATGTAAAAATGGCAAATTGCCATATCTCGTTCCATTCAAACGTTTTCTTTCGCGATAAAAAAATTAAACTCTTCAGTTTTGACTGACTATTTATATTTTTCACATATTTACTTCATGGTTTTCTCGGTCGTTATATATTTGAAAGATAGTCTCCTTACTTCTGCTTGTCTGATGATTTTTTATGGTCACATACCTAATAATGGAAACAAACTTTCTTGGTATCGATTTATTTTTTTATACAATTTTTTTGATCATGGGTTTTCGATATTAAACCGCGTCTTGTTAATCCTTCCGCTTCGAGTTTCTAATTCTTTCTGTGGGTTCGTTATCTCGCCTTTTATCTCCGTCCCTAAGGAATACCTACTTCAGCTTTCTGTCTGGCCTCATCAGATCCTTGAAATTTTGTGTGCAAAGCCGAGAAGCAAATCCTTAATTAATATTATAAACCTCAAAAACTCGTTTAAACGAACCCGCCTACTTTACCTAGGTTGGAAAATTTATTTCGCCAATACCACGACGTCGATGAACCGGAATTTACCGATACATATATAAATGTAATAATCATCGTTCCCATATACAGATACCTAGATGATATTTAATTATTAAACAATACCTTAACAATACTATATTCACCTATGCTCGCTAACCCTAACCGGATACACAAGGTGCTAGGTTTAATCTTGTTAATAATTTGCTTCAAGTTGTAGAACAGGCAATTCCGCGATCCTCCCGAGGTCTTCCGACCATGAATAGTAAGACGGAAATTCAGGGGGTATTGCGTAGGAGGAAAAATCGAATCAGATTGAAAAAAGTAGATTTCTTTTATTTAATTTCAAAGAATCTAAGAAATTTTGTTTTCCGTTTTTTTTTTTTCTTTGTCTCTTGCAATTCATTTTATTAATATATTTTTATATTAATAATTTTTATATTTCTAAAGAATATATTATTGGTTCTTCTTTTCTAACCCTTAGCCTTGAATAATATAACTGGGAGCAGGGGATATTATTATGCTAACAGCACTTTACTTGTAATTGATCCTTTCTCCGCCTACAAGAAGAGAAAAGGAAGGCCAATTAATTTTCGACCACAATATTCGAGTTTAATTTACACCAAGAAATAGACTCGACGATTCTCCACGGGGCGAAGAAATGGAGTCACTCCATTTCAGGGCTTGTCTGTTTGTACAGTAATTTATTTTTAACATCACGATTTTCTTCATTTTTTCTTTTCTTCTTATTCTTCTCTGATTTGATTCATACAATAATTATTGAAAATTATTACAAGAAAGATACGATTTTTAAAAAAATACTTTCCACTATTCGATAACAGTAAGTTATTAACAATTGAAGATTTTTGGGCAAATCGTTTTCGTCGACTCATCGTATCTTACATAGACGAAGTAAGTCGGAGGGGAAAACCCTCGTCCAGTTTTCAATGGACAATTAACAAAGCTTGATTCATGATACAATTGCCATTTTAGCAAGAGGCCAAGGCTCGAGAACGAGAACCTGTTCAATGAGAACAATAGAGAACGTTCTGTGTCTTAGATCCTTCAGAAATGCAGGTAGCATTTATCACACCTGCCACATCTCCCACCCGAAAGTTAATTCGGTTTAGGTTTAGGCAGAAAATTAATCAACTCCTTTATAATAATTGGTAATATTATATTTATTTTCATTATTTGAAAGTATGAATCAACAACAAAAAGAGAAAGAAAAGAAAAATCCAATTTTAAGGTATAAATTTCAAACGCTAGTTTTTTCATTTTTAATTATAGTTTTTTTTTTGCTATAAACTCTGGATTCTGTGTGCGGTAAATGACTCCCCGCGGGGCTGTCTATTCGGATGTTCAATATCGAGTGGAATAGAATGAAATTCGGACACTTTGTTCACAATCGAGTGACAGAGGGTGGTTATAGTTTGACAACTGAGATATCTATAGATTCTAGACATTTTGAGGTAAAACTGTGTCCGTTTGAAAATTTCATTCATATTTCATGCGAATTCTGGTTTATAAGGGATGTGCAGGAGAATTTCATCCCGTCATTCCATCTCTATCTGAGAGTTTGATAAATCAACGGAAAATAAAATATATTCTTCGGAAAATCAATCGACGTATACATATACAGACTTAAAATAATTACTACATCGTATTTTATAATCGAAAAAATATTCGCCAATATCGGGTTCAATTACTCATCGGATTATAATTCATATTAATTATCCCGCATGATTCAGTGGGATTATTATTCACCCGCAGAATTTGATCGTACCGATATATATTCGTTTGACGATAAAATTACAAAATTATAAAATAAAATAAAATAAATTAAAAAACAATCTTTATGAATTGCGTTGTTCAATTTTTTACACTCGTTAATCCCATAAATTTCTGCGTATTATACGAGATTATTATCAGTTATCCCTTTAGTTAATCCTCCCTCTTCGTGTTCTGACGAGTTTTTGTTGTTTCGACCCCTCGTAATCGGACAGGGATTTTTTTTCCCCAATGTTTTACTGCAAACCTATTTCATTTCTAGCTTAAAACTTAGAACGTATGATACATCTGACTTTGGGATAGTATAATGCATACTTTATGTGTTTTCGAATTCAATAAACTTATCTTGCGATCCGGATTGGGTTAATTAATTAATTAATCAATTCATTTCTTCACTCAGGGCTTTCAGTGATCACCCACTGTCGTTTTAATTAAACTAAAGGACTATAAACGAATACATGATTGAATTATTTTAATCATCTTTCAGCAGTGGAATGTCGAATTATTTTTCGTTTAATTTTTGGGTTTAAAACAAGAACGGGGGGGTAAGAAAAAAAAAAAAAAAAAGAAGAAATTAAAAGCCTCAGGGGTTATGAAATTTTCTTAAAATAAAGGAAGAAAGCACCTCCCTAATAGCCAAAGAAGTGGAAATTTTCACGTTCTTCATTTAAAATTTATCTCAGAACAGAAACAAAAGCCAAAAGACGTAGTCGGTACGAGATACGGAGACGACTTCAATTTCCCTAGAGCAAGATTATACCCATTTGTTTCTACTTCTGCTTCTGCTTTTGCTTTTGCTTTTGCTTTTCAGCTAAGTACACAATGTCCTACTTTATTACAGACGGATTTATATTTTCATTATCTATATCATCTATTATCATTTTAATTAGTAAATGGATCTCCATTGTTCTCTACTCATGTAACAGGGAAATAGAATATTTTCTCATCTATTTTCTTACATAGTTTCAAAGTGGAAACTGAAGAGCGAAGAACAGATTTTGATTCGTTTAATTATACCGATCGAGGAAAAGTAAAAAAAAAAAAAAAGAAAAAATTGAGTCTCAAATAAGTGTGATAAAAAGTAACGAGACTAGTTTTTAAAAAGTTTTGTAATCAGTGCGTATTCGTTAGTCGAATAATAGGCTGTTTGAGGGTTGTACATCCATAGAATGTAAATTACCACTGACTGAGGTTTGCGAGAGCTGGCTGTTTTTCATTTCCGGTAACACCTGGGGCAGTGCGAGAAAACGGGACGAGGGTTGAACTTGCGGCTATGAATGGTTAATTGTTACTTGTCTGAGGCGCAAAAGCTTTCATATCGTTGATTATATTATATGATAGATAGAAAGGAAAAGAAATTACCGGTGAATTCGAATGTGTGATCAAAATTACGGAAAGAAAAAGCAGTAAAAAAAAAAGAGAGAAAAATACTAAGAACATAAATTTTACGATCAATATTAAATCAGGATAAATTATTAGAAGCTGATTTAGGATATAGAATAAATTCGAATCGAACAGATAGATAAAAAAGAAAAGAAAGAGAGAGAGGAGAAAAAACATTTCGATGGAGTCGTAGATAAGAAGTAAATGAGATACAACGAAATTCGCGGTTCCTTATCGAATTATTTAACACACAGACTCTGTCTTAAGTGTATCAAATAAACATGATCAGTGGGTAAACCAGCTAGAGGTTGGAATACATCGGAGAGAGAATCATAAGACTGCATAATCTAGTGAGTTGTAAGCCTAGGAGCAAAAAGAAGACGAAAATTTAGGGGGTTGGTGCAAAGAAGGGAGAGAGAGAAACTTAGATACTGTAATATTTATTTATTTATTCACGTATGTACGTAACATAGAGGTAGAGAAAAAAAAGCTCATCGCGACTCTTGCACCCGGTTGATATCTACAAATTTTGACTCGTTGAATCCTTCTTATATATCATATAGGGATGGGATATGAAATTTTCTTTTTTTTAGATTTTAAGAAATTTTGAAATTTTGAAAATATATTCATTTATTCATATACTTATTCATACATTCATTCACAGTTAAGCCTCTGAAATTTACGAATCACAGCTTTCGGTATGGTAATTATTTTATTCATAACTTTTTGTGTTACATATAACTCGGCGAACAATAAACTATGTAAAATCTAATTATTTAACAATTGTTAAAGTGATATTAAATTCCACTCAGTCATATTCTATACTCTACTGCTTCTTCTTCTTCTTATACCTAGTCTTACAAGGCACGTATAAATAACCCATTAGCATTTTATCCCCCGTGGTTATAAATGGGCTTTTAAATACAGTTTCAGAAGGGCTTGTTCTTCCTTTTTTTTTCTTCCTCTTCTCTCTCATATTCTCTCTCAAATTTCTCCTAAAGAAAAAAAAAAAAAAAAAAAAAAAACAAGATAATTTCTTCAATTATTCAAAACCTCGAAAAAACAGTGTAAACCTACGTTTTATTAAAATTTCTCCTCCTTCGGGCGTCTATGAAGACAAAAAATGATTATATCTACCTATATTCTGATTTTCCTCTCTAAACTCTGTACAAACTGTGGCCAGTTCTCTCCGCTTACATTTATAGTTATAGGGCTTAATTCATTTACACGAAACTGTTTCTCAGGTAGAACAAACAATCGCTCAGGGTTTATAATCCGAATATGGTAACTTCGCGGTTGCGGAGATGTTAGTCCGAATTTCTACTCGTCGGTAAATACAACGCGCGTATAGTTTGGACATTGTTTAAATTTACGGATAAATTTGATCAAAGATCAATAATTCATTATTCATATATATTTCTACTATATAATAATGATAACTTTAGATCATTTCACGCATATATTTATCCAGCTGTGCGATTGTCTATAATAATTGTAAATATAAAACATCTGTCGATAGCTCGTTTAAACATATTTATACAGGTATAATATCGTCGTGAAATGTATGCACAAGAATATTTGATAAGTTTACACGTAATGTGTAATATTATCGTAACACGGTGAGGTAGGTACTGATAATTCGAAACATTTGGCCACTTCACTTATTAACGATATATATATATATATAATACAGAATTTATTAATCAATCTCCACCTCAAACTCTCTACCTACACTTATCGCTTATCAGTACCTACTACATACTCTATGTTAACCTCGTTACCCTAAATAGCGACGCGGTTTTATCATTCAAATTAATCGTTTATAACTTCCATAGGAATTTGAACAGTTTTCGTACAGATACAGATATCTGATATCTCAAATTTTTGCAAATATATATATACTCATGCTTTTGAATTTATAATGAGAAAATGTTTGCAGAATTTTAAATATGACGTTTGAGGTAGTTTTAACATTACATATTTAATGAATTGTTTTTTTTTTTGTTTTTTTTTGGTTGGTTGCTACTGGTTTAATTTTGCTCCATAATATTCGTATATGTATATCTAGTTGTACTGACCTTGTGACCTCTCCAAGGCCAATCTTTTGCGAGATAACTACCACAGCCATCGCAACCCCCGCTATATTCCTCTTTCGCCCCTTTACTGTCTTAATTAATTTCACAACTTCTCGACGTTTCGCTGTACAATATCTATACCTGTATATATGATACTGAGAAAATCTGTTAACGGACAAGGAAATTCAACTCATACTGCATAACTGATGTAATTAAGCCGTTTAACTCGTTTCTGGTTAATCACCCGTAGGATCAAAACACCACGATTAATATGCTAGATACTCGCTAGGATATCCTGCGTTACTTAGTTTCGAAAATTAACATTTCTTTCATCAAGAGTTTTACAGGTAAAGATATTATATGGCACAGTGATAAAAAAAAAAACATTCTCAGTGCTGATTCAGAATCGGGATTTTTATGGTATAAATAATGATACTATATATGGGAAAGAATCGAGACTTTTCATTCCCCTGGGATTCTCACCATCTCCTTTATTCTTTTTTCTTTTTCTCGATGTGTCTAATTCTTTTTTTTGGAGAGTCTCCTCCCGGCTTTTTACTCGTCGAAAGAAAATAAGGAGGAGGTGAACGCGGGTAATGTGTCGCGTAATCGAACGATCCACATTGAAAAATTCTCTCTTTTATTCGGAAATCTGTAAACTCAAAGCGCGCAGGGCTGACGTCGATGGACAAACGAAATTTGACACTTGACCTTATCTCTCACACATCGTAACAAATTAGATTCCTCTTTCCAGATGGCGACGCCTATTCCCTTCTCTTTCCTCTTTTATTTAGTATTCTTCTCATTCTTCTTGTTATCAAAAATTACAGGAGTTAGGTAATCGGTTTTTGTCGTTATATTTTATTTGAATTCCTTTTTTTTTTTATCCACTCAGAATACATCTAATATATTTACAACATCAAAGATCGCATAGGTATATAGTTTAGCCGCAGTATTTACCGTATAAAGCAGAGTAGAGAAGAAGAAAACCAACTACTTTATACTTTTTCCGCTGGTTAGAGTACTTAATTGTTTTTTTTAGTCGCCATCAAACATATGGTTTGTCTTATTGCTATAACGGCGAACCCATTAGGAGATTAGTTTTCTCCGTTGCACGCTGTGCCCTTATATTTTATTTATTGTAAATTGCACAGTCTACTCAGTGCTCTGAGGTAATCTCGACGTATAACTGTATACCTAGCTAACGGTAATTAGATTTTCTGAAATCAATATATCATATCTGTGAAATTTTCAACACCGAGCTTTGGCCAGGTAGTAGTGAAAATAAAATTCGTCTGTAAATTTAAAGCGTGTAATTTCTTGAATACGTATACAAGTTTATCGAACTTCACAAAAGCACATCTTAGCGATTATATCCTGTATACATGATTAAACATTATCATTCCCTTGGGAAGGGAAGATACACGCAACTAGTAGCTACGAACAAGTTATACAACCCTATTTGGTTAAAGTTTACACACGGTGTAGTTGATACTGGGTAAGTTTGATTTCCATAATCGAATAAGCTTTATACATGCCACGGTACGACGTATGTTATGCTGTTGGATGAATTCGAGAGTGAAATCCCATCGATTTTCAGAAAAATAATTTCACCCATATTCCACCTACGTATTTTGATTGTAGAAATTTACCACCCGAATAAAATCAGGGCCTCGTCTTAGGGTTAGAGTGTTTCAATTATGCGGTGTCGAGAAATTTTTTTTTGGCGAAATCTCAAGGGAGAGAGAGAGAGGGAAATAAAGATACGAATGGCATTGGTTACGAGGGTTTTAGGGGTAGGTTTAACTCCGCGGGGATACCCCGTTTAAATCTTTTCCCACATAGCGTAGTAGAAATGACTTTACGAAATCGAAAGACAATCGGAACTCCCTACCTGCGCCGAAGGATTTATACTCTGGATCGAAATACGATTTATTTTCAGATTAGGTATACCCGACCTCGAACTAAGGCGCCCAGGTATTATATAATATATAGTATATATTAAATTGGTGCAATAAAATACCATTTTGTCTTACAACCGAACAGACGAGGAGCTCAAATTGCCTGAAATTATAATAGCCATAAATAAATTGGGAAAGAAATCTCGAGATATGAGAAAAATGAAATTTCCTTTTACTTATTTCTCATCTCGTCTTTCATCGCCTTCAGTTTGCTCAACTTCCCCGAAGCGATAGTGGACTGGCTTGTGTAGAACTAGTGGAAAACGGGATTCTTCTATTTCATTGAAAGAGAATACGTCAAGTGACGGTGTAGAGCTTTTTATGAAATTGAAAAAATATATATTGATAGACTTTGACGCACTTGAAATGCCAGAGGGCACAATATACCCCTCTTCGGTCTGCTTCTATAGAAGCGAACTTTCTCAAAGTAGGTAACGTCATGTATACCTTAACGTCGGTGTTCTATAGCCCCAGAATGCATTGCCCGAGGGACGTCTGGCCTCAATCTAGTCACCGAGGCGTCGTACTGATGTGACGCTCGAATTGCATTTTACACAATACCCCCTAGGCAAACTAATGTTCAAGTTAATTCCAGCAGAAATAGCTCCTTTTCTAGTATTTCTTCTTCTTCTTCTACTCTTCTATATAAAAGGAGGACCGCAGTCTCTTCAAATTCCGATCTATACTCAAATTCCATTGCGTTTCTTTTTTCTTTTGTTTCAGGTGATCGCAAGACTAATCGACGAATACACATTGATCAATAAATTAATCGATCAATCACCAATAAAGATGCAGAGGAAAATCGCTCTTTCTTGGATGCTGCTCGGAGTGGGAATCGTTTTGATGTTCTCCAACTCGCCCCCGAGAGCCGAGGCTGCTCCTTACACGTATGACGTATACTTATCTATCAATAAATTAATAAATGTATAGAAATAAATTCGTCAACGATATACACCTGATAGAATATCTCGCGAATGAAGGAAAAAAGAATCTCTGGGTTGAAAGAGACATGGGTTATTATAGGATAGAGGGAAAAGTCAGTCCTGTATCCTACTCAGAAATTTCAGTCAATCTATTGACGGGAAAATTTATGTGGGAATCAATCCCGCTAATGGAAACTCTAAATTTCTGTCTAGGCTTTGTTTATCCGTAGATAAATTTTTCGCCGTTTTCAATACCCCAGACCTAATTGCTTCGAAAAAATCCCTTGTAAATCTAATTTGAATAAATTCTGACTTCTCGTTTTATTGATTATTTAATCGCAGTCCTCAGAGCTATTGGAATCAACTTGAAGAAGAAGATCCTGAGGTTGTTCTAGAGGTGCTGACTCGTCTTGGTCAAAGTCTCATCCGCACTCACGAGCTTGAGAAGTGAGTGTTACGCTCATTGAACGATTGTCGTGATTCATAAAAATTTTCGTTTTACTATTGTTCTTCGATTTCCTCTAACACTTTCCATCGTTACTTCAGCTCCAAACGCGGTCTTGATTTGGGTCTCAGCCGAGGATTCAGCGGATCACAAGCCGCCAAACATCTGATGGGATTAGCAGCTGCCAACTACGCCGGTGGACCAGGGAGGAGGCGCCGTTCTGAACAAGCGTAGAATTTCGAGAGTTTACCCGTAGCTAATTATATTATTAAAAACCCTCCGCGTACGTCGCTCAACCCTTAAATTTTGATTTTTGTTTTTTAATTTTTTTCTTCTTTTCTTCCAGTTAATTATACTAATTGACGAACAAAACCGTGTAAGCCACTAGTCAAGGGATTTATTTCCCATTTTATGGTATGGGTGTAGTATAGCGGACATCCCACACTGCAATCAGAGCACAAATAATAATAATTATATGTAGATGTTCTCGTAGTTAGCGTCGCCCAAACTTTAGCGATATATTTTTCTTCGACAATTATTGCAGAATATAGAATAGATGAAATAGAATGAGAAATAGAAATAGAAAGAGGAAGAGAGAGAAATATAAGAATAAACAAAACAAAAAAAAAAAAAAGGAAAAAAAATAAACGAATCTTCTATAGTATTTTGTGTGCATAGATGTATTGTACTTAGATAAATCTGTAATAGATCGATGTCTGGTAAGGGAAAGAAATAGTGAAAATCATCACCCGGTTTGATTCGAAATTCTTTCTTTCTCGTAAAATGTCGATTATAGGTTTGAACTTTTTTTGTTTTGTGGAATAATAAGTCGAGTAAAATGATTTTTTATTTATGATAAAGTAATAGTGAGTAATAGTATACAGTGTATATTGTTTTGCAATTGCATAGGGAACGACGAATGATACCAGATCTAGATGTGAATTTTATCTACGAAGGAGAACCTCTCTGCATTTAAAAGTATACCTGTGTAGAATTTGTGGTCGGAATTTATTGAATGTTCCTATATAATGTTATATGATGATCCGTAAAAGAAACGAAAGGAAAGAGAGAGAGAGAGAGTATTATCTTACATTACATTACATTACATTAAATTATATTATATTATATTATATTATATTACATTACATCATACAAAAATGTGTATAAGTATATTTATATTTAAATGCCTATAATATGTATTATAGTTTTATTTCGTTGATTCTCTAGTCATTGATAAACTTGATCGTTGATGTATGGGTGTTGTGATCGATGCTGGTTTGCTCAATTTTTAGTTTTGAGCGAATAATAAGGGTTGCAGTTAAAACAAACAAAAAAAAACAAAACGCATATGATCAGGGGTTTAATAGGTAGTACAATGTGTCAAATTTATGCTCTATGTATTATGAAGTTTTAGCCCCATTATTGTGAATAAATGTTACTTTGACCCAGTGGCATCATAACATTAATTGTTCATTAATTATAATCTATTCAACAATCTATCGACGTTTTCCAATCCTTAAAATTCAACCGCCTTTCGTTTCATCAATTAATCAATGATTTTTGAATAATCAATTACATTCCATTATTTTATTTTTAACATATTAATATCCTTCAATATTATTATCTATTCTATCATTAATAGACTGACCGATTGCCAAAATAAGATAAACTTAAGGGGTAAAATGTACGCCTTCTTACACGCAACTCGCGGAACATTTTATTATGACGTTCTTTCTAGTTCTATATCTCTCCACCCAATAGCGCTACTAGCGCGAACTGACCTACGACAACGTCGTCCTTGCCCCCTCGCCTCCGACATTCCGATCAAGGCCGTCCAAGGACGTCAAGCGTGGGGTAGCGGAGTGAACCGGTTTAACCGGTTTCACTTTCAGACTTTCAGTGACCTTCGTGGCGCCAGTCAGTGAACAAGGGTGAGTGAGGCGTGCAGATAGCCTCCACGATGGGGAGAAACTTACTCGGCAGATCAACCAACGTGCGAGAAAATGCGAGAGAATTGGTATACCGTGTCGGCACGGGTACGAGAAGATTTACGTTTCGAAGAGGCTGACCCGGTTGACATCGACGAAAGCACATCGGCGATGAGTGAGTTTGAAACATTCCAATCAACCTTTTACCTATCATAACCGTAAAGAGTTCCGAATTTTCAATGTTTCTTCGTGACAAGAAGTATCTCTGAATCAGTTCATAGGGAAAACAGTATCCGACACTTTCTCGACATATTTTACGTATTGCGCATTTCAATCATCAAACTAAGTGACAATCGGATTTGCTACGAGGGTAGTTTCATTATAATTAGAGGAATCCGTTCATCTTCGAGTATATTCTATCCTTACCCTCGAATAACTGTGCGAAAATCGGAATTTTTTCACGAACATAACCTCTCAGACCTGCTTCGAATAGAAATATAGTAGGCGAGGGGGTTTCGTTTGATAACCTTGCAATAATTATCATTCCATTATATACTAATCATATGATTCCAACTTCCTCGTACTCTGGTATCGTTTGTTCTACGAGCATATTTTGCCACTCCGAGGGTAAAGCAATTAGTCGCATTATTTTGAGTCTACAAATGTTTCCTGGGAGAATACTTGTTTCCTGATATATTCATTTATTCTGTTCTTTGACAGCATTATCAGTGGACGGAGATCTGAACTAGGGTTGCAGACATCTGAAGAGATGCCTAGATCCTTTAGAACTGTTCGAAAACAGTATGTCAGCAGTTACGGAGCATCACGACAACCCAGCTGGCCATCGACTTTCCATTTGAGTGACCATTGTCACAGGGAAGAAGGATATTGGCGTCAAGGTAATTATTCAATGAACTTATATTATTAGAATCAAATCGCCTCTATTGACGTGATTTGTGTACTACTTGGATATCTTATTATCTTATTATACGGTGAGTCTGGAAGAGTCGGAACACTCCTTTATTCGAAGTAATTATAACTTGTTTCATTTCACGATAAACTTGAATCTTTCTCTTCTATTGACAGCAGTAGCAGAAGATTAATAGATCTCAAGAAGATACATTCACTTTATTCAAATGTAGACTTACCTTGTAATAGAAAAATATTTCAATAACTGGAATCGAAGTTTAATGGTATGCAAATAAATACAAGTGTAGATTATTGTAAAATCGATTAGGCATCACATTTATTTTTCAAACATCGGACACAATTCAATATCGGTGATAAATTACTTTCGAGTCTCGGGTACCATAACAATTGTCGATATTCCTGGTTCCGTTGAAACTAGTGTAAAGTTTATGTTACATTCAACAATGGATTGCAGAGGCTTACAGAATTTATCATAAGAAATGTATTATAATCAATTTCATGAACATTAACAACAATATTACAGTAATGAGTCAGACGTACGGTCACAGTTGAAAATTCTTTGGTTCTCAGTCGAGAATGATTACTCGATCACATTTAGTTAACTTATCCGACGTACCCCATGTTTATCTCGTTTTTATGTTCACAGTTGTTGTTCGTCGAGGGAAACAAGCTGCTGACCATCTTCAAACAAGAACTTCTTCAGAATTCTTGAGAAGAACGATTCACACCAGGCAGCGGAGCAGTCCAAGCAACGAGGGAATAACTAATGGACAACTCTGCATCGCGGAGTAATAATAAAGTAGCATAAGCATCAAATTTTAGATCGAGATCTAAGAGATACAATGAATGATTGTTGCAAATCATTTGTAAAAGCTATGAGTAGTAATGGATGAACTCTTTACTGAACAGCAAGTTATAATTGAGTAATTCATACGGCAATATTATAATCGTACAAGGAAAAGACTTGTAATGTTACAGAGTAACTGAGAAGTCGTGATGAAATATTATTAACAACATAATCTTTCTTATCCTCATATTATATTGTACTTAGCCACTGAGTACTGATTAAAGGTATCAATGGTTTTGATTATCTCGACGAATAATTGTTCTTATGCGATTAGACTAGTTCTAACTAGTCTAGTTTTCAGAAAAGAAAAATAGTTAGAGATTAAAATAATTGGATTAGATATTACCAAATGGAATATTTGCAATTTCTATGCATACATGATATATATTCGTAAAGTATACTAAATTTCTTTGTAAAATCGTCCGCCATGAATAGCGAGTAGATAATTTAGAGATCCACGAATTAAGAAGTGTCATTGGTATCCTTTGACAAGAAGTATGAGTATAGTAACTAATTATTTCACTGTTCACGCGAATAAATAACGTTCTTGAACTATTATTGTGAACGAAAACCATTATAAAGATAACGACTATCTGTTCTCCGTTCGTATTGCGCTCTGAAAAATAAGAATAAACAGCTCGCTGTTCCTTAGCAAGACCAAGAAGATTCTGTAAGACATACTTTCGTATGTATACCTATGTATTGTCACCGCAAAGATTAGTTTTAAGTATATTAATAGTTAGAGTGCAGCCCAATTACAGATCTAGCCAATCTTTGAACTTGTAAAATACCAAATATGTAGTATTTAGTACTGTAAGTAATGTATTATATGTATTACGATCGCATCTACAATTGTTCGAATAAAATAGTCATGTATACAAATCATTCGTACGAAAAACATGTATCATTATGATGAACTGGCACATTTTTCAATAAACATCTATTAAATTGCAAATCATCAATTGTTGAATTATTTTCCCCTGTCCTTTACTTGCCTATAAGTCGAAAATCTTGAAAAACGCATTATTTTATAAGTTTGAATTTAAAAAGTTGGCGCCCGGGGTGACAAATGCTCTCGCCATCTCGCGGTCAAAGGGACGAACTAATTCAGCTAAAAAACGTAGTGGCGCCTAACCGTATGCAACCTGCATGCCATTGGTGTAACCAATTGCCTAGAATCAGGCGTTTCATTTTGCCGCCAAAATCCTTGTAACTCCGAAAATCGCTAGTATAAGTTAACTATAGATATTGAGAGGCATAGAGAGAAGTATGCATGAATGAATAGATACACATAGCCTATTTTGAAACACCTCCTTGGGTCAGATGTTCTCCTGATACCAGGAGCAGAAATTTTGCGAGTTAAAATACTCCTAACTCCAGAAATCGCTAGTATTAATGAATGATAGGTATAGAGATGTATAGAGAGACGTATGCATGAATGAAGATATACACATAGCCTATTTTGAAACACCTCCTTGGGTCAGATGTTCTCCTGATACCAGGAGCAGAAATTTTGCGAGTTAAAATACTCCTAACTCCAGAAATCGCTAGTATTAATGAATGATAGGTATAGAGATGTATAGAGAGACGTATGCATGAATGAAGATATACACATAGCCTATTTTGAAACACCTCCTTGGGTCAGATGTTCTCCTGATACCAGGGGCAGAAATTTTGCGAGTTAAAATACTTCTAACTCCAGAAATCGCTAGTATTAATGAACTATAGGTATAGAGAGATATAGAGAGAGGTATGCATGAATGAATCAATACACATAGCCTATTTTGAAACACCTCCTTGGGTCAGATGTTCTCCTGATACCAGGGGCAGAAATTTTGCGAGTTAAAATACTTCTAACTCCGGAAATCGCTAGTATAAGATAACTATAGGTATAGAGATGTATAGAGAGACGTATGCATGAATGAAGAGATACACATAGCCTATTTTGAAACACCTCCTTGGGTCAGATGTTCTCCTGATACCAGGAGCAGAAATTTTGCGAGTTAAAATACTTCTAACTCCAGAAATCGCTAGTATTAATGAATTATAGGTATAGAGATGTATAGAGAGACGTATGCATGAATGAAGATATACACATAGCCTATTTTGAAACACCTCCTTGGGTCAGATGTTCTCCTGATACCAGGGGCAGAAATTTTGCGAGTTAAAATACTTCTAACTCCAGAAATCGCTAGTATTAATGAATGATAGGTATAGAGATGTATAGAGAGAGGTATGCATGAATGAATCAATACACATAGCCTATTTTGAAACACCTCCTTGGGTCAGATGTTCTCCTGATACCAGGGGCAGAAATTTTGCGAGTTAAAATACTTCTAACTCCGGAAATCGCTAGTATAAGATAACTATAGGTATAGAGATGTATAGAGAGAGGTATGCATGAATGAAGATATACACATAGCCTATTTTGAAACACCTCCTTGGGTCAGATGTTCTCCTGATACCAGGAGCAGAAATTTTGCGAGTTAAAATCCTTCCAACTTCAGAAATCGCTAGTATGAATTGTTAAACGTATAGAGACGTGTATGGAGACACATATGCATGCTTATATGTAAACGTATACAAGTTTCAAGAATTTTAGCGTGAAAAAGGAACGCCTGATTTTAGGCAATTGGTTACACGAATGTCGTGCGGGTTGCATACGGTTAGGCGCCACTATGTTTTTTTTGAAATTAGTTCACCCCTCTGACCGCGAGATGGCGAGAGCATTTGTCACCCCGTGCGCCAACTTTTTAAATTCAAACTTATAAAATAATGCGTTTTTCAAGATTTTCTACTTATAGGCAATTAAAGGACAGGGGAAAATAATTCAACAATTGATTGTTCACGATTTTAAGGGATGTTTATTGAAAAATGCGCTGGTTCAACATAATAATACATGTTATTCGTATAAATAATTTCTATACATGATTATTTCATTCGAACAATTGTAGATGCCATCGTAATACGTATAATACATTACTTGCAGTACTGAATACTACATATTTGGTATTTTACAAGTTCAAAGATTGGCTAGATCTGTAATTGGGCTACACTTAAACTATTATTATACTTAAAACTAATCTTTGCAGCGACAATACATACGTATACCTACATACGAAAGTAAGTCCTACAAAATGACAAGTACAGTTCTTCTAGGGTATAATTTTTATATTGGTCTTGATAAGGAACAGCGAGCTGTTTATTTGTATTTACGAATAGAAAACAGAGTCCATTCCAAAGGAACTGTAATTACGAACTCGTTACTACACTGCCTAAAACTGTATGCTAAAAGGAACTCTCTTAGATCTCTCTCTGAAACTTGATGCTTATGCTACTTTATTATTATTGTGCGACGCAGAGTTGCCCAGTAGTTATTCCCTCAGTGCTTGGACTGCTCCGCTGGCTGGTGTGAATCGTTGTTCTGAAGAATTTCGAAGAGGTTTTGAAGAGGTTTTGTTGAGGATGGGCAGGAGCTTTTTTCCCTCGATGAACAACACCTGTGAAAATAAAAACGAGATAAATATACGGTACATCTGATAAATTAACTAAATGTCTTCAAGCAAACATTCTCGACAGAGAGCCGAAGAATTTTCAAGTATAACCTCACATCTGACTCCTCATCTATAATATTGTTGCTAATGTAACGAAATTTATCATAATATATTTCTTACGATTAATTTTATAAACCTCTCTGAACCATTTTCAAATGTGGTACAAACTGTGAGTTGTTTTCGACAGAATCAAGAACGTCAATGAGCTAGTAGCAAAAGTGCATGCATGAATAGATTGTTCAATCTAATTGTTATGAACCGAACATGAGACTTGAAAGTAATTTATCACCAATATCAAAATATGTACGCTGTTTGAAAAATAAATTTATTTTTTTGAAACCTTTAAACTTCGATCTTAGTTATCAAATATTCCTCTATCGCGAGGTAAGTCTCTTCTCCAGATCTATCTGTTCTCGATACAGAAGAAAGATTCAAGTTTGTCGTCAAAAAGAAAGAAGTCGATGAAATGATTGTGTTGTGGATGTACATAATTATATCTGCATTGGGTCTCTGGCTAATATGATATAAATCTTACCATTTCGTTGGTATCCAACGTTAATTCAGGACCAGCTGGGTAGTATTGGTTGTCGTATAACTCCGGCCAACTGGCACTCGGGATCCATGCATCCCAAGCATCTGCTAACCTCATTCGACTCTCCGTTGACGGAAAATGCTGTCAAAAAATCGAATAAAAGAATAAATCGGGGAAAAAGTATTCTTCCAGAGAAAATTTTCAAACTCATAATATGCTTGTAGACCAAAGAATAGTGGAGTACGAGGAAGTGGGAATAATACGATTGTTAACATGATGGGATGATTATTATTGCAAGGTTATCTGAGGAAACTCCCTTTCTATTTCTCTTTGAAACACGTCTGAGAGGTTATGTTCGCATGAAATTTAGATGTTCATAGATTTATTCGCGGGTACGGATAAAATATACGTGACAGCGAACAATTCCTCTAATCGTAAGAGAAGTCTGCTCGTAGCTATCCTATTGTTACTTACTTTGTTGATGGAAATACGGGAAACATAAAATACAATACTCTTCTCCGTACAAACAAGGATTAAGGATTTCAGGATTCTCAATTATTCATCGTTATGATAAAAGCGTGATTGGAATAATTAAAACTCACCCATGTCCAAGTTGCTCTCGCTTGTACCAGCCTCTTTCGAAGTGTCGTGTCTCCTCGAACGCGGAACGACGCGGTGTACCACTGGTTGAGAACAATCTTTTTTTTGTCAAGGAGTACGTTGGTTGATTTGTTAACGCCACGAAGATCACTGCAAAGAAGATGAGGGGTCACTGAACTTCGGCACATCAGCTGTGCGTGTTTTAGTCGAGCGTTGTGGGGGATGCAGTTGTCGTAGATCAGTGTTTAAGCCTGTGGTGCCATCGTACACAAAACTACAGAACCATCCAAGCCAAAATGATCCGCGAGTTGCACTTGATAAGGCGCATTAAATTATATGCTAGAGTATTATGATTTTGACCTCTGCACGAAGCAATTGATTATTTAAGTTTTATTTTATCTAGTATATCATCAAATCTACACTAATAATAATGAACTAGTTCATATAATATCTTACGGTCAATAAAAAATATCAAGTTCTTTGACTTTTGTAGTTAGCACGGCAAATCGTATCCAAACGGATCTGTCAAAACTATATTATATCTACGCAACACTTGTTTATGGATATCCGATTTTTATGTATATACAGACATATTTTATCTCCCGAAAATTCTGATCACGAATTATCAACATGTCTGTAAGTCTGTTCAACCTCCGATATAATATTAATAAACTATTCCATCATTTGTACGAAGTATCGAGTTTCATCCCCTAACCTAACCTAATACAACCTATTCAATTTATCGTAATTACTCGAATGGTATTTTTTGAATGCCTGAAAACTTCTCTCCGCCTAAAGTTTACAATCTTCGGTTTCCCGCAGTTCAAACACTTGGAGAATCGTCAAAATAGAATTTCCTCCGATTACGGTGAAAAGAATACATTCGAAGCCGAATGGTTCGACTCTGTCGCTTCGGTATTAAGAAAATTTATTCTTTATTATTATCCGGCTGACAACACAGTGGAATTAGTAAGTAAAATGTGATGAAGACTAAGGATAGATCAAAGGCTGATGATATGCGTTCAATGAAAGTGAGGAGAACCAATTTAGGAATAAAAACATATAATTGTTTCAGTACGATATTAAAACTAAAAAAATCTTTCTGCGCCGAACTAAATGCGAAGGAGTTGAATCCAAAGATTTATACGTCGGAGGTATGGTGAACATATTTTCACGATGTATCAAGATAACAGGCTTTGCCGACAGTGCAACAAAGGCCAAACTGGCGACAAGAATGGAAAGGTAATTGATTTTCAGATCAATTGAAAAAAACGGTGCGATTTTAATTAATTCAATAAAAATTCAAAGGACATTTGCGATGATCAAGCCCGATGCGATGGATAAAATGGGAGAAATACTGACTAGGATAACGAGAAACAATTTTCACATCGGAAATATTAAAATGGTTCATATGACCCGCGAGGAAGCTGAGGAATTTTATATACAACATAAAGGACAGAGCCATTTGCCGTGAGAAATAATTCACTCTTTTTAAATGACTGAAAATGCTCACTTTCTATTCTTACATGAATAAATAAGGGCTATTTTCACAGATCATTACTGAAGTACATCACATCCGGGCCAATTCTGGCTCTCGAATTAATAGGGGAACAAGGTATTGACAAATGGCGAGAATTAATGGGGCCGAAAGATTGCTCTGAGGCTCGAGAAAAGGCTCAAAACTCGATCCGCGCTTGCTACGGGAAAGACAATCAGTACAACGCTGTACACGGCCCGGATTCCGGGGATAACGCAGCCAGAGTGTGTTCGATATTTTAAATTCATCTATTCGTAAAAACGAGGAGAAAATATACAAAGACATGATTGAATAATTGTTGATAAAAAATAACTAAGCCTTGAATAACAATATAATGAATTAAAATTTTCCAGGAATTAAGCTACTTCTTCCCTGATACAAAAGGCAGAAATAAGAGCCCCAAGAACACGGCTAGCTTTAAAGACTGCACATGCTCTGTGATAAAGCCTCACGCCGTACAATCTAGACTAGTCGGTGGGTATTTGTTTCTGAATTATAGATTTGAAAGGAATCCAGGAAGTCGAATGAAATTTATAATCGATTTTCATACCACAGGTTGCATAATAGACGATATCCAAAAGGCTGGATTCACCATATCCGCGATACAACAGTTTTACGTCGATCCAACAAATGTGGAGGAATTCTTAGAGGTTTACAAAGGCGTTTTACCCGATTACGGGGTAAGGCTTTGTCCCCAAATTCCACACAGAATTAACACTTAGAACTATACCTTTCTCAAAACGTAAATCCAATTGATTCTCTACTCGATTCCTCAGGCAATGGTAACCGAAATGCAGTCCGGAGCATGCGTCGCAATGGAAATCACTCATAAGGAGAGCAGCAAAGATGTGCCGACCGAGTTCAGGAAGTTCTGTGGGCCCATGGATCCTGTAAGTCGTCGAAGGGATCCTAGAACACAATTATATCATGATTATCATCATTTATTAATCAGTCATTACGAAATGAGTGAAATAAAAGGGTTCTCAGTCTCGATAAAATCGCATAGAGATATTTTTCAGGGTTTTTAACTTCGTGAAATGAATTCAAGTGGATTTCTGGGTCTCTGATTATATCCCAGCCTTATTTCTCAGCTTTGAACCGATACTGATTGATTCCACGAATTTTTTAACAGGACATAGCGCGCCAGCTACGGCCAGAAACGTTGAGAGCAAAGTATGGGAGAACCAAGGTCCAGAATGCTGTACATTGTTCCGATTTGCCTGAGGACGGATTATTGGAGGTAAAATTCGCCCTTTTTTACTTTGAGTATAAATCGCGTAAGTATTCAGAACCTTGAAGGTATAATTACTTTGTCATTCGACGCGATAATATGAAGAAAGAAAAAAAAAAACTAGTTGTTTCCCACGTTTCGTGGTTTCCACAAACTTTTTTTTCACACCCCCCCAAAAAATTTCATATATGAATTAAATTAATGCATAAAAATGAATTTACTCTTCTACAGGTGGAATATTTCTTCAAGATCTTAGCCGAGAGCTAAGAAAAATGTCTAACACACTATCGATTGAAATATAAGAATCTTTTTATTCTACAAGCTTAAATTATATTATATATTATTTTATTTTGTTACACAATAAACTCGCCATTCTTAATAATCTTTTGTAACATTTATTTTACCCGACTCGTCGATGTCCTTCTCATTATTTATTTATTTTTATTCATTTTTATTCTTTTTTCTTCACAGCGCGTAAATTCTCATCAGTGTCGAAGAACAATTGTCTCTCTCGAAGAATTACCGTTCTTCAGACAATTATTCCGAACGTGTGCATTTTACTGCATTGACGATAATTTTATATTATGAAATACAAATCATTCGAGGTCGGTTATTAAGAGGCAAACTCCATCAGCCACAATAAGCGGGAAGAATATTTATGGTACTTCTATACGATACCAAATAATTATATATTACACAGACTGAAATGGAGAAAACTGTTTATTTTTTTTTTTTTTTTTCTGTATAAGAAATAAACCGATTACGGTTCTTAGACACGGTTTCAATATTATTCGCGAAAGTTCGGGACCTCGTTATAATAATGATAAATAATATTTCACACGTTATTTCGCATCAGATTCAATTAAAAATAATATGTTTGTATAAGACAAAAATTGAGATAATAACTCATTTCATTATTTAATTATATTGTGATCCTATAGATGGCATGTGAATCAAATAATAATTTGAGGGATTAGTGTAATTTTTTTTTTCTTTCTTCCTTTTTACATCCTCTTCGCGGCAAGAAACTATCTGCAGTAATAACATAATCCTGGGAATCCCAATGCCATTCTAGTATTGTATATTATGTATATATACAAGATAGCCTTCGTTTTCTTAGTTCCAATAGACAATAAAGTGTCTATGCGAAATTTCACTTCTAATTTTTCCAACTGATTTAGAAAGATTTGGTTATAAAATATAATAAACTGCACAAAGAGACAAAAATGCAGCAATATCTCTTCAGCTCGTCTGAAGCCTAAACTAATTATTTCAGTCCCAATAACACCGACGTAGTACCTATAATTTGATTGTAAATAGTGTGAGATGACAATACATGCGAGTTCAATTGTTCGAAATAATTAGGGTCTATTATTTCTATTGAAGAATTTTTTAATCGTCGATGTGTACAATTATTCAAGCGATATTTCAAGATCATGATCAAGATCGTCACACAACGTAGATTGACAAAGAATTATCCCCTCTATCATATCTCAGAATTGATTCGGTGAGAAACAAAAAAAAAAAAGAAGAAAGAAAAAAAAAAAAAAAAGAACAGAATCGAATGTGAGTAAATAATGAGTAAAAAGTAGGGAAGCCTGAGATTTGAAACAACGTCTTAAAAAACTTGTAAAAGTATGAGAACAACGATAATAATAAATTAATCGAACGAGATCCGTTCAGAAATAGAATTCAACTTAGATTATGGTTCTGGTCAACAGAAGTTTACTAGAAAACCAGTTATCCCAAAGTTTCGCTGCGAGATATTGATGGTACAACTGTATTGTGTGTTTCTCTCTTATGAGAAATAATGAACTATCGATAAATAATGACCGGACTGGGTTGTATGAATTGGAAATTTATATTCCCAGTCCTTTTTCAACTCGCCTACGGTATTATAAAACGTTAATTAAATGCGTAGATGAAACTGGCGAATTTATAACAATAGGGAGTCTATGATCTAACGGTATTACAATTTGATACTAGATTGCGATCGGAAAAAATTCTACGAACTAGTTTCACCTGTCCTAGATATTGTCGGAGCTAAAGTAAACGTGTAGTCCTAAGCATAAGAGAGAGGAGATTCACGATTATAAATCCGAGCTGTTGCTTCTGCCTTCTGCTATTCCTATATATTATGCTGTTTTAGACGCGATTATATATTCCAAAACGACAAATATCGCATACGGTATAACAAGATGTACAAAGAGAGTGAATCACTCCGTGAAAATCGGGATTGTAACTGAACTGAATGGTTCAATTTTGAAAAACTGTGCAGGTATTAGTGTGTACACAGGTATTAGTACATTACCGCTAATTTTACCTAATGGAAAATTTACCCCGACTCATGCCTCATGCGTACCTATATTTGTTTTCGAATAACGAATTGCTGTGCAAACCTTGTTGTCTAAGTTCCGAATGATCGCGAGAGTGACATCATAGTAAAAATGTATTGTTTACATCAATGAAAACTGTTCAAAAAAATATATAGTATTCTCGTCGAAAAATTGCGCGAGAATTTAAGGAAAGAATAATTTCATTATTATAAATAACGCAAAAAAACCTGAGACAGGCAATAAAAAATTTGATTTCGAAATAAATGTTCTCATTTAATCGCGACACAGGGGGAATATACCCCGAATAAATGAACATGAAATACGTAGATATATTTTAAAAGATTTTGAGCAAAGTGTGAAATACCTAGTAAAAATAGATGTTAGTAATCACAACATTTGGTGTTCATAAATGATGTGGATTTTCTTTTTTGTATCCCTAATATCTATAAATTTTGAATAAATGATTGATATAAAGTGAATCATATGTCAAGACAAGGATTATTCGGCATTTGGATAGACGAAGTTATATGTGATTAATTGAATAAATGATTTTGAGATTTTTCCACTATATTGTTCCAATATGAAAATTTGACCACTAAGCTAACTTAGCTTTCATACGGAATCGATAGTATAAAAATTCTAACGGGAATTATCCCTAAAGCAAAAGGACATCGATGCGTATCGAATCTAAACTGTTATCACGAATTAGTGCGTTAACCCCAGAATAAATATCGGTAATTATAAAATGATCTATGACGCGACAGGATAATACCCTTTTGTCCATAAACCCATGATCCATGATCCATGATCCATGATCCATGAGCCATGAGCCATGAGCCAGAAGCCAGACGCACAAGAAGTTGCAATAGAGAAGTCAGTCGCGCGGCTGGCATCGTAGTGTACAGACCCCCTCATGCGCAATTTATGTGCAATTTATAATATCACCGGAATATCGTTATCGATATTTTGCGTACGAGTATTATCCCTGAGAAATATATACACGAATATACACACATGCATATAAATTTCGTAATGTTGACAGTTTTTCGATTCCCCATTCCCGCCGTTCGATATTTCAAATCGTCAAACTTCTTCAGCCGCGCGTAAATACGATTGAATACTATTTCAACAAATGATATTTGCCAATTAATGCAAAACTGTGAGAGTGATAATATTAAGCGTGTCCGTGGATTACTTATCGTAGTAAATAAAAAGAACGGTAAGTAATATAATTCGCGTCTCAAATTCAACGATAATCGAATCGCAGAAATCTATCGCGAATTTAAATAAATCTCGGGGTAAATCTCATTTTTTTTTTTCTTTGCTAATTCGCCAATTTTTTTTTCTCAACTATTCGACTAAAATATAATAATGGTAAAACGGTTTTCTTCAATGTATTATAGTAGAAAATCGCTGAGCTGATAAATACCGGTAACGAAGTATATTGACCTAAATTTTCGTCGCGGTCCCCGGTGTCGAAATAAACCGTATGATTTTTAACGCGCTTGTTATATACGCACGGCAGGTATTACACATATACGTTGTTTGTAATTTTTTTTTTTTTATTAGAAATAACTATCCAAGAGCAATAAAAAAAAAAAAAAAGATTATACCTATACGTGAAAGTGAGAAATGACCCGCGCTCGTAACTATAATTAAAAAAAAAAAAAACAAAAAGGAAAGAATGAAAGAAAAAGAAATTCATCTACAAATTAGCTTGTAATTTCGTGCATTAGATATGCACGTGCCGGGTCACGTATGAAAAGAATTTTTAATTATATTATAAACGAAAAAAAAAACGAGGGTATAAGAAATTTCCAGCTGAAGAAAAACTAATATTTTGCTTACCGCAAATTTAACACAGCTGACTTTCACTCGTTTATTGAACACAATTCTATATATATATATGTGTACACCTGATTATATATCTAGAATCGCGAGACTCAGAAGTTTCGACAATTTATTCGCGGTGGCGAACCCCGCGGTATTTTCGAAATATGGGCATCATAAAAATCGCTTCAAGTCGCAAAATCTATGCTCGAATGTATGAATCGATACATAATATGCATTACTCACGATTTTTTTTCTATTTTATTTATTTTTTTTTGTCAATCAAGTAAATAAACTATTAATTTTATCCGAAGCCGATGATTTTTCAATTTCTGTTTTTCAATAGGCAAGAATCGTAAGATCTTGAGTAAGCATTAGAAACACCGTGTTCGTTGCTGTCAGCTACTGCAGCATTATTTCATTGCATTCATTGCATGGAATTGCAAAACGCTGCAATAGAGTAAGAATAAAAGAAAAAGAGAGAAGAAGAAGGGAAAAAAAAGAGTCGCAAAACTGTAGAGAATAATGTAAAAGAGAAAGGAAATTGAGTTGGCGATAATACTAAGGCTTTAAATGAACCAGGAGGCATGTACCTATTACCACAGGCATTAGAGAATGAACAAGATTGAAAGACATCGAAATAAAAAGAAAAAAAAATGAAAAATGAAAAAAAAAAAACGAAAAGAAAGACTAGGCAACATATTCGAACATAGTAATATTAGTAAACGAAATCGTAGAGTTGCGTATTAATTTCCCAAACGATTTTCGGCAACGAAAGATTAATTATTACGACTCGTTTTATCGTATAGTTGATAATTAATATACCTGGCTAGTCTATACACGAATAATGAAACTCTGTTCGGTAAAAAAAAAAAAAAAAATGTTCAATGTGATATTTGTTAAGGTTGAAAGAAGTTAAACGTTTGTACCACACATGTGATACTTACATGACAGTTAGACTGAGTTCTATCCTTAATGATTTAACAAATGAAAGCTAATGAATATACATAGGTAAAAAGAAGAAGGAATTTTTCTCGGATGTCATTCTGTCCAAATGAACTAATCCTAAGTTTGCCATAATAATTAACATCGATCATAGCCCGAGGTGCCCGGAGATTCCAAGACGTAATTATTCATTCGCGAATCAAGTTAACGCCAATCGCTTGTATACTTATTTAATATAATACAGTTGGTACCTACATACATTCGAATATAGAGAGACGTCAAAATCAAAAATGATCTCGAAACTTGAACGTACATGTGAACTTTTACTAACCAATGTATGTACTGTGAATAATAAAATATGAATTGCGTATACAGACAGTTGATGGCCATTGGTAGATCAGTTTTTTATTTCTTTTTTATCTTTTAAATTCTTCCTAGCAAATTTTTTTGCCAAGTGAAAAAAAAGAAAAAGAAAGAAAGAAAGAAAAAAATTACTAACTGAATGAAAATTGAGGTCAACTCTGACAGATCTCGCGAAAGAAGCACGCGTTGAGATGTTTTTTCACTCTCGTATAGTGGTAGAAATCGTGTTTAAAAAAAAAAAAATAATTGTTATAATTATATATGTATATGGACACGTAGAACGCGGTGTATGCAAATAATATATATCCAATTATCGAATACCGCGACTAGTTACTTCATTTTTACACAAATAATATTTCGTATATTGTGAATCTCTTGCCTGGTACATGCATCTAGGTGTATACTATATTCATAGGCAAATGAAAATACGTAGAGTATTAAGTACGTATAAGTTATATTTCGTGGATATGTTATAGCCCGAGGGGAGATTCGCTCACTTACTTAGTACACTACATTACACTACTCAGCGTCCTTCTGTTAATTACAAAATTGACTAATCTCTCGCTGTACGTATAGAGATGAGAAAAAATCCCCGAGACATCTTATGATTTATTCATTTATATATATATATATATTTATATTTCTATATACTGCTGCATATATACGACAAAATTGACGAATTTAATTACATATGCGTCTGTATTATGAACTGAAATAACCATATGCCATAATACAATTTCTATATCTATAGTTGAGGCCGCGAACCGATCAGATTGAAATTATCCACGTTCTTTTGTGCCACTTTTTTAAAACTTGTTTATAGTTTTTAATGAGCCACGGCCTCGGCTTGCACCGGTACGATGAACCGATCGATCATTATTCTCCTTGCATACATTTATTACACTGGACCATAATATCTCTAATCAAACCGTTGCCTTAGCTGCAAGCATCATTTCACTGCTACGGATAAATGAATTTTTCACCCACAATTTTCGAATCAGTATTCAGGTTTTTACATATTCTGATTCGGTAAAAAAAAAGTTAAAAACAAAAAATATAATATTATATAAATCATTGAATCTGTTGTTAATATTCGTTATTTAATATTAACGAATTAGGTGTCGAATTGTTATTTAACTTTGTGGGTCTCAGAGCGTCAAGTGCGTCGCCAATAGGCGCCGCAAATATCCGTCGAATGACGACGAGACAAACGTAACCGGATAAAATGGATAATTGGGCCCAATGACTCTCTTGCGGGCTAGGTAGACCGTTCTACGTTACGTTAGAACCTCGGTACCAACCACGAGCAGCATTGCTTTATTTAAACATCAGATGTTTTTTATTTATACTTTATTTTTTCGTTTCAAATTGCAAAGCTATTCTCACCTGTTCGTAGAAATATGCAGGTATGAATATTACGTATCGTTAGTGAACTGCGAAATTTGCGAAAAAATATTGACAACAGTTTCCGTTTTTTTTTTTAATTTTTAAATTTTTTTATTTACTACGTGATACTCGATTTTTCGAGAAAGAGAAAGAGAGAGATAGAGGGGGCTGGTAATTCCGCAACCTTATTCCCAAGGAGGTGAAGGCAATCTGTATGGGTAATGGATATGAGTACGTATAAGCTCGAATAACATCGCGATGAAATTAAGCGAAGATCGCGAAACGGCGAAAAATTATGATAATATTAACTGTTCAATTAAAGATAGATGTGAAAGTTTCAAAGTTCATGTATGTATGTATATGTATAGAAGCAGTAATGGAAACAAAAAGTATTAATCGACGAAATACGAGGCAGAAATAATTTGAAAAATATTCAGTCTCTTATTTTCCATCTTATTCCTTCGATTCGATTTTTTGTTCAATGTCATTCAATGACAGACAGATAGGTACAGGATTTAAAAAAGTTGAATTGCTATATCGCAAAATTGAAACTATATGTCATTTTTGATTAATTTAAGCATCGACTAACTAGCTACGAGGTGGTTATATCAAATTTCATTCTCGCTGTTGCACAGAGATCGGATGTATTCACGAATTATCCATTGTATACGACCAATAGACCGAGAGATGAGGCATAGACTTCCGAGAGACCGATTCTGATATGAGATTGCTTCAAGCTTTATCACGAATCTAAGAAAGGCGGTAGTTAATTCCAAAACAACGACATAACTTGCGAGGTCTTTTCAAGGCTCAGGACGCAATGAATACCTCTTCATATGCTATAGGCTAACTGACGTGGATCAAGATTCTTGACCAAATGGATAAGACAGGACGGACTATCAGACACGTGATTATATTTTTTCTTCCAACGTATGGAGGAAATGCTAACGTTAATTTATAATTTAATAAGCATATAATTTAATCGATATAATTACCATATATCTGGACTATGGCTAAGATATGAGAAATCGGTAATAGATGTGATAATAAATCTTTCCAATTAATATGTTTACAGCCCATTAATTGGTATAAGGAAAACATTCGAATCAAATTCGAAAAAAATTGAACAAAAAAAAATATATATTTTTAACTAGAAGTTGAAATTCACATCCGTAATGAAATTTATTTGCCTATATGTAAGACTTGTGTTCGATATATGAATAATAAGGGTAATTCGACTCGTTCATAACTATAATGTGAAATAAAAACTACTAAACTGTTCGAAATTTCATATTATTTTATGATCGATGAAATATGCACGTGTATATTCATGTATGTACGGATACATGTATATAGTATAGGTATCGTATGTGAAACCGAACGCGATAGAGTGATAGATATTTGGAAAACAATGAGAATCATGCCATTGTGATATCGATGTCTGACAATAACAGCGAATTGAAAGATGAATCGTATTTAAGACAAAGAATGTGCCAGAGGAAACGTTATATCTTTATCATTATACAATTATTCAGCATATCCGAGGTATATGAAAGATTTGATTATTAAGGAAAAACGAAAAGAAGACATTTTTTTTTTTAAATCTTTACATTTTTTTTCTTTTTTTTTTTTCTTTTATCAAAAATTACATTTTTCACGCATTACTAATGACAGTGATTATCGTTCAATTCACACAAGCATTTGCAGATATATTGTACTCACGCGAATCTCAGCCACGTGCTTGCATAACTTGTTTGGCATTAAATAAAAGACCTCACAGCGAGGACTAGCTCAATGACGTAATTTAAAGCAAATCTTTTTTCTTCTTCAATTTATTTGATTGTCTAATCACGTTTTTTTTTTTTTCTTTTAATTTTTTTTTTTTATTTACTAATTCTTTCCTCGTGTCATTTTACTATTCACACCTATGATACGAAGCTTAATTATCAGAGCTATGACCGAAAGCCATCCGTATCAGTATATCTATACATGGGTATGATATACGCATATAAATAAAGCGGAACATAGTTGTTGAAGAACAAAAAAAAAAAAACAAAGAAAGAAAATTAGCATAGGAATTTTATCTTAGGGAATATGAATAATTATTATTTATGTATGTGAAGAAAATCGTCTGTTAAGAATACATGACTGATATACGACCTACAGAAGAATAACTATATACACGTGTGTATTCTGTCTGTTTCCACGTTCTTTACCTCAGCTATAGTCATTTTGTCAGATTGAAAAACTGACTAGATAAAGAGAGAGAGAGAGAGAGAGAAAAGGAAGAAAATGAAAGAAAAAAAAAAAAAATGAACGTATGTGACTCCGCGACATTGAAAATCGCAAGTATATAATATATAGTTGCATATATGTTATCCTCTGGTAATCGTGTGAGTATATATGCACATGTGTTCATATGTGTGGTAGCTGAATCTAAAATCGTCTAGGTATATATCAGGTACGAGGTGCGTCCTCGCAGTTTGTGCAAAGATGAATGGTTTACATTACGATCACGAATCTGTATTGTATGTATGTAAAATATATGGTTGACCAGGGGCATCGGGCTGTATAGAAAGCCATTGATGTCTGGGTCATTGAAAAAAAATCGTGACAAAACTAGCGTGTCCTCTAGAACTCAACTATAAACTTAAGCCACTCTGCAATACCAATATACGCTAGCCAATATACGACAGGAAATATATTATGCGAATTACAGAGTATCGCGGATGTCCTCGCGGGCTATTTTATATTTTATTATAATTATTGCTCAACTCTGTAGACCCCCGGTATAACAATACATAATACATATACATATTACCTGTATAGGTACACGCGAAAGAACGTTTCGCGATTATGGAATGATAATGATAAATTTAAGTAAAAGATTAAAAAAAAAAAAAGAAAAATCGACAGTCAACGATGTTGGAGTTACTTTTCTTTTTTTTTTTTTAATTATGTAAGAATTTCGCTTGACAAGGTAGACGTACTGAAAATATAAGACAAAAATATGAAACGTACAATTTATATAGGGTTAATTTCGAGTTATTATATATGTTTGTAATGACGGCCACTGACCTAATGTATACCACGATGCTTTTTCACGCTTGAATGAGGAAGTTTTGATTATAATACACAGTCAGTAAATTAGAAAAGACGAAGAAGAAAAAGAAGAAGAAGAAGAAGAAGAAGACTAAGAAGGAGAAGAATGAGTAGAATTTTGTTTCGAGGTCGAATAATTATCACCGTATATTGTACTTATATCTATATATATGTATATCTAAATACGCACGTACATACGTATATATATACATAAAACTTACTACACATCCTGAGCGATTTAACAAAGTGGAATTTTGTTATCGTTCATGTAATTACGTGAATTGCTATGATAGAATCGTAATTGCGGACGAATTAATTTCCGTACAAATAATTTGCAAAATAAAACAAAAAGAAAAACAAAAATTAAAAACACATTGCGAATCTCCCGTATTTCATCTCGTCATGTACAATACATATTTCTTTGGTTTTCAGAACGGAAGTTGTTACGATGACGTAGGCGACCCTAGAGGAACTCTAAGCGAGGGTTTACACAGTGTAGAAAATTAGTTCCTTCCTTTAATTTAATTTAATTTAATTTTTTTTTTCTTCTTTCTTTTTTATTGCTTTTTTTTTTGCTTCCTTGAGTATAAATTTCAAAAGAAGAACAAAAATGATGCTGTTAAAGAGTTTCTTCAGACGGATAATCAAGGATTTCAAACACAAGGAACTTCTTCCATTGAAGCTCCTGTTTTTCGTCCAAGCCTCAAGTACGTATAATATTCCATTTATTTGAAACAACATTTCTGAACTTTATAATTATAACATGAATTCGACACGCGATCTATGGATTATAACTCATATGTACGAATTATAACCGCAAGAATCATATTATTCTTTTTTCCACGGTATATATGCGATAATCATACCCGCGTTATTTGTCTGGTATATAAAATATTCGCGAAAAATTATTATCAATCTTCTCTCATTACCAATAAAAAAAAACAAAAAAACAAAAAAAAAATGGGTGAGCATCGCCCCAGGCTAGTAATCAATCATCGCTTAATTTACTCACAATTCTAAAACTCAAGCGTATCCATAACTATATAGACAAAAAAATAATAATAATAATAATATAACTAGTATTATATTTTCGAATAATTCGACGTGTGCCTTTTTCCTCGTCTAATATTATAGCCGAAGTTAAAATTCGACTACGTATAGCACGCAAAGATTCTTAATCGATCTATTCGTCAAATTTCGTTACAGCCCTGTTCGTCCTGTATCCGTACCTGACAATCCACATGCGAGAACTGGGAATAAATGTAGAAGAAACTGCGATAATGAGTGCCGTGACTCCTGTGGTAGCAATAATCATGCCACCCTTAGCCGGAATGATAGCTGATCGAATCGGTAACTTTAAGGTGAAAAAAACAAGTCCATCGCAAACCCTGGTGAAATTATAAACGAACGAAGTCTCGATCGATCTTTAAGTTAAATCAATTATTCTCCCATCATTCCAGATCTTACTTTCGCTATTTTCATCCCTTGGGGGTGGAGCAGCCCTTCTTTTACTACTCGTACCAGTCGGACGAGTGACTGTCAAGTTTCCCGAAAGGGTTGTAATGGACTTGGGATGTCCGGGGACAAACGGTGACCTAATTTACACCATGAGTCAAACGCACCCTTGCGAGACTAAGCTTGAACCGGAAGTTAAAACGCGATTAGAAAGTTGCGGGTGAGTTAGAAATTTTTAGAAAAAAATCCTCACACTTTTCATATGACGCATTATTGCTTATGTTATTTCATAAAAAACACAGATACATTTGCCACGTCGATTTGCACAACGATACCGAAGTCCAGGCGATATTAGCAGCGAGAGGTTACACGGTCAGACACTACGATCTTGAAACGGGGGTGAACGTCCCTTACAAATACACAATATCGAAGTCTGAATTACCTCAGGTCAGTGTCAGATCGGAAATGAGTACAGAGGTCGGAGATTACCGAGTTTCTCATTCACTTTATTATCATTCAATTATCTTTACGACATTCGCTTTATTATAAATCGGCGCATAATATTTTTCAATAACTGTTGTGTAGGCAAGGGTTATACGGCAATGCGATAAAGAATTAACGACGACGAGTAAGGAGACAATTAAAAATCGTCAATCTGTATTCAGAGCTCGTCATATAATTGATTGATACAGTAAAGCGTATAAATCATTTTTTCTTTCTCTTTACTCGGTTGTTAATTTTATTGTATTTACGGTAAAGTTGAACGACTCGGATAATTATAAGAATGAATTTTATCGCCATTATATTCCATAGTCTACGAACGAATATAAATTCCGTATAAATAATTCATTGAAAATCCATTTTTCAGACTGTCAAAAGTACGGTGGACACTGACGTAAGAGAACATCGTTTGTTGTTTAACAATGAATTCTACAAGACCTCTATAAGACAGCTTTCAAAGAGTACTTATTTCTTTCCTACAAGTCAACTGTACGAATTTTCATGCACGGAATCAAACGCTACGATCAATCAGACGCGCTGTACCTTCGGACAATTTGGACTTCCGGTAAGTTAAACTTTAATTAATTAATTGAAGGTTTAATTCCACGAATTCATTTTCCCACTAGTTACATACCTGATCGAGTCTAGATTCTCTGTGTATTAAATGTTCGTTTTTTATTTCTCTGTCAATTTATTGTGAAAAATTTTTCGTTCAAAAAGGGAAACAAGAGCGACGAGATAAACTACCACGATTACAAATCAACGATGAAACTCTTAGACGCGACTGACATCGACGTGCTAGAAGCTAAACGGAGGTATATGGCAGGCGGGATATCGTGGAGCGGAAGTTCCTTCCAAAAATTAAATTGCGTTAACCCGGACCGGAAGGAGCATAAAATAGCTTTGACCGTACCTCTGATAAATTACACCGTTGGCAACGAAGTGTATAAATCATTGTTCATAGAAGGTTGTAGCAAAAGATGCGTCGTAACTGCGCCAAGGAAAGAAGTATGCTCTAACATGGAAACCCAGATCGAATACGACATACGATTAACATTCTGGCTCTACCTTGCCATCAGGGTTTTCATCGGTGAGTAAAAACCGCCTTGTCAATTTCAGCCGAATTTTCATTACAACGAAATATCCTAATTCCCATAATTTTCGTCAAATTTTATTGAATCTTTTTCCAGGTATGATCGGCGGCACTGCATTCGCAATGTTCGAAGGGGCTGTTATCGCGATATTGAGAGAACAGAAAGCCGATTACGGTCTGCAAAGGATATACGGAAGCATAGGCGGAATGATATCCTCCCCGTTGTCAGGACTTTTGATCGATTACGCGAGCCAGGGGAAAGGATACACGGATTTCAGGTGAGAATTAACACATTTACCCAAATTCATCCCTCTAACGATTTCACCTAATAACTATATGAAAATTATTACGAATAATTAAAACATCAATTTCAGGCCGGCTTTCTATCTTTACGCGGGGCTAAAGATCGCCTCTGGTCTTCTAATGCTCTCTATAAATCTCGAGTTCAAAGCACCGGCCACAAACGTGGTGAGTGACGTTGTAGGCGTTTTGAAAAACGTCGAAATAGTGGCTCTATTTATCGCCTGCTTCGTCCTGGGTGAGTATTTCGAATAGATGTGATATGATGTAAAAAAAGAATTGGAAAAATTCAATTTATCGTGAATTTGCATCCGAATTTTTGGTTCTCTGATCCACTCGTTGCGATTGATTGTACTTTGTGGAATAGCGCGTTGAATACTGATCGGTAAAATCAATTAGCTCCATACAGAGACACACACGAATGCAATATTTTATTATATACCAAAGTTCGTCAGACGTTAAGTACGAATGTCGTCACGACTGTTGACAACAATAACCGGAAATTGCGTAACTCTAGCGCTGCACTTCCGTCTCGGTTTATCGCACAAATAAATCGGCTGTAGATAATACATAGCATATATGTACGACGTCGCTTCTCTCTACGAAATTGAATGAAATTCTCTTCAAATTCGAGTAGATTTATCAAATTTGATTTCCTTATTATTCAGGCACTGCTTGGGGATACATAGAGTCTTTCCTATTCTGGCTACTCCAAGACTTGGGAGGCTCGAGATCTTTGATGGGAGTCACGATCACGGTTGGAGGCATAGCCGGAATCCCACTCCTCGTTATGTCTGGTCCAATTATCGAGAGAATAGGACACGCAAATGTGCTTTTCATAGGATTTGTATTCTACGCTATCCGGTTGCTCGGTAATAATACAGCACAAAAAATTCACACTTTTTACGATAAAATACACAACTTTACTGCATCTCCGAAAATTATATTCTTCCACTATTTTCCAAAGCCATGAGACCCTCGTCAGAATTATATTATGTTTTGAAAAAAATTCAAGATAATCTTTATCTCTAATCTTTAAAACTTTATCCAGGTTATTCTTTGATCTACAATCCCTGGATGTGTCTGATCTTCGAAGCTCTAGAGTCGGTAACTTCGTCCCTAAGTTTTACAGCGGCTGTTACTTACGCGGCTAAACTCTCTACAACGACAACCGACAGTTCGATACAAGGACTTTTAGGGGGTCTTTACTACGGAGTCGGTAATTAACGAATGATAAATAACAAAACTGTGAAAGATAATAGCTATCCATAAGTTGATAAATTGTTTTCGAAATTTGACCAATTTTTATTTTCATCTCCAGGCAAAGGATCGGGAAGTCTTATCGGGGGTTATTTAATGAAAGCTGTCGGCACTCGTCCAACGTATCAGATATTTTCTGGCATGACATTTATCACCGGTATAGTTTACTTCATGTTCAATGTTTTGTATTTGAGAAAGCAGCCCCAAGTGGAAGGAAACGATATAGTAAAGAAGAAGCCAAAGAAGATTGCGAACAAGGAGTTGGAGCAGGGAGTTGCAGTGACGGATATCGACGCGACGGAAAAGTCCGGGTATACGAACGACAAGATTTCGTACGGTTCGGAAAACAAGGGATACAATGGAAACGACGAGAACGAGAAATCGGGGAAAAATTTATCGCCCGAATCCGAAGCCAAGGAAATCGAGGCTATTAAAAACGCTAAGAATCTTGACAAGATAGAAAAGATCGAGGACGTTGTCGTAGAACGAAGAGACGCGACGTTAAAGGAAACTGAAATTAACGAGGAAAGTAAATTTAAGAATAAACTTAACAACGGTAATACAAATTTAGGCTACGAAGGGGAATCGGTGAATGATCAGGGCACGGTTAAATGCAATGTTACAATCGAAAAAGAACCGGAGGATAAGAAATAGACGATATAATATAACGGATATTATTTAATTTGTAAAAAAAAAAAGGGAGTTAATATATATATGTATGATTTTTTTTTTTAGAAAACTAATCGTCGTGTGTCTTTTTCCAAAGAGAACATAATATCATGATCGAGCCAGAGAATAAATATCGTTCGAATGTTAATCTAGATTCACCCAGAAAGACGAATTTCTTTGAAATTTCGACTAAAATTGTTTAAAAAATTACGTAATTATCGATTTGAAGTTATAATTTTCTTGTTTCAAATACGAGAGAAGGTATAACCAGATTGGAATACTGTTCATTGATCGGTGATTAATTAACATACGTATAATAATGAAGATTAAATGCGTATAAAAAACAGAAAGAAAGAAAGAAACAAAAAGAGACCAATCTATACGCAAACTACGATAACGAATTGTACAGTAATTATTACTTATATATATCATATACCATATCGATATTGGATAAATATATATATGTATATTTAATTATTTATATTTTTATTCTGTATAATGCAGCTGTTCGATGTATTTTACTTCAAAACGATGTAATATATATTATACCTACCTACATACATACATAATAGTGAGATTTCAGTTCAGGAAATATATATAATAACGCGATATATATATATATATACATACATAGATTTTTATTTATAGTTTTAAAAGTAAGAACAAATGTAGATATAGAAGTTTTCATTTTTAAAATATCGACAATATAGAAGATGATTTTTTTTTTAAATTCTTTTTTTTTATATATATAGTGGGATTCACGTCCGATTTAAAGATCTGTATAATATATGAATAACTATCAGTATTTCTAAGGCGATCGAACAATTGTTATAAATATTATAAGCTGTTTTTGACAATCACTTGATATTGTTAATGAATAAACTATTTAAAAAGAAATTTATCTCACGAATGTTCGAACTCATTTCATTTCCCAATCCCTGCCAGCAGTATTCATTTCAAAAATACAATAATTTTTCCCAATTTTATACGTGTAATACCTAAAACGGTCTTAATTCTACCTAACTTTACCGGATTTTAAACTAGATCTATAGTTACCTATCAAGGTGGCGTCGTACTCGTTTGTAACGGTCTGTTACACTTTGTCAAAAAAATTAGAACCATTTTTTCAAACATATTTGCCATCATTTAACGCCTCGATACCAGAGCAGAATATATTTTGACAAATTCAAAGAAGCGAGATACACTCGCGTTCAAGTTTCATTCAAATTCCAAAACGATTATTTAATCAAAAAAATATAGAAGATAGTCGAGAATTATTATTTCAAAAAATTGGAAAATTGAATAAATAAATAAAAATTCTACCGTCAAAATTTCGTTACATTTTTCATTTTATTAACGTAAAACAGAGAGAAAAAAAAAATCAACGTTTTCAAGCGACAGATTGATTTCATATTATTTCTTTTATATATTTTTTTTTCGTGTTAAAAAAATATTCCGATATTTTGTCCGTCTGTAAGATACGTATAAGACGTACGAGGAACACGTTAGGACAATAATATCCCAACTTACCACCTTCGGATACAGTTACGAGTCTATATATATGGGGGAACGTGTCTCGTCTGTTCATTTACATGAAAATCCGTTGAGATGAGACGCCAGTTTCTCATCTTCGCCCTTGCACTAGGGTTGGCGGCTTCGGCTCATTTACCGGAAATAACAACCTACGCAAAAGTGACTAAGAATGGAGAAGAGGCGAATAAAAATCACGGAGGACCCCTGAGCTGGCTGATCAAGTAAGACTTAACCACTTCTTCAAATCCATGACAAAAACAATTAAATAAATAAATAAAATAACGTCGCTGCTAAATTCCGAAATCTTTATGCTTGACCAAAATCTTCCTAAACTTTGCCTAATATATATTTTTTCAGTACCTTTTCGCCTAATAAAACCAAAGAGGAAATATCCGTGGGCAGGAGTAGCCAGGACATCAGTATCACAGTTTCTCCTGTTTACATACCACCGAGAATACCGGAACTCCATAAAGGAGAAGCCGTCGATT
Source organism: Rhogogaster chlorosoma (assembly GCA_944452935.1). Taxonomy (NCBI): domain Eukaryota; kingdom Metazoa; phylum Arthropoda; class Insecta; order Hymenoptera; family Tenthredinidae; genus Rhogogaster; species Rhogogaster chlorosoma. The sequence goes on from OX101803.1 coordinate 1,720,597, forward strand.
ATCCAACGACGAAAAGGTGAGCGATAAATGATTCGGATTAGACGTTTTTTATTCCAACTTTTGATCTACTTGAAATTTTCAGCTACTCTACCCTAGACGAAGAGATGGTCGCACGGCTGGACTCTCAAACCTCCAGGAAACAGGCCCAGGATAGATTTCATCCTCCGGCAATATTCGAGCACTCAATAGCCCACGGAAATGCTGGAAGATTGAAGCAAGCCTCAAGTTCATCTCCGCCCTCGTCATCTTCTTCTTCTTCATCGGGTTCTTCAGGACCGCCAAGTGGTCCTTCGCAGGACTCAGGACCGAGTCAGTCCAGTACAGGACCGGGATATTCATCGGCATTGTTTCCCGGAAGCTATGACTACAAGCCCCCAAGTTATATGAACGCTAAACCAATGTCTATGGAAAGTTTCTCTCAGCCAGACTCGTTCCCGAAGGTAATAAGGACGCGATAATTAGCTGGATTATAGATACGAACGTGAATTAATCCGACCGATTTTCTCGTCACCCAATAGGCTCCCACCTCGTTTGATTCTTCGCAAATTTCGTACGGACCATCGCCGGACTCTTATTCTCCACCTGCTGACTACCCGGACCACGGAAGCGATCACGAACACGATCACGATCACGATCACGATCCTGAATTAAGCGACGAAATTCGCGCCTCGGATTATGGATCAAAGCCGATCTACACTCCGCCAAAATCGATCGAGTACGCGGGTCACTTCGACCGTCCAGCATTCGTCGATGACCCGTACATTCACGATCACGATTTCCACCACGACCACGATTATCACCACGATATAATCTACGACCATTTACCAGACGACCATACAACGCCGGCACCAGAAATGATGGATCAACGTTTAAGCAAGAAACCATACTCGTATTACTTCATTGGTAAAAAATTGTGGTACATCCCGTTGTACTTTAGTATATACTTCATAATCTACATTGCGGCTTTGATATTGAAGAGCATTTCAAGACACAAGATTAATCTACCAGCGAGTTGGGCTGCCGCTGCTGGACATGGGAGAAGTGTAAATGACAGGGATGGTGGCATGGGGTGGCTAGATCTAACGGCCAAAGTACTTGAGGGTATTGAAACAGCGAGAAAAACATTCGCGAAGAGGGCGTAAGATTTTTCACCCATTTTTGACAAAGCTTTTGATAATAGGACGAATAAATATATATAAATGTTAACTGATAGAAAGAAATTGGATAAAATGGTTTTTGCCACTCTCACTGAATCACACTCATTCTCACTCTCTATCAGCTCTATCAGCTCTCTCTTTTCAAAGGCATTAAGCCTTTTTGCGACTGATTCTTATACCGAAGAATTTTTCGCACTATGGCTTAAGACGCCGAGAGAAGACAAACGCATAATTAGATATATTAATAAGTTTAATCGTGTATATTGTGAAAAGCGATAATTTGTAACATATTTAATTAAACCAAATATAATCATTATTTTGTCTTATGTAACACGATATAATTTCATTTTCTCAATCCCCCTGTACCTTTGCTCTGCTCAAAAAATGAGAGCAAAATAAAATGGAAATTGATCTTAAAAAAATAAATCAAGAGACTAAAAGAGGTCGGATTTTGACTCAAATGATTCGTTGATTATTAAGTAACCAGCTTTCGCTGTTTTCGTACGAAAAAGCTGAACAAAGATATACGAAAGATCGTATAGTCAGGCTATTCATTTGTTCTAAAAATCGGCTAGACGGTTTAGGCAGCTCCTTATATTGTAACAGAAAACGCGTCATACGAAGTTCGAAGTATCGTTCAATTATCACTACTATTTAGAGTATTGTTCCAACGGGACTTGGCTCCGATCGCTAATCAGCTGTTACAACGTATATCTTATACTCGTGCAGTCGATATATGGAACATCTAACTGGCCCTGGTCAAGTTGAATCTCTAAGCCGCATGCACGAGAGCGGGGTTCACAAATCCGAGAATTGGTAATTGTTTGAATAAACGACCCAATAAAAAAGAGAGAGAGAGAAGAAAAAAAAAAACCTAGGAGTTAAATTTTTCAGCCTTGAAGAATCCTGCCTTGAAAAATTGTGGAAAGAATGGATAGAAATTGTTCGATATTTAATCATAAGATACAGACTTGAATCTGGGAGACAAAGTCGAATTTTCTCATCCCTCGTTTCTGGGATTTTGAGATTTTTTCACGCGGTAGAATTCAATAAAAATCCACCTATCGAGTAACTCTATAACCGTTAGCCAAATTAGTTGTGAAATTATTTGCGCAAACAAAATTCTTAGGTCTGAATTAGGAGTGGGATCGTATAAGCGAAATATTCCGGTATGAATTTCGGTTTATATTTCAGTTGGAAAGATTTCAGAAATTGATACAATTAACAATTGTGACTATGAAAAAAAATTGTGTCAGAATATTAAAAGTATAGCTCTAAAAATTGATCAACGATTCGAACCATATAGATATGCGGAGCAATGAGAGAAAGAAAATAAAAACTAAAAATGAATAACTAACCGCGAAGGAATCTGTGAATGAAAACGATTTGAGCCAACAAAAATCTGGAGCAGTAAGACGTCTAACCATATGTTTGATCTTTTCATTTAATCCTCCATACTCTAAGCTTAATAAAATGCCACTGAACTAACGGGGGGAAAAATATAGTCTATTTGAATATAGTTATTTTCAAACTGCATCCGATGAGACAATTTTGTGTCTGGATCAATATTATCTCTGTTTATTGAACAAAATTTTAAACACTGCACATTAAACGAGAAAACTTTCACTTCACCTACTCGCAACGCGTGAGATCAAAGGCCGTATTTTTCGTTGACTAATTAGTCGATTTTTTTTAATTTTTAGAAAAAAATTCTCTTTTTTCTTCTTCTTTATTTCTTGTTTTTATGGTCGGTTTTCATGTTTTGCGGAGCAAAAATTCTGGCCTAGCTCTCTTCTGTTCTTCGAAGGATATTTTCAAACCAAGCCAATAATATTCCTGGATATAGTTATAACCACGAGGTCTTACTGAATTTGTAACAATTAGGATGTTTAACACCGATTGGTTATTTACCTAACGTTTCTTCTGATACAGTTACGAAGATGCGAGAGGCAAAGAGCATCTTCACCCTCACGCATTCACAGGCTCAGTTCGATCTAAGGTATCCCCCAGAGCGCGTCCCGTACCCGAAGAGATCGTTAGAATATATTATACACTAAAAAATCTTGGCATTAGAAGCTCCAGGTGCGACAAGAACCGAGCCAAGATATTGAACAGTGATATCATACGAGGAAAATGTAATTTCAATCGAACTCGTCGCTCGATTCAAAATGCAATTTAAAAAGTTTTTCTAAATTTTTTTAATTTTATTTCTTTATTTTTAATTTTTGTAATTTTTATTCAAATCTTTACTTCTATTATTATCAGTTATTTGATTTCGAAAAAGTGTGAAGGGGTGTCTGTATAAAAACAACGAGCACGTGATCGAACCTCAGCTGATCAACGATACGATTAGATTTCGGAATCGCTAAATCTAGGTAAAACATATTTTTTCTTTAATTTTCATCGAATATTACCGAGTGATTTTCACATGCAAATCTAATAACCCGACCCACTGATAATTTTCAAGTAAAAATGAAAGCGAGATTTCTTCGCCAGTCTTTCGTCATTCTGGTATTCGCCTGTCCCATAATGGCTACCACCGATTCACAAGAAATTGAAATCGAGTCGATAACAGGAACTCGAGAGCCGGATGAAACCACGACGGAAACATATTCCGCAGTCGCTACGACTACCCAGTCGAACAGGTGAAAAAAGGAAACCAAAAAAAAAAAAAAAATATAAAAAAAACTGATAAAATATATTCTAATCGTTTTCATATCAAACAGACAATCGCGATGGTATAGACCCGGTGGTCACGAAAGAGGAGGCGACAATCACGACGATATGCCAATTTATCACGACGACCACGACGCCATGGATCACGACGCCATGGATCAACAAGACGAAAAAGCCATGGCTACTGGAAAAGGCGATTACTTCGGAGGCTATTACGATTTTTTAATAAACGAGGGTAGCTATAAATTTTGGGCAGTATTTCAGGTAAGAAAAAAAAATAAGAAAATATGAATTAACCCAAAACTGACAAAAAAAAAAAAGAAACATTTTGTTCCAATTTTTTTTCTGATTGGTTTAATTCGTTGGATTTTTTCCTTTAGCTCGGAACAGCAGCACTCCTGATATACAGTGGTTTCGCGGCATTGTATTACGCGAAAGTGAATCCAACTACGGACGACGATTACGAGGATTATTTTTTGCGAAGACGTCGTTCGGTGGATCGACCACCTCAGGAAAGAACTTTTTTGGGACTTAGTCCCGAGACTTTTCAGAGAATATTGGACGCTATAGCCAGAGAATTCCACTGAATAAAATTTACTTTTTTTTTTATTAGTATAATATAACTAATAAATCAAATTTTTCGAACTCTATACGTATTGTTCGGATCGTTATTGACGAACACAGCTAGTTTACGTAAAGCCGAGGAGTTTAACTGGCTAATTGTTGACCTACGAGCTTTTATTCTCATACTTTAGAATTTCGCATACATAATATATATTCATTATAAGATAATAATACATAGGATTTCGTATTTTACAATTTATTAGTAAAATAGTTAGAAATTCTATACCCGAATTTAATCATAAAGGAGAAAATTTCACGATTCTATATAAGCTGAGCGGTTTATCATTATTATTCTAGACAGCGATTATGAATCGTTACATTTTCTCTATACATACCCAAATGAATTAGGAACGATCTTATTAGAAAGATTGTTCTTACTTTGAATGAAGAAAGAAAAAAAAAAAAGAAAGAATGAAAACTAGCCAATCAGAGATAATTAATTACCACCTATATTATAATATAGCGATAACCATTTTTTGTAGAATTATATTATCGCACAAGTAATAATTCGCGCGTACGGAACTATACGTATATAAATATAATATACAATATAAGTTGACCCGAGATTTGATATGAATTTTCGAAAGAAGTTGTTGTAATAATTTCTCGAATTAATTGTACAATGAGAAAGAAATAATATATTGAAAAAGAAACTTCACAGTTTTCTCAGAAACAAGGAACAACATTCTTGAAACAATTTTTATATATAAAATTCGTGGAAATTTGTCGAGTAGCATTTGGAGTATTTATAAAATATGATTTCTCAAAAATGTCATCGATCCAAAATCAGGATCCAAGCAATCTCAAACGTTGCATATCAACTATCTTCCTCATTTTCCGTTTCTCATATCACATCTCTGTTTCAAATTAATAATAATACCATAATATGTAAATTCCTTACGATTTTCACAAAAATCCCAACGCTTGTTCATCCCTAGACTATATAAATAATATTTAAAGAAATAAAAGAAAATCTACAATTACTAAAAATACCACACGTCTCTCTTTACGCACATATCTAATACATCTATTAAATCCAAACAATATATCAAACGTTATAGAGTTTTTTTTCTTCTCATTGTTCTTGTTTCTCGATTTTTCGCAATTTCAGTCTGCCGATCTATCTGTCCGTCTGTCTGTCGTTCGCGACCACCGTGGTGCTACTCGAACTACAGGCAGCTTTTCTTGTTTCTTATTTTCTTATGATCATTTTCTTATTTCTTTTTTTTTCTCCTTAATTTCGATTTTAAAGTTACATCGAGTACTTACACCACATCGGCACACAGGTATATGTAGTATTATCGGTAGGTATATATCCACACGTTAAAGAGAGGTGAATCGCCGCGCGCAGGGAGGGTGAGGTAAGCCGCTAAATATTCAGCGGATTAAAAGGTAATAAAAAATGTTGAAAAATGCAGCCCGATAAATCAGAAGGGTCGCCCAGTACCTACAGCCTCTCGCGGTGCATGGATTCACTGGCAAGACCGAAGAAGAAGAAGAAAAAGAAGAAGAAGCCCAAAGTTAAAGTTTCAGTTTCATCTTCAGCTTCACCTCCGCAACGAAATCTTCATCAATTTTTCTTTTTTCATTCAAAACTTATATACCACGTATTAAACGTGCGTACGATGCAACGCTACTACGTGAATCTTTTCAAGATCTGCCTTAACGAAAAGTTGAAGAAAAATCAAGACCCTGTGCATTCCCTGAGTTCGACGTCTCGGCGTTTGTATATATATATGAAATTATTATTTTATTTTTAATGTATGTATACACGTGCGTGTGTGTGAGTATTGGTAGGAGACACCCCGGAATCGGGAGTGTGCGATTTAAGAAATATCCGATAAGCGGTAAGTATAGGGTACTGGAAAGTTGTTACGGGGATGCGCAAGGTACCCTGCGGGGCAATGTTTTTTTTTTTATCGGAGCTTAAAACTGCCAGGTAAAACATGAAACTCGAAACTTGACACTGCGTACTGGTCAAGATGAGAGTAGAGGATACCTTGCTGGTTTGCTATATTATTATTATCCACAATTTACGGGAAATCGCGAGAAATATAGAATGCCGCCTCAGTTAGAGGCTTCTTATACCTACTCCCATCGGATTTATCCCCTCGTCGTGACTTCGGGAAAAAAGAAATTTCAAAAACTAACGTCGGAAAATATGTACAAAAATATAGTTTCCAGAAATCGTATACATTATATTATATCATTTTATATGTAGTTCAAATATACATGGTAAAAAATGGAATTTCTCGCGACGAAGAACTGCAGTAAGATTCATGAGAATTTTGTTTCGCTACAGTGTTGTATAGAGAAGAAATCGCTTCTGGTAAAAATACAGGTATATAAAATTGCGCAAAGTAAGAAGAAGAGTAAGTATGTGGGGATACTATACACAAAGGTTGTCGGAGTGATTACGAGGGTGAAAAAGTATTATAGAATGCGCGAGGTATTCGGCAGGATTTTTATCCCTATACAACGATGCGGTTATATGGAGCGACTTGCTCCAAGATTTAGAAGGTTTTGAGTATACAAGGTACGCATAAACCCGCGAAGTTAGTACCTACATTGTGAGAAAAGAAGAAGAAGAAGAAGAAGAGCAAGAATAAGAATAAGAATAATAAGAAGTGGTCGAATGCCTGCCGCATCAAGACAACGAAAATAGCGAGTTGAAGGTAGAGCCGGTGTAAAAATGGCGAACCGACAAATGCATCAAATCAGATATGAACTGCGGTTGAAAAATGCGCGTTTTTGTCTTTCTTCGTATGGCTGGAGAGCTGAGTCTGCAAGGATCAGTCTCCCAGTCTTTGATTGTCATTTGTTCGATCTTGAAAGAAGTTTTTTGCGACTTTATTCTCCTCCGCGTCTTGCAGAGCGAACGCGAAACTCCTTAATGCCTGCAGTATTCGAGGAACTAATTATAGTATAACGATTGTACTAATCACTCGATAATTTCTGTTATACCTTCCCATACCTATAGAATGATTGTAAAACTAAACCTGCAACTGCCGAAAAAGTGAGATAAAACTACGGAGACCATACAGAGAAAGAAACGATCTAAAACCGCATTCGCCCGAGGGTTAGAACCGATTTTACAATTTTGTACAACCAAATTAGCGTATAGGTGTGCGAGCGGTGTTTTATTTATCAAACCGAGCCCAAGGCACTAGGATAAATAATCCTCCGCGTATAGACGATTTACAGAACCGAATTTTATTTTTTATCATTTTCTTTACGGTCTTTCTTGGAATCAAAAAGTGTTTTTTTCTTTTCATCTTTTCTGTCGTCGACTAAAAAAATAGAGAAGGTGAAGAAAAAAGGAAAGAACAAGTTTGGAGAAAAATAGTTCGTCAAAATGCGTATGGGAGAAACGGTATGTATATGGTATATGGGTAGCTATAGTATATATACCAGCGCGGTACATACCCTAAGTTAATAAGGTGAATTAGATAGGGAAAAAAAGAAAGAGACGAAATTGAATAGGGTTCTGCAGCGGATTATTGTGAGAAAGAGCGATCTAGACAGTGAGTTTCATTCTTCTAAATTCTAAACTCTGAGTAGGTAAGTATGAGTACGTGAAGCATTGTGTATAGTCTTTGTCATAAATATGGTACGTTCTGAGACACATATATCTCATTGAAACTTACGAGTATATAAAAGTAGGTACATGTGTCCGTACGGGTATAACAGGTAGTTATAATGTTAATTTCTAACCGTCTATATATCTACCCACCGCGGTCTCGTTTATGCAAATTCGAATAATTGAAGAAAAAACCGTAATCTCATAATAGATATAATATACTACAGAGTATAACAAGGGAACAATATTCCCACCGTAGACACGCGATCTCGAGACACGAGGAAACATCGCAGAAATCTGCTCAAGAATCCCGATGCAACTTATACCTGTATAGGCATATAAAATATATATACTACCTATATTCATATCATGCACTGTGGGAACAAACACGTTCAAACTGAAGCATCGATCGGTCAAGGTTTTCATTTTTCTAAACTATATGATAATAATTAATCCTATTGATCATATATTACATTGAATCGAGTGGACTATAACAATTTCCAAATTTCAGACAAAAAGAAAAAGAAGGTTGGATAAATTTTCGACCTGTACCTACTAATGCAAATTAAGAATAAAAATAAAACTAAAATGTTGTCTCCTAGATATTCGTCTATTTATGTATATTTATGCGCATTTCTCGTAAATAGTAACCTGTAGGCATCGGTATAATATCGCAGCACCTTTACCTGTATAAACGGCGTACCTATATATAAATACACGGTTACGCATGACTTCTGTTAACGCTAGTATTTAGTTATTATAGGTATATATATATAGATTTTTATATTCTATATTTTTATTGCTAGAAACGTAAGCCGTGAAATATATATATATGTATTCAGAATTATTCGTTATATACAGTTTTCGACGACGATTTTATATAACGCGAGTATAACAACGAATAGCGCAAACTTCTGGGACACAATTCGCTACGAAACTTATACATACGTAGTACTTGCGGTTTACTGTTAGTCCTATACGACTACGAGATATACTGTACACATGTATATATATATATATATACGCTTAAAAAATATATTTACCTATATACAACTAAAAAGTTCAATTCTATAGAAGAATTATTGAAAAAAATGCAAAAATTAAAAAAAACGACTATTCAAACGGTAAAAAATAAAGAAAGAAGAGAAAAAAAAAAGGCGCGAATTTTTTTCAAGAATTCTTTTCCATCTGAAATCTACAGTTTTTTTTCATGAATCTCATTAGAATGATGATTGAAAAACCTCGATAAAATTAGTTACGTTGCTATATATATCTATATATATATATATTTTCAAAACTGAATATAATCCTTGAGCTATATACATTAAACGTTGAAGAATAAACGATTCGAATAATTTAACGTATGTATATTATATACATGTATAATACACAGGATGGTTAGGTATAGGTATAGTTGGACGACGTGAGAAAACCGGACTGTCTCGCGGTCAATGGCTGTGTGTAGTTCACTGCCAAGATTGAACAGAGTGAGACAGAAGTAGGGTACAGCTACAGTATACCTATAAGAGAAGCAAGAACTCCTTTGGAGCCTGGTCTCCGACCAGGTATACATATAGTATAGATATACAGCAAGGAAACACTCGTTTGTACACTCCGATCTCTGGCTAAGCACGTGCGCGGTGTAACTCAGGTTGCAAACTATCAGGCGCCGGATTGATGCTAAGATCAAACTCCAGGCGTTCAAGTCTCCGCTTTCAACCGTAACTTATTCATTATTCCATTAATGATTATGGCGAAATTTTTCAAAGGTAAAAAAATACATGAAAAAAAAATTAAATCCTTTCGTCATTCATCAACTGTGATGAAAAAATATCAGACCGACAAGATATCATTCTGAAAATAATGGAGGAACAAAAGGAAATAAAAATAGTAATTTTGAGAATTAAGTGAAAAGAAAAGAAAGAAAAAAAAAAAAAAGAAAAATTCCTAAGTAAGCTGGGGTAAGACCGTGTTCGGTGTATGTATGCATTCGTATGTTGTAGGTGGGGTGGAGAAGTTACGTTGAATAGAGTATGGGGTTTGGTATAGCGTGTAAGAACTTAGCATAGCGAAGAATGAAGATGAAGAATAGTAGTAGCGGCGTGTTAAGATCTTCGGATGTCAGTCGGTGGTCGACCGTCTTCGAGTAAAGAGGAAGAATAAGAATAAGAATAAGAATAAGAATAAGAAGGAAAAGCGTCGAATAATAACAGAAACAAGAGGAAGTCAGCGATATTTTCGATCCTTTTAATTCGCCTGATTATATTTCAGAACGATAAAATGAAATGAACGTGTATAAGAGTATGGAGATCAAAGTTATCGAATAAATTCGTCGATGATAAAGGGAAGAGATTCGATGTATAGATTAACGAAAAGTCATTGTAACATTGAAGAAAATGAATAAGAAATTAAGAAGAATAATTATAGTCGTAGTGAAACGTGTGAATTTTCATAGTTAAAACAGTTTTTAAAACACATTACTTAATATTCAAAAATAAGTGATATTCTCGCGAGGTGATAATCCACAGTGAATCAACGATTCCTATCATCAATAGAATGGATGAAATCGAAGAGTGATATTTTCCGCTATCAATTAATTATAAAGAAAAGAAGAAGAAATCAACTAATCGATAAACAAAGACTGAAAAATGGCTTCGATGTGTGGCAGTACTAAAAGCCATCCGGCTCTTACAACTAGCAGTTTCTACAGACCTGGAAATTACCCGTACCAGGTATTGCAAGATTATATACATATATACATGATATAAAAAAAGAAGTGATATTTTTTTATTTTTTTAAGAAACATATAGGTATAATAAAACTAACGCGATATAAACTTGAAATAAAAATTCACTGTCGCGGAAAGCGTGAGAATTTATAAACTAAGGTTAAATTTATATATCAACGTTGTATATATGTATATAGATACTTATATGTAGATATTTGTTTTCTTTTTTAATCATTCAAGATAGATATATACCCGTGTGATATAATATAAGCGAGATTGTGAGGCGATAATTGTCGTACAGTAGTTTCGGTTCGTGTAAGACTGCAGCACAGCCGAGTATAATAATTATACACATTATAATGTATATGAAAATAGGATTCGCGATGTTAATCTCGTATACGGGATGCTGAATCAGAATTATACCTACGATTAATCCTTGCGTAATGTTTAGAGGTTTACTTAGCTAACCGCTTAGCTCAAGACAAGGCCAAGGATCATGAATGGAGCGAATCCCAAGCTCGTCACGGTGACTTCATTGTTTTATAATAATATTATAACAACGTAAAATAACAATGACTTTAATTGATACAGAGAAGAAAAAGAGTAATTCCCACCGTAACCACAAAAAAAAAAAAAAAAAAATAAAGTAAAAGAGAACAGAACCTAGGTCTCGATTAAATTTCACCAAAATTTCTCGCAGGAATTCTTTTTTAGAACAGTAAAAATGTTATAATTCTACGATAACTTGAAACTAGTCGTAAAAATGTATGGGAAATGAGGTGTAAGATTTAAAAAAATAATGATAAAATAAGGGATGATTGAAGAACGATAAGTAATCAAGGCTGGGCGAGCTTATGCAGCTGGAAAAAGATAAATATTTAACCTCTTGAGACGACAAATATTATATTATCTCATGAATATATAATATTTATGCGTGGAGGAAAAGAAGAAAGAAGGAAGAAGGAAGAAAAAAAAGAAGAAAAAAAAGGAAGGAAGAAGGAAAGTGCAGTCTAACGATGAAAACGAAAAATGAATAAATATAACGTAAAAAAAAAAAAAAAGTAAAAAGAAAAAGACACTGTACACAAGCTCGACATCACCTTTTCACAAGGCATGTGTTGACGTAGGTGCAGTGTAACAAGAATCTGTATCTTTTTTCTTTTTTTTCTTTCTTTCTTTCTGAAATCTTTCATGGTGCAGCATAAGGCTGAGCAGCAGCAGTGCAGCGACTGAATCAACGTTTACTCAAGCGTCTCGAAACGATCAGAATATTTCCTCTGGACGTCTCGAAAGTGTTTTTTTTTTAATTTTATTTCAATTTGAAGGAAAAAAGGGATAGAAAAAAAAATTATTCCTTACATTTGTTTGATCCAAAAAATTGTAACAAAAGAGTAAATAGGAAAGAACAGCTATAAGGATTACCCTGGAAATTACATCACCCTAAATGTATATATTTGACCGAAATATATATGATATATATATATATTATACGTTAGGTGTCGGTTAACAGTCGCTTCGCATACCACAAAAATGCCTTCTACTATTTCGTATGTGTATTTTATCGCGTAAGTATGTCAGTGACATAACAGTACTCGGGCGTAAAGAACGATCCTCTTAAAAACCCCTTCTCCGTGGGTGCTGGTGATTCTATTAAATAGCTATAGGTCAGTGTCACAGTAAAAATACATAAAACCATCGCCCGACTCCGATACCATTCCGACTCCAAGTCTCTATTGGACATTCAAGAATTCATCTTTTTCATTATTTATTGCCAAACATTTTCTATACACACGCCGCACTGCAGTCAAATTTCGGCTACGAAATAACAAATTAGAATAAATAGAAAATAACTGCTTCTACTTTTTTTTTTTTTCTTTTTTTGTTTTTGACCTGATTTTGCCACACCTATATACATATATACCATATATACCTAACTATTACAAGTAAGCTGATAAAAATAAAGATTCCTTGAAACCCTGATACCGATAAACTAATTATACTCAAAAACGGTATATACAATAGGACGCAAAAATCTTTATCAGAGACCCTCGTGGCCCGTTAATTGGTAAATAATTATATTTAAAAATCTTCACACAGGATATTTTGGCTAATTATATATAACCCAAATTAGTCGCTAGTCGTTAGATTTCTTTAGTTCGTATAATTTTATCTAATATCCCGATTGGTTGGATTTTCTTTATATTTAATTAATGATAAAACAAGTAGATATAATGTTTCTATATATATAAGAGTGCAAGTGGAGAAGTTAGGTCTATAAATAGGTAAGAATCTCTGAGAAGTTTTCTATCAGCTTGGTAGTAGGTATAGGTACAGGGTTAGAAAAGCCGGTACTGTGGGAACCCCCGACCTCTTAGGGACTTAGAGCGGTTCAGACACGAGGTCGAGAAAAAGTGGTATTTCTCGAGCATCAAGAATCGTGAATCGAGATTCCCGACCGCGGTCTTGCGCATTATAAAAGAAGAAAAACTGGTTAAATAAACGCCACGCGTTCTACTCAATCCTAGTAAATTTCTCACCTACATAAATCCGCGCTTCTATTATCATCGAAAAAATAGGAAAAAAATAATGAAAAAAAATAAGAAGAAAATAGAAAAAAAAAAAAAATTCAAACTACGGCGGAGATCGAATGTAATATAAATTGTAAATAAAAGAAGAAAAAGAAAGAAAAAAAAGAGGGGGGTATGGTATAACAGCTTGTGGCTTCTATTTCAAGAAATGTTCACTTTTTGTCTAACGATCTTCAGGGCGTCACAATGATTCACAGTTAGGTTCAACGTCCCAACTATGTGTAGTTATATAGATATAACTATGTATATAAAAAATAAATACACGTATTATATATAATATATATGTGACTATAGGATCTAATGAGCGATATTATGTGAACATAGGATAAATTTGTAAATATCCTATGTAAAGAATAAGCAATGTGGTGGAAAAATATCGCGAATTGAAAATAAAGAAATAACCGAATTTCCGTAAAGGAGATGATCAGAAAAAGAAGTAATGTTGGATAACTTGAATCCGAGGAATTTCAACGGGACACGATCCTATCTTACAGCTGTTATGTTGTATACCTATATATAACAGTGTTAACTATATATTTAACCGAGAGATCTACACGATTGATAAAATCTACATACCTATACATACATGCTCAAAGGCCTAAATAAAGAACCGGAAATTTAGTCCTTAACAATATATAAAAGTCATTAACATGTCTAGGTACGCGTTTCCGCCATGGGACAATTATGTTAGTTAGTTATACGTCATTAAATCTGCATCAAGGTATATGATCGGTATTACCAATGGCTAAATTATTATATTATCGACGGAAGTCACGTATACTTATATACTAAACGTAAGACTGTATAATAACAATATAAATACAACGAATAATATATACAGTCGTAAATAATTTTAATACGATGATATAGTATCGAGAAATTGGTTGTTATACAAAGTTTTCAGATTGATTTATCCCTCGTCTTTCTCAATTTTTTCATTTTTAACACGAAAGAAGAAGAAACGAAAAATAAAAAAGAAAAAATTAAGCGGAATATAATGTAAAACGTCGATTCATTTAATGGGCGAATGATACGCAGTGGATTATACAGGCACGTATCCTACACTCCTCCGCATGATCTTCGAGTTATCATTAACTTGACAAGGACGATATATTAAACGCGACGACCTTGCAAGATCTTTGATCTCCTGAACACGCGGGTCTCATCTTCTCACAAACGAAGGACAATCGTGAACGAAATAGACTGGGGGGGCCCCGGACGCGTAGGTACGCGGCTTGTCGATAACGAAATAAATATTAATTATAGAATATATAGCGAGCTAATAGTGAAATATAGAAACAATAAATGGTAAAATCGTTGTCACTTTTTATTAGCGTAAAAATTGTAGGAATTCAAATTATTCGAAATTTTCCTGTTTCTTTTTCTCCATTATTTCTTCGTCTATTTGTCGGGTAATTTCATTGTCTATGATAATGAAATCAAGGCATGTAGAATTAGTATGAAATTCTATATTCCGTTTCTATTACATTATGAGAAGACAGCGTTAACTTCGTTCTCGTCAAACTAAGAACAGCGAAGGTCGAGAGGAATGACATAAATGCATAACGCAGGTACGCACGTATACGTACGTGCCACATTGTTTATAGCTATAAATTATTTATCACTGTATCTATATGTATGTATATATGTAGAGGTATGTAATATTCGTATAGCTTGAGGGCAAGGAAATAGAGAATAATAAATTAACGTTTTATAGTATGAAACTGCACGATTTTACCATTTTTTTTACCATCTTAATGTTAAACGTTTTATTTATTTACTTATTTTTCCATTTCATCCTTCGAAAGTCTAATTAAGTTGAATAATCAGACCAAGGAAACACGGAGCGAGGTTCAATTTCGAACACTAACGGATCTTCGATATTCTACGCAATTTGATCAAATCGAAATCCGATGGAGTCCAAGTCTCGAGAAAGACGTGAAAATTATTATCAACTCTATATACAGACCTGTATCGTTCGAATCCTATAATTCTTGAGGACGCATTATTCCCGTTTCTAGTTCTTGCAGCAAAAAAAAAGGGACAAATAAAAAAGAAAAGTCTTACAAGACACACGATTCACGCTTTTTATTAAAAGTCCACGCGATCTTACATAGCGCAGTTAGCTGTTACCACGCTTTGCGATCCGAGATAGTTGGACATGCACGACGTCTTAGGCTAAGTGCTCTAACAACGTGCAGGGTGCAAAGTCCCTTATATTTTCGCAAAAAAAAAAATAAATAAATAAAAAAGTAATCGCGATTGAAATACATTGATACGAATTTTATATAAACAAAAAATCAACGATCAAATAATAAACTGATCTTAACGATGAATAAGTAAGATATATTTGTCATAAATTCATTGTCTATCAAGTTATGCCAATCACGTCTATAATCGTACCGCGTGACATTTCAGTCGTGAGCATAAGTTCAATTTTCATATACCTAGGCAGGTATTCCTTGTTTCTCTATTTTTTTTTAACGAACTATGCGTATGAAACAGCTGATTTCTCGAAACAGTGTCAAGTGTATAAATTCCGTTATGGCGATATACATATGGTACGCGTTCGGTTTATAGAATTAACTCGTCCATTTTCATCCTTGGCAATATAAGGCAAAGGTGTGAATAAGACGTATCCATATATACGTATGTATATAAGACTTATAGGTATATACGTCCTTCGTGATCTGTGCCATGCATTAGTCGATACGATTATTCTTTGTTAAGCGAACTATAAGTAGATATATGGGTGGAAAAGAGAAGCAAATTTTCTTCAATGTAAATGACATAATTGTATAGATTATACGTGTATAGTAAATTCGCGATTTTCCCGCAACGGTAGGTACGGCAATATAATAATGATCGACTGGTAGCTTCGCTACCATAATAAATATGTTAATTATCAATAACAGGTGCAGCTTAATTGTGAAATCCCTCGCTGAGAAAAAAAGAAGAAACGAAATGAAGAAGAAAAATATATATATATATATATATATATATAAAAAGAAAGAGAATTTGAATAAATAAATGAACAAATAAATATACCGAATTAACATAAGTCGTTGCAGAATTCGCAAAACTAATTATTGTCACTGCGACCGTGGGCGAATTTTACGCTGTTGCTAAAAATAACTACGTTACATCTGCATAGGTATATGTACCAAGGATAAGATATACATTTTTTCAAAGATATTGGTACAACGTATAACGAATGAGGGAAAAAGGAAGACTAATTTTATTGATAATAATTAAAGAAAGAAAGAAAGAAAAAAATGATGATTTTTCATTTCCTTCGAAACTTCACAGTTAAATTTAAGACCGAATTTGAAACCGTATATAGAAGAGAATATAGTTTCTACTTTTCGAATCACGGTATGAAAATATTCTGCCGTCTGTATACCCTATAAGCCATTATGGTTCGTTACGCCCTCGTAAACCACCTTAGAGAGTTGCAAAATGCGCTGTACCTTATATATATTCTTTGACGAGAACCTTTGCCCGACAGTTTCCGCACCGTCTCGGACGCTTGAAACCCTTGAAACGGTTCGTTAACGACGATAATTCTTCAGTTGATTTATATCTGTAATTCTCTTTCGCGGTCACAGTCTTTAAAAAGTCCTTTTCTCGTTTCAATTCATTTTTCTACCTCAGCGAAGTTGAAGAAAGTTGATTAAAAAGATAAGCAAAATACTACCTTAAACTCCCGTATTCCCGAAAAATTCTCGAGTTCAAAAATCAATAATTTATAATCGAGGAAAATCAAAGTCCAACTGAACAAAATCTCCGAATTAATACTCATCAGACAATATTACCGAATCTAAGATATTTCAACGATTTTTCACAGGAAGAAAAAGAAAGAAAAGAAAGATTCAACAGTACCCTATAGAACAATTTTCCGACCACGTTAATACCGCTGTACAAATTAACTTGTCACGCGAGTACATATAATATATATATATAGAGAGAGAGAGAGAGAGAGAGGAGTAGAAAAAGGTATGAGATATACTGCACAGAGTGCGCAAGAAGTTCGCATTATAATGCATATTACAGCTGTTATACGAACATATACATATATACCTATAAAACCCTGTATTATACAGGTATGAGATTTATAAATCCTGTCTGTATGTATGTATGTAGTGAATTGCTACGGTAGATGAACAAGTTCAAGGAATTTATTATCTCCATCCTTTATATACCACTTCTTATTCTCATCTTGAAGTCATGTGATTTTCTTCACGATGACTAAATATCCACAACAGCTGGTATAACAGGTATAAATATATATATGTATCTGTGTATAAAATCGAGATAGGTATACGGTACATATATGACAACGAAATTGATTATCATTCGCGAATAAGAATAAAAAAATAAAAAAATTGAAAAAAATCTGAACTAAATAAACTGAATTGAAAATTTATAAATATACTCTATTTATTCACACGTATGTGAATAACGATCAGAAGAGATGAGCTCGCTCTGTATAGTATAGAAATCTATAAAGCGTATAAATGTATAGGGTATACCCGTGTTGATACGGAATGAATAACTAACGGTAAAACGTACGTTAAGATATTATCTTATCGCCGCAGCATCGCTGTAAGAATATTGTCTATTTTTATTTCATTTGATTCCTCATCTCCGCGTTCGATATCCCTGTTTCTTTTCTTCATTATTTTCTATTTTTCTTCAATATAAACCTTAATTATACGTAAATAATTAATTAGCAAACTAGATTCTCAATCAGTATATCTAATACATTTGTATTAATTACACCCATATACCTATATATACGAAACGCAAATCGAATTTTACAATTTCAAATTCATTTTATACTTCAGAATATAAATAGTTTATCTCACGCCTATCCGTTAGCGGAACTTAACTCGCGTTTTCTTATACTCCGAGTTGCAAACTGCGGTGCGAATGCCCGATCGATGTAATAGACGTGTATATATGTACGCGCTAGAAAATATATAACATATACTATAACCGGTGTATGAGATCCTGAATATCCATACATATACACATACGTATCTCGAAGCATGTGCAGGAATTCGATTTTAAGCGGAGCTAATAAGCGAAGAAATAGAAGTAGACGTCGCGATGATTAATTTTTTTTCTCTTTTTTTCTTCTTCTTTATATATCGCTATAATCGTCATTATTATATCATTCGATTTTATTCACAGAGCGAATACTACCTTCCGCCACGATCAGCATGGTACAGGGTACCCCCGCAGATGAACAATAATAAAAAGGGTAAAAATACGAAAAGATGGAAAATCGGCAGCGCGGTTCTAATCATATCCGCAATGCTCGTACTTATCGTTGTCCTGGCTGTCGCTGGTCTAGCTTTATGGATGGGTGGTGAGTATACGTACTGATTACGATCTAGTATTTCGGTTTAAATATAATTAGACGATCAAGTTATTCGATATTTGTATGATTTTATCTTTCAATTTGTTACAGCACTTAGGAACGACACTAAAAATGGTAGGCAGCGTTTTTTCAAAGATATACATATACTCGATAGTTCATGGCTATGAAATATGTAGATGTAGGATTTTTTTATCATGAAACCTTGAAAATCTAACAAATTTTCGTCGGGAATTGGAGAAACCGAGTTTTTAACAAAAATATAAAATAGCTGTTATAGGATATTCGTGCAGTTTTCGAATCGTGCGTGGCGAAAGATATAATCCGATGTTGAAGCTGAACACGAGTATGGTATTCCGAGAGAAAGAGAGGAAGTACAAAAATATAGTAAGTCGAAATTGGGAGTGCTTATTGTGATTCGATTTGATTGCTATTTTCTTTTTTTATTTCTCAAGCTTTGGAATTCTTTCGATAAACTAAATCCTTTACAGTTCGAGCTACTGTTCAGAAGGAGCGTATTATCCGGTGCTTATAAAAGCACGATTATCGACAAGTTCGAAAACGGAACGTTGAAGGTATTCTTCAGGCTTTATCTCGACCGTAGGAAGATACCAAAGTCTATAAGCAACGTGGAAGACGCGATTTCCGACATCCTGGCAAAAGAGACGTACTCGAAATCGTCGCTTTTCAAAAACCTCGAACTCGACCTGACCAGCATATCAGTAAAAAGTGCGAAACCGAATAAAGATTGATCGAAAAATGCGAAGAAATCAAAATTTTTATCTTCATTTTCACCTCTTTCTCTTATTTCAGAACTGGGCCAAGACTCGATCGTAAATTCTAATCAGCAATCACGTCAATCTATACAAAAGAATAGCGCAATGATAACGAAAAATGGTTTGCTAAGACCAAACCAGAGGAATACATCGACAGCTTCACCTGCGACTAAGCCAATCCCAACTTTGAGGCCATTGGTCAAAATTGAACCCGACGAAGCCGACATTGATTTCAGCAACATCCCGACTATTCAAGGCACGTATAAAGTGACTAGAATAAACGAGACTACGAGCGCGGAAACGAGTGCATTTACAACTACAACTAAGACTACAACGACAGCCCATAAGCCTGGTGGAATTATCCCGTTGTCTTACAAGGTTAAAAATGTGTTAAAAACCGATCTAGGTTCTTCGACGGTTAAAATATCGGAAGAAATGACCACGACAAATAAGCCGGAGATTATAATGGGTAAAAAAGTTGAAGATAATGAGACAACGACCACTTCGAGATCTAAGATTGATGATGAAACGAGTAAAAAACCGTTCAAAGACTTCGTTGATCCGGAGTTCGAAACTTCACCATGGAGACCGATAGTTCCCGGTTTCGTTAACACGGAATTAAAGCTCCTTTTAACCGGAAACGCGAGTTTAGAAAGGACGGAGTCAAACCTGACGAGGACAGTAACGTCAAAAGAGGACGAAAAAGAAAGTAGTTTTTCGAATCCCGGTGTTTCGTCGACCGAGACAAAGGATTCGGAAAAATTTCACCAACCGGAAGAATTATCGCTTCCGAAAGATCCCTTGCCAATTGAAAGACCGGTATTAATGACCGGCGGTTTCGTACCCGGCGACGAAACTCTCTCGGGTATAGACTTTCCTCAGGATCGTATAGTGCCTCAAGAAATGGTGAATTTCCGAGTAAACGGTAAGTTTAAAAACAAAATAAGGAACGACGAGGAGGAAGGACAAGAGCCGCTGTTTCGAGACGAGGTAGTCGGCCCGGTTTCAACTTTCGAGAGTGGAAAAAATCGCGTGGCTAGTATAGAAGTGGAAGCGGCGATACCGCATGTCCAGAAGACCTACAACGTTCGTTTGAGCTCTACAGGTACATCGAAATTTTCAAGTCCTAATGAAGAAGGGGAATCGGTATCGGAGTCAAATCGTTATCCGTCGACCGTTGAAACGCGGTATTATTTAAACGACCATAAATTAGAAGCACCGGAAATAGCCGGGATCGGAGAGGCCCAGGTAGTAATAGACGAAACGGAACTCGAAGCTAGGAACAAATTTTCGGATATTGAAGCCGAATCGGACGACGAAAATACGGGAGATTTTATGCAGGATAGAAAGGCAGCGGTTTCCGTCAAGGAGCCGGTATACACGAGCTACAAAAGCCCGGATTTAAACGGCGAGGCTAAACCAAGTCTAGTGGAAAATCCCGGGACTCTAAGACCCTTCAGACACACAATACCGGTGGATAAAATCACGAGTTTGGTTTCGCCCGATCCGGTAATAGCGAAAATAAAATCCGACGTTATTTTCGACGAAGTAAAAATCCTCGCCACCACTAGATCCGACGATAATTCCGAAATCGTTACCGAGACAGTGGGACCTAATACCGCGACGGATCTCCCGTATCTTTCGTTGAAAGAATCGCAAATCGAATTAGCGGATCATAGGCCATCGGCTGAAAACGACCGGTTTCCAGTATCCGTTATTATAGACGATGATAAAACCCTGGAAGATAAAACGACGGAGATTTACGCGGAGATAATTCACCCGTTGAATAATAACAAGGAAAAATTAATAGACGGTGAAAATATGGGTGAAAATTCAAATTCGACTTATTTACCGCGTAGGAATTTAACCTTCGTTGAAATCGACACGGTTAAACACACGCCGATCTACGGTTCTACGGATATATCAAACTCGTCTGATAATTACCCGGAAAAATTAGACGCCGATTCGCCGATATACAACGAGACGTTGAGGGCGAACGTTGTCCAAAATCTCGTCACTTTAGCCCCGGCAAAAAGCAACAGTGGAATCGGTAGGCCGATACGACCACGGCCTAAAATCATACCGGGTCAAAGAACCGAGGTATCGGATAAAGACGAGGATGAAACTGACGTGGAGAATCGAAACTTTGACGAAACGTCGACGTTTGATGAAATCGTCGAAGTCATAACGTCGATAAGCACTAAAATTTCATCGTCCGACGACGATCGGACAGATGATCTCGGAGGGAATAGAAAGGGTGAAGAAAAGATACCGAGCTTAGATATCGACGAGGAATCTTCTTCTGAGAAATCCGAAAATTTCCAAATCTCCGTCAATTCAGACCGAAAAATTTCAACGGATCAAGAGAGCATAATGCTTCTAGAAAAGTTGAAGCAATTCGCAAAGGTGAGAACGGACACTCTGACAATTTCCTCGACGCAGGAGGACACCGGTATCGCGGTAAACCAAGGGGCGACAAGGTTCGACACTAAGCGACCGGAAGTGAATAGTAAACTTGAAGAACTTGCCAATTTTCAAGACCTCGTTAAATTGGCGGATATTTCAACGGGCGATAAGGTAAACGCGAAAAATGAATCAACGGACTACGTCCTGAGTCGTGACGGTGTTAAAGTATCGACTAAATCTTTGACCAAGGCTGAGGAAAGGACGGAAAAAATGCGATCTAGTACGGAGGAAAATAAGGATTCGAAAACTCTCGGTAATTAGAAGAAAAAAATACAAATATAGATTTTTTTAACCGGTACACATTTTCCACATAATTCATTTCCCTCTTCATTTATTTTCCTCCAACAGTAGAAACTTGTCAAGGATTTCTTTGCAACGATGGTAAATGCCTGCCATCTAGTGCGAGATGTAATATGCTAAGGGAATGTCCGTCGTCCGAAGACGAGTCTAACTGTAAATGCAGTGATTTTTTAAAAGCCCAATTGCTCCACCACAAGATATGCGACGGTACTCCAGACTGCTGGGATTATTCGGACGAGAGAGATTGCGGTACGTATATTTCACAGTCGTTTGATAATAATTTATCTATCGGGAGAAAAAAGAAAAAAAGATTTTCTCACCTTTTCTCAAATTCGTAATTAATTATTTCCAGAATGGTGCGGCGACGGTGAATACGTATGCGGTAACAGCCGTTCTTGTATAAAACCTGAAAAAGTTTGCGACGGTTTACGCGATTGTCCGGGTGGCGAGGACGAAAAGAAATGCGCGGCGTTGATAGAGGATAATACATACGTCGAGGAGAAGAGTGATATTAAAAACGGAGATAAAACATCACCGAAAGAAACGATAGACGAGGAATCTGAGATGCGGAAAATAACCGATATTCAAACAAGTGGTAAAGACTCGAATAGAAGTGATAAAGAGACTGTGGAATCGTCGATTTTGGAAACAACTACGTTCCGAATAATCGTCAGCAGCGATATCGAATCCGGAGAACAAGCCGTGGGAAATCTATCGCAAAATCTGTCAGTGATGAAAAAATCGGAGAGTGATATTTCCGCGTCTTTTTCCGGCAGGGAAATAACACCGAATAAAAAATCTTCATCGTTTAGGATAAACTCGTTTAACACCGTCGACGATTATAAAAAATCTTCGAATATTCAGAGAAGAAACGATATCGACGATTACAACAACAAGGGTTTTCTCAGTGTGAGAAAAAACGGCAAATGGGGTAAACTCTGCCTCACAGGTATGGACAATCTTCTCGAAAGAAAAAGGACTGTTTGGACCGTGGAGGACCTAGGACGCGCCGTATGTAAGGCGATAACATATCAGTGAGTATAAAACTCCGTTTCTAATCAACGCATACGTTAAGAGTGAAAATAAGTGACTTGATTGATTGATTAATAGGGATTACGAAAAAGTGGAAAAAGTGAAACTCGAGATATCCAAAGCCGGAGAGGACAACTACTACAGTTTAGTATACAACGAAAAATCGTCGGACAAAACCAGTCTGACATTTAAATCGTCGAGTTGTCCAAGCGGCGAAGTGTTAAAGGTGAAATGCAAGAATCTGGAATGCGGTGTGCGGACACAACCGCCGACCCAGGCCAGGTGAATAAAATCCCCCTCAAAAAAAGATACTGAGTCTAAAAATGGTGTAAAATTGTGACAAAATCTCACTCACCCAGTCGGCCTTTTTCACGCCGTTCCAGGATCGTCGGGGGCGGAAGTTCGACGTCCGGTAGCTGGCCGTGGCAAGTTGCACTTTATAAAGAAGGTGACTACCAATGCGGCGGGGCTCTGATTAATGACCGATGGATCTTGTCAGCCGCACACTGTTTTTATCAGTAAGTCAATTAGCTAAATATATCTTAACGAAACAAGTTTGGAAATTTAATGATTTTGTTTTTTAATTTTTTAATTTTTGTTTTTTTCTTCACGCAGTGCCCAGAACGAGTACTGGGTAGCAAGATTGGGGACAACGCGAAGAGGTAGTTTCCCAAGTCCCCACGAGCAGCTGATACACATTGAGAAAATTTCACTCCATCCCGAGTACGTGGATAATGGATTTATAAACGATATCGCAGTTCTTAAGCTCGAGATATCAGCTTCGTTCAGCGATTATGTCAGGCCCGTTTGTCTGCCAAAAATCGAACCGAACGGTGGTGAAATTTGCAAAGTAACGGGATGGGGACAACTCTTCGAAGTTAGCAGAGTTTTTCGTAAGTTTATGCATTTAAGCAAAGATACGTTTCACAAAATTTTATGATATTCAGGTAAAATAAAATAAAAGAAAAGAAATTAAATTTCTGATCTAATTGCAGCAGACACACTTCAGGAAGTTGAATTGCCGGTTATATCAACGGAAGAATGTCGTAGAAGAACGTTATTTTTACCACTTTACAAAATAACTTCGGGAATGTTATGCGCCGGTTTAAAAGACGGGGGCAGAGACGCTTGTCTAGGGGATAGTGGAGGGCCGTTGGTTTGTCCCGAATCAAACAACAAATACACACTGCAAGGTATGTACATACATACACACGTGCGAATACGAAGATTGATTTTTCTTTTTCAATTTTGTATAACATTTAGGAAGATTAAAATAATAACAAGTCTCGCAGTGTTTGAGGCAGTTAATTTGGGGGTAAAACGAAAGAAACAGGGGATAAAGGTATGGCTCTCCCTGTTGAAAAAGAACAAATTCTATGCATCGCAGAGTGAAATTATTTCCAGGATTATTTATCAATTTTAACTAATCGTCTTTAACTTTTCCTCGAAGTTTGTTTTCAAAAATCTGAGAATGAAGTAAAACTGAGAATGAAAGAAAATGAGCCTTTTGGCAATATATTTGGAACTTTGATAAGGGTTCGAAGAATTATTATTTGTTTATTATGATAAACATAGTGATAAAATCCTGGTTTATTGTTATAATGTATCTTCTTACCTTTAAAAACCACTTTTCTGTTCCTTGATGCTGTTTAGGAATAACATCGAACGGTTACGGTTGTGCTCGTCCTGGTAGACCGGGTGTTTACACAAAAGTGCACCACTACGTCCCTTGGATCGAAGAAATTATGTCAAAAGATGACTTTTCAATATCCGTATCAATTTGCAAGGGTCACAGATGTCCCCTGGGAGAATGTCTCCCAAAATCACGTGTCTGTAATGGATATTTGGAATGTTCTGATGGTAGTGATGAACGAGGGTGCACACTATCGACTGATTAAATAATTTTCGTAATAATTATCATAATATATAACCGAACTAATGAAAATAATCATAAATATAAATATAAAGAAGAAATATTTCGACGAATTTATAATAATACCTGAAGATTGTCGCGTTAGTTTATTAAATTCATTAATATTGGAAATCAATTAACGTTATAAAAAAAAAAAAAAAAAAAAAAAACGAATATAACGATAAAAAGAAAGAATAATTTTCATCAGATGAAAGTCTCTTGTGTTGTTATTGTTTTTTTTTTTTTTTTGGTTCATCTGAAGAAAGAAAGAAATAAGTGTGCAATTAATAATTAAAATGACGTAAGTTAAAACTACTATTTCTATTTTTTTTTTTTTTTTTTTTTTTCTAATAAGGAGATATATTCTAGTATTAGTGATTAGTCGAGTAGTTGTTGGATTTATAGTATGTATGTATAAAAATGAATTTTAAAAAGCATGTGACGATAAATATCGAAATTATTTTTTTTTTTTGTGATATATAAGTATAATATTAATATTGTATACGTGTAATGAATTAAGTTGTTATCAATTTTTAAGTCAATAAGATAAATATTTATAAGTGGAAAGTAATTCGCAATTTCTTGCTGAATAAGTGAAAAAAAAAGAAAAAAAAAAAATCGCGAGAATTTTTGAATTACTTAATCGAAAGAAAACGAGAGTAGAAAAAAAAAAGAATAATAATAATAATAATAAAATAAACCTGGCAATTCGGTTTCAACTTTGAAAAAAAAATAATTAAAATTAAAAATAAAGAGAAACCCTAAGGCCATGTTGGTAGAATGAATAAATAAAATAATATTTCTTAAAAAAAAAAGATTTGAAACATTGTAAATATATAAAAACAATATGTAAATTTATAGCGATATATGAATAAAGAGAATAAAGAGAATAAAAAAAAAAAAAAAAGAAAAGAAAAGAAAAAAGAAGTTAATTTTCGATAATTGGATCGTGGATTGCATGAGAGATAGAGAAAGGAATTGCGATGGTTCGTGTTACATATTTAAATTATCGATTTACTTTTTTGATTACACACTTTATTTGATAAAAAGATTGCATCATTTCGAACAAACGTTGAAGAGATTAATTTCGACGATTGATCTCCGGCTGGTTTGATATTGATTTAAAAAAAAAAGAAAAAAAAAAAAAAAGAAGAGAACGAAGTTTGCAATGGGTAATTTAAAATTGGCAAGAAAACCGGTTTGAGCAATTCTAAATAATGTAATCTATCTTACGTTCTTTTGTTTGTTTGTTTGTTTTAAGTAAATTTGACGATTTAACGTGAATTGAATTGAATTTCATTAATGCTTTTAAACAACTCATCTAATACCTTAATATTTTAGTAGTTTTAGTTCGTGATTTTGTTTACTTGAATTACTTAAAGCTAAACAACTTACAGCTAAGATTATACTGAAAGTTAAAAATCACATAACTATAATATGAAAATTGTACGCCACTGGCACACACTCCCCTCTTGCGTAAATAGAATTGAAATTTCAATTTCGTATCATCAAGACCGATAAAATAGTCTAATTATTAAATAAAAGACATTCCTTATTTTTCTTTTTCTCCCAGGATCTTATACGATTAAATGACGAAGGTATTTTCATAGAACGATATAGACAGGAGGAATCCAGTTCTTGTCATATTTATCATTAATAATATATAGCGAATCATATCATTAAACTTTGGAAGCCACTCTTTAGATTCATTACAATTCTCTGAATATTGATTAACCAGTTGTAATAGTTTGGGCAAAAGTTTTCAATATTATAGTAGAAAAAACGGTGTAAATGTATAAAATTTGTATAGGTCAAAGGATGGAAATGAAACTCTTGTCCAAACCTAATCCCTCCTCATTTGTAAGTCTGTAAAATTACTTCCATTAATTATAAACGGCAAAAACCGTCGTTTAATGAACGTCAAACGGTCTTTGGGTATACCATAAGAATGATTAGTGGTTTTTTCCTTTTCATTTCATTTCTTTCTTTTTTTTTCTTCTTTTTTCTTCAGATATTTATTATATTAGCATAGAACTTAAAGTTCTCAATACTCTTACAAGAAATATCGCATTATCATTACCTTTTTATTTCATCTTTTTTTTTTTGTTTTTTTTTTTTTATGAATAGTGATTTTTCGCTTCTTTTATATAATTATGTATTATGTAGGTTTTTTTTTTTCATCTTCTTCTTTTTCTTAATTAAGCTGATTATTATTCATTAATGTATTTTCGAACAATTGTAAATATTAATTGTACAAACTGCTTGTCATATTTTTTCTATTTGTCTGTTTTGTTTTTTTTTTTTTTGTTTTTTCAATTTTCTTTCTTCTTTTTTTTCGTTTGTTTTAATCACGTATTAAGATTTAATTCTAAAGTATGATGATATTATAATAATATAATCTCCATTTAATGGGATCAATTTTTCATTTAATTTCATTTAATTTAGCACGAAGAAAAAATTCCAAGCCGCACAATATTGAATTTAATGAATGAAATATAAATCAATCAAATATATTGAACACGACGCGATATCGTAATTCAATATCTATAGGCGTTTAATAACTGTGTTTGTTTGTTTGTTTTTTTTTTTTTACTTCTTTCTTCCTTTTTTTCTTTTATTTTAATTCTTTTCTGCAGAATACTGAATCGTCGATACAATAAGTGTATAATAATAAGTATTTAATAAAAAAAAAAAACTCAAATAAAAGCAAAAATAAAATAAGTTTCTTTTCTTTTCTTTTTTTTTTCCTTTTCTTTTCTTTCCTGTTAATTTTCTCGGTATTTGTTTTTTTAAATATTAATAATCAAGTCCTGCGCGCGTACGGTATTAGGCATACAATATATACGTACTATAATCAATCGATAATAATCAATTCGCATTTCTTCCTGTAAATATAATAAATAATAAATTGATGATTTTTCTCTTACTGATAATATCGCTAATACCGCATCCCACATATATATTATGTATGTTAACGACGTGACGATGATCTTTACGGTAAAACTTGATACTTCGAAAAATTTCATTTTCATATTTTATCTTTAACCCAGTGAGTCGACGGCCGTTGTCGAAAGACCCGTCGGACTTATTGTTGTCTTGAATTGTTCAGGTACTGGGTACTCGGTCTGTAAATAGGAAAAGAAAGAAAATTGTTATAAATGAGTTAAAACTATGAGAATGATTAAAAATCGTAATTGTTATTGTTTTTTATTTTATTTTTTTTCCATTCAAATAAGATACTCACGTAATCCCCATTCCCTTTCGGCACCATAACATTCATTTCGCTAGATTTGCTAGACACAAGTTCAACCTGAAGTGACTCTTGGCTAAGGTACATCTGGCAGCCGTCAGTCTTGTCGATAGAAATAGTAGGCACTTTGCCTAGGACCTGAAAAACGAAAGAAAATAAATAAATAAATAGATAATCAAACCATATAATTAGACAAGAAGAAACATTTTCAAGATCATAGTCGCTATGCAACGACCGAGTAATATTTCATTAGCTATTCAATTGTCCGAAATAAAGATGTCGTCTGATTTGAAATAAAACGTCAAAGATTAACGATGATACTTTTTTTTTTATATATATATATATTTAATAACATTTTCTTTCCCCTCGCTTAATAGAGTCTCATTTTTTTTTTTTTCTATTTTTTTCTGTCATCAATTTACACAAACAGATGGTGTCGAATATGAGGTGGAATTTTGGTACGTTTATATACGTAGATAGCTCTAAGATTTCTAGATGAGAAAAAATCAATCATATATCCCCTGCTTGGTATCGTAGGAGGTAATCTAGAGCCTGTCCGAATGATTTGTGAATACGATTGGAAGGAATGTCCGATAGCTGTGGTCAGTTACATATGGTCGGAGATAGTTACCGATGTTATAGACGGTATAAGCAGTGAGACGCAGTTATGGCGTGTAAGAAAAACAGTCAAATAGATTTGTATGATTATTCGAATGAATTTCATATAGTATATTCTTTGAAGATTTTAGCCGTTATGATTCTTGGTTCGATGCTGCTTCATACTGTATACTACAAAACGAGTTTTCTGAACAAAAACGGGACTGAATTCTCCAGGGAGGACCTGCTGAAAGTTGGCTTCAAAATGCAGGATTTGGAGTTAAAGATCAACATATTAACTTACAAAATGCAATACGGAGCCTGGCCCATGTCTCACGAAATTCCTACCCCAAGTTTTAACGAGATAAGAAACGTCAAGCTCACTCTGTCTAATACCAGCAGGCATAATATGTGGACAAAGCACCATTTGCATGGGTAAATAAGAGTTGGATGATTCGATAAATACTGATCAATCTACTATGCGATGAGACGTTATTTTTCAGATACATTTCAAGGCTTGTCAAGAACTCGGGAGACATGAATTTAGACGAAGAGATTTTACCGTCCCAATTCAGAAACAGGAATGATCGCTTCGAGTTGCCTAAGTCTAAAGAAAGGCTCGAGTTACTGAACAGTGAAAATAATTCCAAGGATTACGAAAGGCTGATGAAAACGGCGGCTGAATGTAGAAGATACATGGATGAAATAAACGAGAGCAACAAGAGCCTTGGATTGTTTGATAATTCATCGGAAATAAGCGAACAGAATTCAGTAAAAGATAACGGGGCTGGAAAAGAGTCAGATAAAACTAGTATACGGTTTTTGACGGATCCAAAGAAATGGCATGAAATTTACAAGTGCAAAACTAGGGAGAGCGCGGTAGAGGCTAATGAAAGTCAGTTGACCGGATCAAATCAGGTATTTTCTATGCCAAATTTGAAGCATAAAGATCTGACGTTTGGAGCCGAGAAGGAACAGTATCCTTCGAAGAGTTCTGACAAAATGAGACTGCTGCCGCCGGGTCTAAGCATAACATTTTTGTCCGATAAATTCAAGGAGTTATCATACGGCAATAAATACGCAAGACAAATCGGAAAGAAGAATTCGACAAATGAAACGCTGAATAAAGTGAAAGAGAAACTTGAGAGTCTAGACGATATCGAACACCCTGTGAAAAGTTCAAAGTCATTGGGCAAAGTCGACGAAAGTATGGGCGATAAAACGAGATCGGAAATTTGTTCGGGAATTGGGAGAAGTGATAGAAATTCAAGCGTTGTCAAAAGTTTGCCAAAATTAACAGGAATGAAACGTCGTTTGTCGAATGAAAGTGATTTCGATACCCTGTTTGAAATGAAATCAACACAATTTAGTCCACGTTGGCAAAAGCCTTTCGAGTCGAATGTAAATACTGTGAGAGACGGGGGAAACATGGTAAAAGATAATATAAGAATGAATGTAGGTAACGAAATAGAAAGCAATTCGAAGGGAAGTTTGAGCCACGTTTTATCACCTCAGAGTAAATTCGTTGGTCAGATACGAATGGAGACTGAAGATGACGCGAATTTTATATCCAGAACTTCTAGCCAAGCTGAATTATCAAAAAATAGCGACGCGGATGATAAATCGACGACGATTTTGCCGCGTGAAGCTTTGGAATTCAAGAAAGCTTTTCTCATGCAAATCGGCACAGACGACGAAGATACTTGTGGGGATGAGAGCTCTAGAAATGAAAGCAGCGAGTGCGAATACGAGGACGCATCAAGATCCAAAACGGATAATCATTTCAGATCAAATCTGTTGGATATTATTTCCGAAGAACAGTCCGCAGGCAGTTCGACAGAAAAGACTAGCAGAACTTACATACTTTCGAGGCAAATTAACGAAACTAATCCGGGGGATTGTTCGGACAATTATTTCAACGGGAATGAGAATAATAACGTGGAAGATTTGAAGTGCGAAGTTACGATGGACGGTGAATGCTGTGGGGATTTAAAAGGCGCAGTTGCCGCGAGTTCCTCGGAATATTTTAGCGCAAATACTGTAACTGACAATGAACATGCTGGCCTGCAAAAATTGAACCAATGTATAATGGACGGAGACGGAATCAGGGAAGTTGAGAACTCTGGGATCAAAGAAGAGGACTTGGAATTAAACGCTGCTAAAAATCACGTGGATAATGATACATCTCAGGCTTCTGATTTGAAGTTAAAAAAGTATGAAACTAAAGAAGAGAATGAGTTTCTTGATGAGAAATTGAACCCCGTTATCTCAAAAGAATTCCAAGATATTCCGAAAAAACAAGAGACAGACAAAATTGGCGTAGAAAATTCTAGAGTTTTGGAAAAATTGGAAAATATGGATAATATTGGAGAATCTGGTGAAGAAATGTGCGGAGATTTGTCAAATAAAGTAGAAAATCAAGTGGATTCAGTTGTCGGTAAAAATGAGACAAAGAGTGAATCAAAACTGAAGTTTTTTAGGAGTCTGAGTTCTATAGATTCTGATAAGGGAATATCGTGGAATTCTATAAGTGAATCGTCGAGCAGCGAAAGTATAGCGCACTTTGTTAACGCCTTGGGTAATATGGAGTCAAATAACATCGATACTATAGCAAAACAGAAGTTATTGATGCTAAGCTCGACGGACTACGAAGGACGTAATTTCGCAACAGCTGGTGAAGATTTGGGAAGCAGTTTCATTCCGCAAAACAGAAAACAGCACAGCTTAGTCGGCGTTGTAGAAGAAATATTGGGAATGATTACAGATCCCGGGATTTTTCAATTAAATAAACCCGAAGGATCGAATTCATTCGATTCAAAGTTAGACCAAGAAAAGCTGCAAAGAAAACAGGGTATATTCAGCAAATTGAAAACTCTCGATGCTTTCACAAAGCCGCTGGACATAAGCGAGTTCGATTCAGAAAAGAATGAAAATGAGGGAGAAGCTAGCCCTCTGACTGGTCGAACAGTCGTTTGCAGTCACGATAGCAGAGTTATAAACGTTCCTCAATCTTTCAACAAGACAGAAAGCGACTTAGAAAATACAACGGATACTTTTGGTAGCTTGAATCCCGCGGCATTTAGCAGTGATGATAAATTATCAGAAGAAAAATCTCGACAGTTAGTATCAGAGGCTGAAATAAACGGAAATGAAGATCTTGGGAATCCCGAAACGGGACTAGATGCCGAACGCGACGTTTCTAAACGCTGCGCAAACTCAGGGAACAAAAAACTTGCTCTAAACGTGAAGATAAATCAGTTATCAAAGTCAAGCATCACAAATTTCAGCACCGATACGTCAGATTCATACTTCGACGTGAGCAATCATGATTTTGCAGTATCGAGCGTGATTCTAACTTCTCAGAATTCAAACTTTGCCTCAAATCACAGAGATGACCTGGCCAAAAGCGACGCCTCTTCTTTGTACATTGACGCTAGCGATTGGACTAAATTACCGAGCAATTCAAGCTCGAGCGAAAGAAGGAGTGACGTGAAAGAGATTGAAGAAGCTGCGGATACAGAGATAAGAATAAAAGATAATCTGGATTCAAAACATGAATCTTTGATAAAAGCCCAGCCAACGTCTAAATGTACTTTGAGTTTGGAATCTAATGATAAAAAGTGTGAATTAAACCAACAAAGTTTGAAATGCGGGTCGAGTCTCAAGTTAGAAAAAATTAATTCCAAAACTAAATCAATGTCCAAGTCATCTATACCGGTTCTAAAATCAAGAATGGAATTTCCAAGCCGCGATAAGTCAATGGAAGTTAAAGCAAGATCTCGAAGTCCGGTTCATAGATTGAATACACCTAGATTTGGAGGAGCCGAAAGTATTTGTCGAATGGAAAGAACGGCTAGCGGTATTAATGAGAGGGAAAAAGGAATGAGCAAATCGATACATGGAAGTAGAAGATCGTTGGACAATAAACAGTCGTGTGATTCACCCTTTAAAAAGAGTGATAGTAATCAAGAATGCCTGGATGCAAAAGCTGACTGTGTGGAAAATAAGGAATGCGAAATTGTGGAAACCGTTTCAAGCCAGTTAACTGGAATGCCTGATATTGTCGAGAATTTGAGTCAATTAACTAAAGAATGTACGGTTATATATATAAATATAATATCAGATTCAGATAGGAATGAAAATCAGAGTGCCGACGCAAAGGAACTAATCAAATACATCAACGAAACGGACTTTACATCTCGCGATAATAAATCGGATCCAAAGTCCAAAAGTTTATCCTTGAGAAGTCTCAAATCTGATCAACGTGAAATAAATCAAGCGAGTTATACGCCGGACGGTAAACTGTGCAGAAATGAAAATAAAAACGAAAAGGAAAAGGAAGAGGCTTCTACTTTGATTAGAACTTCCTTGGAAGCGGAGAGAAAAGATTCAGCAGATGCAAATGATTCGGAAAAAGCTTTTAAACCGTTTGTAGAAAATTTAACAACAGCGAACAAGCTGCTGTCGACAAGTACCTTGGAGTTATCGAATACGCTTAAAGTTGAACGAAGAGAGATGGAAGTTTCCGCTAAACCGTCTGTTAAGAATACTAGCACATCGGTATCAGATTTTCCCGATGCTTCTCCAGGCGAAAAACGATCTTTTTACAATTTTAAAAACGAGGTATTCGACGTATCCAAAGATTTCGTGAAAAAGGAGCAAATTTTACTTTCCCAAATGCTGGCTACGGATCCAAACTTCTTTGAATGTAAAAAATCCCATAAACTATACAACAAACTTGGACTCGGAGTCCAAGATCAGACAGATGAATTGTGATAACTTGTATGAAAAAATAATAATCTAACAAAATTCTAGACGCTGTAAAATCGTTAGATTTTAGTAATGTGGCTTTTTTAAATATGTATCTCTATCGTTTTTGATCGTTTACAGTTATTCTAATCTGTTCCCAAGTTGGTTCAATAATAATAATATATCACGAAACCGAATGGCATTCTTTTATTTGCTAAATTGCTATTCGATCTTTTCAAACATCAACGTTCATTCCATTTTCTTATTTTCACGAATGACCAGGGCAAGTAAGTATTTCTCTTCCAATGTCAGTCAATAATGTTATGATAATTAAATATCAATAAAACAATGTAGAAAAGATTAAAGAAAAAAAACAAAAAACAATTCGAACATACCTGCATCTGTACACTTTGGCAGTTGACAAACTCTACGCTGGATACAAGTGAGTCAAATACGACGGAGGTCTTGCGGCATGAATCCAAGACAATAGAGTTAACTTTTCCCTTGACTACAAGTGTGCTATCTTCGCAACGGAATACATAAACTACGTTGTTCATCTCCGCGTTTTCAATCAGTAGATTCTTATTGCCTTTCTGATACTCCTGCAATGTAGATGGAAATTCAGATGTTATTTGTATCCTGTAAACTCTAATGGCTAGTTTAAACAAATGTCCAAAATCACTAACCACAAGCCATTTCTTTCCGTCGCGTGAAAACACCGGGGGTTTATCCACCGGCTTGGTAGCTCCTGCGGAAACGGAATTCCCCTGTCCGCTAACGGGCGCCTTAAACGGAGCCGGACCAGTTCTGAGTCCAGGATTTTTGTGCGTTTGCATATCTGAGGTAACCTTCTTCAAGCCTAGATCAAAACCGGGAACAAGAATAATGTCCATTTCTATTTTCATCGCCAAAAGAGGACAAAACAAACAAACAAACAAACAAAGAGAGAAAGAAGCAAACAAATATGTGAAATAGACAAGAAAAATCGACCGTTTCATTCTTACACTTACTTCTGGTGATACCTTCGCCTTGATTAATCTGGGCAAACAGTGCGCTCCTGTCTTCTCCAAGGTCAGCAGCAACGTCGCCGATAGGCATTGAAGGAGGTGGTGGTGGAGGAGCCCCTGGAGCAGCGGGAACAGCAGGAGCCCCGGTCTTGGCCCATACCAGACCTGTCGTATGATTTTGACGAACGTATTTCTGTAGATCGGTGAGCGTTTGTACCCAGGCTTTGCACCATTCGACGTGATTCTTGTCCCTAGAAGAGAGAGACACTCGGATATTAGAAAAGGGAGGAAGGGGAGGAAAGAAAGACGACTTCTGCAAGCTATTCTCCGCCCTATTGATCAAACCAGCGATATTACTTTTCTTTCCAGTCCTTTAAGACACGGTTGGTGTAAAACTGCCCAGCGTCGTTCATCTCCTTGACGTAAGGAGCCGGAGTAGGAGATACAGCGACCCAGCCAAGGGCAGGAATACTTTCGCTGATAGCCGAAAGATGGTTGAAGAAGGGCGAGCCTCTGCTCTTTTCTCGGAAATCTTGTATCACCTGAATTTGGGTAGAAGTTGGAGCTAGAAGTGCGACTTGTTGCGATTGGTTTGCTGGAGCCGGATGAGAGGCAGCTGTTTGAAGAAACTGTAGCTGGACTCTGAAAGAATGAAGAAAAAATTTCGAAGAATTAAAAAATTGACTCTGCTAAATTTTCAAGAAATAAGTATAAATAAATTTACTAACTGAAAGGCTTTCTCGACCAATTTACTATGCGCGAGTACATCCCCGCCGATTTTTTGACTTAGTTGTAAATACTGTTGAACTGGTCCTGCGATAATCTCCTCGTATCCTGCGACAGACATCTTGGATTCTTGAGACGGCTCTGTTACTGGAGGAGAGTGTTTTATTGGCGAGGGTGTTTTTGTCTGAACAGCAGTCTCCTGGGTCTGTGCTAAGTTTGGAACTCTTTCCAGCCGCCTTGTCACGTTTTCTAAACGAGTAACCAGATCCTCGAGCTGATCCTCTCTGCTGTCAGGTTCGCAGCCTGTTTGTAGAAAATTCAAACCATGAATTCTGGATGATGAGAAATAATTGCTAATCGGTTTTAGACAGCCACAGCTAACGGATTTACATTGCAATACAAAAACTAGCTACGCATACCATGAGATAAAGATAGAGGAAAAAATAAGACCAATTATCATTTTCAAGGGTATAGCGCAAATCCATAAATGTTTAGCTCCATAATTACATAACAATAGATCCAGTTTAAGCATAAATTATGAAAATTTGACAAGTCAGTGACGACTAAAAGTAGGGTCTGATAGTTTAGGGGTAAATAGAAACTAGGAGAGAATAAACAATTAGTTAGCGAATAGTTTGTAATTGATTAAAGCGGAAGTGTTTTTTTTTTTTTTTATTTTTTTTTATGTATATCGTTTTTTCCTGCTAATATTATAAAAATTTTTGCAATTCTGGACACACCTATGCTATTCGCTATCCAGAAACGAGTTTCAGACTAAGATATCTTACGTACGATGATACAAGATGCCAGAATATACCGATCTATTATTAGATAACT
This sequence comes from Rhogogaster chlorosoma, assembly GCA_944452935.1. Classification (NCBI taxonomy): domain Eukaryota; kingdom Metazoa; phylum Arthropoda; class Insecta; order Hymenoptera; family Tenthredinidae; genus Rhogogaster; species Rhogogaster chlorosoma. The sequence continues at coordinate 1,756,985 of OX101803.1, forward strand.
AGCAAAAACAGAGAGGGCTGAAATACGAATGGAGTAAGAAATACATGATGTAGGCGTTAGTTATTTAACACCCAACGTTCAACGTGTGTATTAATAACAATTGCCAAACGTTTTCGATCATACTTTTATTCGGAATAAGAAATTCTATTTTTCTGTTGATTTACTAGTCTCTACCCCGGACAAGAAGACAAAAGAAAAAAGAAGATATGTAGAACCTATTTTCGCTTTATCAATTATTTCCAATTTTCTGATTATAATTTTCATTCCAAACAGAGATCATGAACGTTTATAGGTATATATTAATTATATCGTTACAACAGATATACGAATGTATAACATGCAACGATTGATAGAAATATTTAATTATTATTTCAATCCTGGCCCCTAACCAGTGTGAACTGTTGGTCCTAACGGATCGAATCTCACTCTATGCTCAGAAGTGTTTTGTGCAGCTTCTAGAAGATCGGAGAAAAATCTGTGCCGACGTAAGGCTAGTTCATCTCTGGCTACAGGTGTAGCAGGCGGTTCTTGCATTCCTCCGCATCCCTCTGATATGTTATCAGTCTCCTCTTGAGATAGCCATCTCGTTAACGGAGCTACTCCTTTAGTTTTTAATAGTCAAAATTTGTTTTTTTTTTCGTTTATGTTCATTGCAATATAAATTATGATATATGTACAGCGTACATTAAGAAATATCGCGAATGCATAAAATTCCTTCAAATATTATTTATACAGAAAATTTCAATAAAAAAAAAAAAAGACTCTTTTCTCAATTGTTTCTACGATATTAATGAAAATGAACAGAAGTAACTGAAGACTCAAAGGATTTACAACCGTGGAAAGTGCTTTATCTATGCTCTCGTCTACATATTCCATTTTTATAATCTTAATTCTTTTCTTTCTTTCAAAAACATCTGAAATACCTGGCAATGTTTTTTTATTCTGTATGTTTTCTATCGACGGCGGTCCAGCCTCAAAAACAGAGTCGTCTCCCTCCTCTTCTGGTCCGTCGTCAATAGTTCTTTCGATATAACCAGCGGCTCCGTACAAAAAGCTTTGGTGCAGACTGGGAATTTTCAACGGCGACTCAATCGTAGGAGAAATTGCTTGCGTTTCTACCTTCTCTATTTTATCCGCGTCGTTATTTTCATTCAATAAACTCTCACCTATTTTTCCATCCTTTTCTAACTCGAGGGTTTCTTTTCGTGGTGAATAATTGGCTTCAATTTTCTCCGCCTTAAAATCTCGACTTTTATCTTCGGGCGAACTACTGTCAAGCCTTTCTCTACTTTCGCGTTTAATCTCACTCTGAGATTTATCCACATTTTTAACAGGCTCAGGAGATTTAACGCCTTTTGTTTTCTTATCGTTTTTCGCCAACTGACCATTGCTGGCCTCTTCTCTCTTAGACTTTTTGTTACATGCGCAGCATTTAAACATCTTTGCAAATATTTTATACACAATATTTGTCAAAATTTGATCAATATTATAAAGCTTATAATAACTTTGTACTGATTATTATCGATTCCAATCGATTTATATAATACCAATTTGTCAATTATTAAAGAATATTTAACGTCGTCTATAGGTTAACAATATTTACCTATTTTTACATATATATATATTTAAAAAAGCGTAGAATTATATACTATTTGTTAATGAATTAATCAACTTTTCATTGTATATATTTTAAATAAATACAACATCTAAAATCAACAAAATTCAGTTTGTTTCTTTTTTTTCCTTTCTTTCTTTCCTTATTACTTTTTTTACTATTTTAAGTAGGCTATTTGATTCGTAGTTTTGAAAATTTACTGATAAACATACATACTCACGAACATGTAGATAATCATTAGTGTTTTTTTTTTTTCTTATCTAATCAATAATGACGCGAGGTGTTAATAACTTTGTTAATAAATAAATGAATAAATCCTATTATTATAATAATGATTTGTTTAGAAATAATCAACAGGCAGTTAATTAGCGAAGCTAGGAAACGACTAGGCCATAGATGCGATTCGTAAAGCTGTAGTATAGACAAAATCTAATCTCATATTAATCAGCGGTTAGTGATTATCATTTCCAGACCCAATTTATAAATAGAATTTAAAAACGATCGGTTCTATTTTCCGTTGTCTTGTATTTATTTATAAAAACAGTATCGTCGCTTACTGTCGGCCCAGAATTTGATTATAAAAATAATTCATCCCGGTTGCATCGACTTTCGACATTTTAGTATCCTATTTGCCGCCGCTCCCCTTACGAGACTCCTCTTAAGATAAACTAATCTTCGCGACGATGAAAAACACTCACGCGAATACAGGCACACTTCCGATTAGTTTGTTAGGCGGTTTATTCATACTATCAGGTTTAATTAGCACCTTGATTCTCTCCTTTTTTAATAATACTTTCTATCTACTTTGTAGAATGGTGAAATTCACTTGTCAATCTCACACACGACATACCCACACAACGCGACGCCGCTATCTTACGAACTCGAACGCCAACGGGCGAATGAATAGTGAAGCGAACCGCGGAAGAATCTCGAAAGTCGATTACAGACTCGATCCTGCGTCGTAAGATGAAGGGGGGGATAGAGGCATAGAGCATAGAGGTCAGTCTAGACGGCGAACTAGATTGTGAATTTGGTACGCCGAATTGAATACTAAATTCGACGAAAATAACAACGCGCGAAGGAAACACGATTTATAAATACATTTCAAAACTAATTAAACATACTTAAGGCATAATGGAAGTACGGAAATACGTTAATTATTGTTTGAAAAGGAGAACAAGAATGTGCATCATGTCTTAGAATAGCAAATAACGTATAAAATAAAATGATATATCTTTTTATAATGGTTTTCAGATTTTGTTTCCACCTATGTCCTGTATATTGTCCTATTAATTAATTGATTACCTGTATTTGAATAAATGGATAAATTCAAGCCGAGAGATAATTACTTACGATTCTTCCAAAGCGTTAACAAGTCCTTGTAATCCTCGGGAAACATCCTAGACCCGGAATCTTTAGCCTCTATATGTGGCATGTCGCAAATAAACGAAATAAATTCAAGCTAAGAATGATACGCGCTGATATATATGTAATGATATTGCATAGAACCGCGAGGATGACGACACCACTTAATTATAAACCGATAAATTGAATGAAACGAACTTTTGCACGTATATTTAAAGTAGAACCAATAATCGATGGTCAAGTCTACCCACCCAGCAACAATGATTATTTTTCTACGAATGACAGTATAATATGAATAAAACAAAGTTTTAGAGCGGGTGTGGCGTCGCAATGACGATTACGATGACGAATGGTTTGCGCAATACGAGATCTAATCTTTGCAATGACAAACCGACCGATAATAAAATCTGACGATGTTAAATTAAAGGACAATAAAGGAGACTCGGGGTGGGAGATCGAATTTTCGTTAAACTCTAGTATCACTTTGTCGGTTTAGTCGAAGACTGAGATCTTGGAGCTGAAAATCTCTAGTTAAAAAGACAATTTCCCGTTACTTTAATTTATACCTACTCCTCTTTCTACCTCCTGTAATCGCCGATTGGTCGACGGACCGGCCAAATTAGTTTTTAGTTAATTATGCGCATAGAATTGAAAAGCAATAAACCGGTAGTGTGTTTAAATATAGATATACGCGCGGCAGGACATCGGAAGGCATATACATGTGTATAAAAAAAACTTTATATCGAGCTGCCGTATCCTTACGGGACATTTTAATCGTTATTTTTTATGAAGGCGAATTGAATAAAACGATTTTTTTTCTTCAAAATAATTATCCTACCTTGTGGCTAATAGATAATGTTGCTTCATTCCGCGTGCAGATAAACCGCGATAACTGTACATGCCATACGTCCGCTAGATTCTATAATTCCTCAGAGGTGAACGGAATCTTTTCAATTTATTATAATATATTACCGTTCACGTTTAGACATTTTTTTTTTCATATAAATAAAAATCCAACTATTCGAGCCGGTAATAAAAACGGAATCATTCACGCGTTCGTTCGACAAATGACGGTGCATGTTATATTCAATGAACTTTCCCAAACAAACATAATACATATAAATAAATAAAGAAAGAAAAATAGCCGATTTCCGTATATCTAATTGATTGTGAAGCCTCAGTAAGCACAGCACACTATGCTCGTTCTATGGCTGCCTGTCTACGCATCAATTAAAATAGCTTCGACAATACAGTGGAAATAATAGAATAGAATGATAAACGAGAGGAAAAAGGAAGAGGATAAACATGCTCAAAAAACACGTAGATGTATACACGTCACATGTCGTCAACAGAGATTACCATGTTTCTGAAATTTTAAATTACGTGTCACGTAGGTGATTAGCGTTAAAACATCGTGGCAGCTACCTTGACACATGCCAGGTGCCAGGGTGACTCATTTACGAGACAGGAAAGGGCATTCACTCAGTGGGGGGTACGAGACGAAAGCAGAGTGCATTTTTGTCCGATGATAATGATTACAGCAACGGAATTTTCCGCGTCTTTCACCAGTCGTAAATAGGGACGAATTTTGAGATAATGAATTTGTAGATGTTGAGACGCGGTTCGACATACGGCGAGATAAACCGTTCAGGTTTTATATTGTGCGAATAAAATGCACGCATGCACGTAAGGGTGCAACGGTTTACGCAATGTTGGTATTACTATACATATACATACACATACAAACCGCTACTGTAAGCCGCTAAGGAATACGTTTATATTTCATCGTGATAACGATGTAATAATATATTGCTCACCGGAATAATACCGCTACCGTAAACCAGGAACACTTCTGTTGCGTAGAAAACTCCTATTTACTCTTAATAGCACTATTAAAGTAGAAAAAAAACTTACTTAATATCAAACACTGTACGCTTGACTGACACAAGTGCACAGTGACAGGGCGTCTGCCGGATATGACAGTCACGAAGTATGCGGACGCGCAGGAGACGCGAAACTGGACGCTGTTTAACCGCGGCGTTCCGAGCAACGCCATCTTGCGTTCGTGAAGGAAACGGAAAAAGACTATGACGTCATACGAGATATTTATATTTTTTTAAATACTGATTCTGATTATTGACTGTTACCATTATTGATTGCTATTAATTATTGTTCTAAAATTGATTATCTATCGGGCAATTTATAAAATGTAAATTCTACGGGATAAAAATTGTGTGTATTATAATTATTTTAGATTTTCTAAGAGCCGCCGCCTCGGATAAAACTGCGTGTGTGTAAATAGGGAACGGTAGAATTAGAACCGTATTTCCGTACGTCCGAAGGAAGTATGGAATAATAAAGGAATATCACCGTAACCTAATAGTTTCAAAGAAAATAAATATCCGAGTGATTTTTAGAGGTTATAAAAAATCGACATGACGTCACTTCTGAACAAAGGTAATTAGTCCGTTAGTATAAATCCTGGTAGATTAAAATCGGCCAAATATCCATTCATTAAGGTTAAAATTTTGTTGGCCGGACTGCGCGACAATTAACACCCACACATAGAAATGCGATTGCTTATATATTTACCCCGTGTTTTCTGCTATCTGCTTTCATCCCATTTCCAATGATCCTTGAGTTGAGTTGAGAGAGAGATGGTGAACCGAAACAACGTAATGGCGAATGCGTCTGTTCTCGAATATCCGACGATTAAAAAGCTTTAATAAATAACCACGACGCGTTATCGAACGTTTTAATCCGCGCGAAAACGGCTCCCCGCAAACTCCTAAATACTCAAAAATCACAACCAAACAATTAGTAGCACTTCAAAACCGTTCGAAGCGCGTTTATTATTGTGGGTGTTGCTGCTGCTCTGCTACCTCTGTTACTCTACACAACCTGCTGATTATACTGCTGTGAATCATTTATTCCCAAACTTAGACTAACCAACGATAATAATCAAAGACTCAAACGTTGAAACGCGACAGACAAAAGTGACGGTGAAAAAAAAAATAAAATACTACTCCGTGGAAATAGACCTAACCAACAAAAAAGGGTAAAAACCGTGTGAAATAAAAATCTGCAACGCAAAAATCGAACGACAATAAAAATTCATACTCAACAGGTATGATACCTCTGTAAGGATGAAGGTAACGGTGTGTTTTGACAATATAAGAGTAGTCGTACCCTGCGGGGACGGCACGCTTCTGGTCAAAGATTTGATGCGGGAGGCTATACTGCGGTATAAAAAAGCAACAGGTAGAAACGACACTTGGTTGTCGATAAACAGTCTCTCGTCTCTGACCGGAGGAGGTTTGCTAGACCCTGATGACAGGCTTTGCGATGTTGCTGATGACAGGGAACAAATTGTGGCCCATTTTGTGTCTGGAGATTCCCAGCTGCACCTCGGAGGAGACGGGGCCAGTTCCGTTGGCACAAATAGCCCCGACTTCTTCCATTCGGATAACAAAGATCAACATTATGTAACGAACGCTAGAGCAGCTCATTACTCTTCGAGTCATATCAAACGGGAAAGTGCCAAGAGATTGTCCATGCATTCGTTGTCTACCAAAGAACCTTGCCTACTCACACCTTACTCTGCTCAATCTTTGCCCAGGGAGTCCAGGCGCAAAGAACCGCTGGGACAGGATTCAAAGTCCTACTTTGACCTGGGCGTTAATAAAAATGATAATTATTGTTTTAACGGAGTTACAGAGGCGGACGAAATCGTTGTTAAAAATGAAGCCGGACCTCTGGGCCTGCACGTCGTACCTTGCTATGATTTATTGGGTAATGATCAAGGGCTCAGGGTTGAGAGGATAGAACCTAACGGGAGGATCGCTAGAGACGGGCAAATCGAACTGCATGATAAAATCGTGAAGATAAATGGGCAGAATTTACTGCATGTACCGTTCTCCAAAGTACAGGATATATTCCTGAGCGCTATGAACGAACCGTGCCTGAAAATATCTGTTATGAAAAACAGGAGGACAGCGAAAGGGGATAAGGAGAGAAAGGGCGTTAATTATAACCCAAATCATAGCAATAATTCAAAGAACGAGGCTGAGGAAAGTCTGAAGAAAGTACAGGGCGGGAATTACAATATTCTTCAGACTGCTAATACTAGGAAAATCGGAAGAATGATTGAGATCGAACTTACCAAGGGAACAAACGGACTCGGATTCAGCGTTACCACTAGGGACAATCCAGCCGGAGGACATTGTCCTATTTACATTAAAAATATATTGCCTAAAGGAGCTGCGGTAGAGGATGGGAGACTCAGACCCGGGGACCGTTTGCTGGAAGTAAACAAGATGGAAATGACGGGTAAAAATCAAGCCGAAGTCGTTTCCCTTCTGCGCAGCATTCCTCCCGGGGGTAAGGTCAAAATCGTCGTATCAAGGCAAGAGGAAGTTTCCACTCCGGCCGCAGATCCGCAATTAATAACATCCTACTCGCAGAGAGAATTGACCGGCTCTTCTCACTCGACGGAAAGCAATGATAATCTGAAATACTGGAGCACTCCGAATCGGTCTCCGGTGAAAAAGAAAGAGGCGGAAGAGCCTGAAAAGATTGACGCACAACATGGCTATGGGAAAAGTAACGTAAAGGGCCAGAAGCATTCGGAGGACGTCGTTTTATCACCGAGAAAAAATCGCATGATATTAACTTTGGACATTCCTGTTCACGACTCTGAGAAGGCTGGACTTGGCGTTAGCGTTAAGGGAAAAACCAGCAGCACCGATGACAATTCTAGCGTCGATTTAGGCATTTTTATCAAAAGCGTTTTGCACGGGGGTGCAGCCTCGAGGGATGGGAGATTACGGACCAACGATCAACTCCTGAATGTCAACGGAGTATCGCTGTTGGGATTGTCCAACTCTGATGCAATGGAAACACTCAGACGAGCCATGCTCAATACTAACAGTCCATTCACAGGAGTTATAACACTTACAATTGCCAGGAGAGTATCCTCCTACGATGGATGCGAGAAAATTTTCTCCGACTCTCTACCTCATTCCAGATCAAAGACAGACTTGATAAACAGAGTTTACATCGGGGATAGTGCTTCAAAACAAAGCGAGAATCGAGTAAGGGAAAAAAACGACTTGAATTCACAGACGGATGCCGTTGATAACGGGCAGATTAACTCCGCGACTTCGGTTTCCCCGTGGAATCCTGTTATCGACAGACTTACAGAACAGTATAATAAAAACAGTCTGAGGAACGAGAGCTATTGTCTGGCTACAAACAAGACTTGGATAGATACTGGTAACAAGGTGCAGAAATTGACGCTTATACACAAAGAAGATTCTCTGGAATCTATATTAGCGGAGGAATCCAACCAGCAGGATAGAAGCCAGGGGAAAAAGCATCCGGAGGATAAGGACAGCCAGTATTCCGAAGATCCGACTTACGACAGTCAGCTGTCTTTGGAGGAGCTGAATTCGTCGGGAAACAAGTTTTCCAGAGACGCTTTAGGCAGGCAAAGCATGTCTGAGAAGAGGCATGCGGCTTTGGATGCAAAGAACACGGACACTTATAAGAGGAATAAGAAATTGAGAGAAGGAAGAGAAGGGAAGAATGTCGAAGGACAAAGTCAACCGGATTCATTCGAAGATCCTCCGACTCCGAAGAAGGTGCAGAGCGTTGATAACATCGACAAAATCAGAGCCAAGACAACTTCTCAGGAGAGTAATTACCTCGAGGAGCAGAAGAATCGCCAGAAAAAGATTATCCCAGATTCGACGGAGTCTGATTACTTGTACACCATACCTGGCCGGAACAAATTTATCTCTCCTAGGAAACATTGGCTCGTAGACGACGTACAGGGTGAGATATCGGACGCGAATAATTACAGAAGTGAAAACGAGGGGTTTTCAAATAGCAGAGGAGACGTGAAGCAAGCTTCGCTGAATTCGGCGCTTGACGATCGTTATAAAAGGTCGAGAAAAAAAGGTGGTATTAGATCTATGCTGAGACTTGGGAAGAATAGAAAGTCCCTGAATTTCGGTGACAATATAGAGTCACGCCAAGAGGCTAACAATTACTGCAGTGGCACTATAAATTATATAGCGTAATTAACATTTTCTCTTTCTTTCTTTTTTTCTATGAATATTTTTCTTGTTACAAAAGTGCCTTAAGAATTGAATTCAAAGACATTTTATGTTACACAGTCATTGTATATGTATATAAATTCTTTTTTTTTTTTCACATCCAAGTTTAATCGATGTAACTTATAACATGTTGTTATATAACTTGAAAAGTTTCATCCAGCTAACGTGAAAGAAATTTCTTTTTTTTTTTTATCTGTTTAGAATATTTTGCAAATATATTTTTTGCAGGCAGCTGGACGATTGAATTCGAGCAAAGTAAAAGAAATGAAGAAGAGAAATAAATGATTATAATTATAATAACATTACTACTTAGATAAGGACGTAAAAACCACCAAACTGCATCTTACTGCATTATTTTTCAAGTATGTAATGACGGCTGGAACGATTGGAGAGAATAAAAGACGCGTTTATTCTGTCTAAGATAAAATAATAAATTGCTAATAATTATATATATATTATATATTATATATACGAATTTTTTTGTAATTCATTTTTCTTCTATACAAACGTTACTTGATAGTTGCGAGAAGCTACCTCTATAATTGAAATGCAGTTTTTTTTTTTTCTTCTTTCTTTCAAGATTCTTCTATCGCTTCTTGAAACTTCTAATCTATTTTTATTGTATTCCCTTTTTGGTTTAGTTTAAGAATTTGAGATATTAAATAGACTTAAAAAAAATTAAACAAAAAAAAAATTGTATATCAAACCAATTGAATAGTTGTATATAAATAATAGAAAACAAAAAAAAACATATTAAAAAAAAAAAAACTTACTTTTACTAAGGTGCGATAGGAAATAATTATGATTTTTAATCAGTAATATAGCCATTGTAAAAAAAAATAATGTACTCTTTGCAAACAGTATTTGAAGTATTATAATATTCAAGATCCAATTATATAATAGAATGAAATATTCAATCGTATTTTTTTTTTTTCTTTTTCTTTTTTTTTTTTGTTATCAATAAATATTCACTCAAGATTTATATATTCCAAAATTAATTAATATACCTACAGGTGACTTTCGGTGAATTTCATGAGCAGCTAATTTACTTCTGATTGTATTACTTTCTTGTTATTTAATACAAGCTCACCGCTACCTATGATAAGAAATTTCTTTTATATCTGTAGAATTGTTGTTGATTGTTTATTTTTGATTTTTTTTTCTTCTTTTCTACTCAATAAACGAAGACAATATTAATTAAGGGTTTGCTAAATTATTCGTCAGAATAATGAAATGTATTATTAGAAAAGGAAAATAATAATGATGATGATAATAATCATAATGTTGGATTTTTGGCGGTGCCTAATTTTAAGAAATTAATTAGTTTCGGTAATCAGATCAAGTTTATACACACCATGCATATCTGATCTGTCCATATACCATAATATGTTCAATAATTATTATAACTGTACCAGAAGAATCGTTATTATTGAAATGAAATAATAAGTTAATATTTATTTGCCTGTAGAAAAAAAAAAAAAAACAAAGAAAAAGAAAAACACTGGATTTAGGTATAGATTGAAATAATTTTCATTGAAACTTGCGCGGATGAATGAATTTTATGAATAAAAATAAAAGTCCAATCTATATCAGTAATTTATTATAAATATTTTTCATATGAAATTTATTTCTTTCTCAATTTTATTACGGTACCTATACATGCATATTATTGAATAACGAAATACTTAATTTGTACTTAATAATATAATTTTATTTCACAATCAAAAGTGATTTATATATATATTTGTGTGTATTAGAATTTTCAAACGATATTTTACTTAGATTTGTTAATTATTTTAATCGCGCAAAGAAAGTGTTATTATTTCCATATGCTCAAACTCTGTATATCTATTCTCAGCCTTCAGTCCATCAACCAAGAGACTTTCGAATTTTTCATTCCATTAAGTAACTTTATTTAAATTTACTTCTGACGAAATTTTCCATTCGTCAATATTAATTTAATCAATTTATTTACGACTGAATCACAAATCGTAGCTATGTTTAGCTATATTATTAAAATCTATAATATTTACTTGAATGAATGATGAAATTATTTCCGTATATCGTTAATAAATCAAATTTACCATTTCAATGAATGTTCAATACTTTCTCTTCAAACTCTCATCCCTTATTATCCATCATCCCAGATATCCAAGAACTGCAGTAATGTCGAAGAAACCAATAGCTTAAGACCTTTCTCAAATTTACAAACCATCAAAACTTCAAGATTCTTCAATTATATAAATATATATAAATATTGAACAAGTGTAATTTACATTACAGGATGTCTGTTGCCTCTGAGACAATTGATGGTCCAGCCGAAGAGATATCGTGGTAAAATAAATATCCAAAAGCCTCGAACCCCGCACTACGAGAGAGCCAGAGTAATGGAATTTGTCAAGCCGTATTACTTTAGCGAGAAAAGAGGCAAGTCCTTGGAGGAACTGTGCCAGAAGCCCCGTCAGAGTATGAAGAAAGCACCCATCGATAATCCTTTGGAGAATCTCATTGCCCGCGAAATGTTGAACTGGTTCAACAGTTCTAGAATGATTGGATTCTTTCACATGAACCCTTTCCCGGCAGAGGAAAGATTCAACTTTGCAGTCGCTCTGAAGAAATATAATATGCATTTCAAGTACTACGGACGCCACACTTTGTCTATAGCTCTGGAAAACACACCTCACCAAGCCGCTCTCAAACTATTCACATCCCAAAACCTGATGGTATTTGGCCAAGAGCCGAGCGTCGCGCAATTGCTGAAAATCATCCGCAAAAGACCTGAACTAGTATTGATGGGTACGTATATTTTGATCCCTAATAAAACTGGCTAATCGAAAGAGTTCTCCAATTATTTACAGCCGGAGTAATCGACGGTAAATTTCTCAGCAAGAATGAGTTCGTGAATTACGCGCAACTGGGCGATCTGACAACGGTTAGATCTGGGTTGGTGCAATTGCTGCAAAACGCCGCCGGCGTGAACCTTAATCGTCAATTATCGCAGCATCAAATGACTCTAGTTTCACGTTTGAAACAAATATCCTCGCCAGAATCACCCGAGGAGAAAAGCTGAACGATTAGTTTGCGACTACTTAACAGCGTGATGAAAAACTGATTGTAACTTATTTGTCAAGAAGTTGTGTTAATTTTTTGAACATAATAAACCCCAGGATAGATGTTAAACATGGATACAAATGGATAGAAGCCTCGAGTTTTTCTACCTTCAACCAGATACGTTATAATAGCTCATTTTCAGCTCAAATCTTTCTCATTTATTGCCGAACGAAGTATGTACAATTATCTCGTGTGTAAATAAATAGTATATCACGTTTACGCCAATCAATAATTACCACGATGAAATATATATTATAAACTGCTTCGATCCAGGAGACTAAATTGATTCAACGATATTATAACAAAAGATATCGCATACATTTCTTCAACGGTTGGTTACTATTCTAACAAAGAACGATATCCAAGCAGAGATTATTGTTCGTGTTCAGATTACTCATCGCGTTATCTATATTCAGAAGATCTCTGTCCAGGACGTGCTGCCGATAAATTTTACAAAACTGTATAAAACTATAGAAATTAGATGACACAAGACTGCGATTCGTCTCGTCTCTTGAACAGTAAATTAATTACCTAAAGTAAAAAGAGAATAATATTTAACGAGCATATTTTAATGGCAATAATTGCAGCGTGGATGACATTTCACTCCGTTTTCTCCGCACTTACAGCCTCCAGAAGTATCGCCTTTTCCCTGTTGAAGTTTGTAAAGACAAATTTGCGAATAAATAATACATCGACTTTCTCTCGCTTGAGAATGATACATTTTCCTAAAATGTACAAAATTAAAAAGCAAAACTCACCGCAGGGCCCCACCGTGGCCCTCTGGTAACCCAGCATATCTCAGTCTTGCACATAGAACATCTGAGCCAGTCGCATCCCCATTTTTTCATCAATACTACGGCGCAAGTTGGGCAAGCCAGGGCTTCACCGCTCTCAACCATCTCTTCTAATACAGCAGCTGTTCGTTTGGTTTCTTGGTCCGTTTCTTTCAGAAGTCTTATCTCGTCCTGATACTCTCGGCAATTTTTCTCCATGTGGATAGCCTGGGTTTGAATAATTCCAAGATAAATTCATTCCTCGATCTAACTCGTGGAGAATCTCACCTGGCAAGTGAGGCAGTTGTTAACCCCGCACACAGGACAGAGAAAAACGTTCACATTATCATCGTATATGCACCAGCCTCGACAGTCGGGTGTTTTGCAATGAAATGCATTATTCCCTGCGTTGTTTTCCGCCTGAGAAACAGACTTTGCCAAATGCTGTTCGTAGATCTCGGGAGTTACCAGCTGGAATTAATCAGTGAAAATTATTGAATATGTACCGGGATTTTTTCACGGTTCCCAAGCCTTTTAATTAGGCCCTGAAATCCCTGCTCTGTGCAGATCGTTACAATTTCACAATACACGATTTTTCGATTAAAAATAGACATTTCTCTGGCCATTTTCAGGCTTTATGCTTGTCTTTTAGACACAGAAATCAAGTTTTTACCGCTTTTATTTCACGCTCTTGGAGAGTTGATTCACAAGTGTATTCAGAATCCCTGAACGGACACTTTACCTCAGCTTCTTCGCAGTACAATATGGTGTTTGCGATGCAAGTCCTGTGGCAGATGAAGAGGAAAATCATTTGTTTAATAGATATTTCCTGAACAGTGGCAAAAAATAGTCTAAGTGTTTATGTAAGTGTAAATTTCCCAGAAACTCATCGACTGAATTGAAATTTTCCGAGTTATTAATAAAAAACTGTTAAAATTTGCATGCATTGAAGTTTGAAGATGAATATCTTTTAAACGCTTGATTGAATCGAAAAATCATAAGAGACCATTTTTGTAGAGCAGTTGATTTCCTACAAGACTATGAATTGCGCATTTCATAAAAAAAAAATTTTAACGAGTTATAAAATTCATAAGCAAAACAGCAATTTCTCTTAAAATAATCAAACTTCAACCTGTGATATCTTCTAAACGGTGAGGTTTCCGAAAAAATTATAAGAGACCTTTTTTGTAGAGCATTCAATTTCCTACAAGAATATGAGGAGCAATATTTTTTAACGAACAGTAATAGAGAGATATAAATTTTCGTTTCTAATACTGGGGAAAAAATGGAAAACTATAAAGCGGAGGACCTTTCTATCAAAATTAAGAGCTCATATTTGGTGAGTATTTTCTAGAGGTGTCTAGCGACCGATTTTTTGGAGTACAAAATGAAAAAAAAAAATAGTCGGTTTTTTTGACCCACCCTAGTGTTTATGCTATTCTAAGAAAGTTATTCTTTACATCCTAAAATTCTCTTTCTTCTCTTTATTTGATTCTCAGAGGAATATTTTGGGGTTCGAAATAGATTTCTGCTCAATACCTGCAGAACATGTGCAGACAGTCCCTGAGAATGACACCTTCGCAGGGCCCGTAAGGTGCGAAACAAATCGGACATTCAATTGGCACAGAATTGGGTATGAGATCAGAATTTTCCAGAGACATCAGATGCTCGTATCTCTGTATTTTCAATTCCTCAACGGTTGGTTCCTTCGTATAAAATATAAAATAGAAACTCAGTCGATAAATGTAACATTCAAATCCAAAAAGTAGATAAATCGGATGAATTCTTTCGCTGATCTAACACACAATGAAATAAATTCGACAAAAAGAATTCCTATGATTAAGTAAAGCAGATACATTCCTTTTTCAAACGTCAATCAAAGTTTTATTTTACCTCAGGAAGTGTAACTTCGACTTCTTCTTCTTCTAAAATTGGTACAATTTCGTGGCGTTCTTCTTCCACAGGTACCTCAGCTGTATCCTCTTCTTTCGCCACCGGTTTATCCACTCGTGTACATTCCTCATTTTGCAAATCTACAGATAAAAGAAAATCGTCTGATTTAATATCAAGTTAATATGTGTGGTATAATACATGATTATCATATTTTATATATAATTCATGAACTATATTCTGAAGAAAGCAATGAAAATCTTTACTTTTTTTCTACAATTATTTCGAGGAGTTGGGTATTTCTTGAAACCGAGAATTATCTTAGTCGAAATTGAACTTTGACCTCGAATAACTTTTGAACTAGTAGATTTAGCGAAAAATTATACAGGATCTTTTTTTGAAGCGTTAAATTCCCTACAAAAATATCTATGACTCATTATTGTAGATTCATTTGTCTGCAAGTTGTAAAATTTTCAAGAGCAAAATAAGTTTTCCCCATGTTATTTCCATAAGAAACTTTGGTTTCAATCAGGGGATTGTTTTTTATCCATTTGGAAGCGTTTAAGCCCCTGGGAGCATAGAAATTCGAAAACACCCCTGTTAAGGACCACCCTAATAATTATATTATTATACTAGCAGTTGTTGAAAGAAAAAGAAAAAGTCTAAAATATTTCCCAGTTATTAAATACATAAGGAGTAAAAAAGTGGATAAAAAATTCATCGGATTCAATGAATATTCGAAATGATCACCTGGTGCAACGAGATATAAAAATATCGAAGATTTGTCAACAGCCTTGAGTTCGTTTATGGTAAAATCGTCATTATCGGCTAAATTTTTCCCGATAATCCACCGCTGAACGTTTGCCGGTATCTCGAATTCGGCGAACACCTTATTCTTCAGTTCAGCAACGGTCATGTTCAACGAAAGCTGGGAAGATAATAAAAAGCGGAATGAATTTACCGCGGAGAAAATTGGCCGCAATATTATTTTCCCACGTCAATAAACTACCTGAAGAGGTATCGGTCCCTGATGAGCCAATTTGTCCTCGATGTACATATCGACGTTGATAAAATCCGCGGCTTTGTTAACCCCCGACCTTTGCCTGACGACTGAACAATGAATTTTCAGCTGAGCGAGTTCCTTGGCTAATCCAGCAGCCTGCTGATGTTGTCCGGAGGCAATAGCGCCTTCTAATTTCCTCAGCAATCGGTTTATCGCCATAGTGTTCATGTTCGTTTCCGTCGAGCTTGATTTCCCATCCCCGACTCCTGCGTGGAATGAAAAATAAAACTACGATGTAAATCGCGTTCCAGTATTCCGTTTAATTAATCCCGAAAAATCTCAGCTCCCTACCTCCTAAAATTTCTGCGTCAACATCCGTCTTACGCTTCTCCGAATCCCCGGTTTTAATTAAGCCGGCGTTATAATTTTGTAAAAATTTACCCGCGCTATTATCGCCGGCGTTTAACCCCTCGGCTTTATTGCTACATCCGGCTTCTAATTTCCTCGTCAATTTCTCCTCCCCGTTTATTATCGCCGGATTAATTACCGCGTTGGCATAAATCGAGTCCTCTATTACGTTCATGTAAGTATTTTGGGACCCTTTAACGCCGGCTTCGGGTCCTCCCCTTTCCGTCTTAAGCGCCTCGATGCAAGCGAAATCCCGCGGTCTTATAAGCTGGAAAGTATTCCGCGCCAGACCTCCCGCACCGTTTCCCGAACTCCTTCCTTTCGTGTAAATAGTATCCTCCGATCTTTTCGCGGCGTATTTATACCGCGAATTTTCGTCTCCCAATGCCCGCGCCCTTTCCCTATCCTTCGGGGGTTGCAGCGGTTCAACCCTTCGTATATTAGCGCTTGTTTGCACCCCGGACGATACCTTGGTCTTGGTTTTATCGACAACCGACGACGTGACGTTTTTCTCCGTCTCTACTCCGTTCCGCGAATATCTCGCAGATTTTCCCTCGATTAATTCCGACTGTATTTTTTTCCCCGGGTTTGAAACCCTCTCGTTATTCACTGCCGAGGATTTCGGCTTCGGTCGCTTCGGCAAAGAGTGCTTCATCTCTATCAGCATCTCTTTCAAATCGGCCCGAGAAAGATGCTCGATTTTATCCCCGCCTCGATAATCCCGAGGCGAATTTTTCTGCCTGGCAAAATAACTCTTCGCGATATCTGCACCGCCCTTCGAAACAGCCACGGGATTATCGGGAGGAACGAATTCCTCTTTACGATTGCCGTCCCCCCCCGCTCCTTTCTCGGGAAAATATCGTTTTATTTTTTCCTCCCATCCCGGAGCTGCCGCTGCCCCCGATGCTCTGCCGGAATTAAAGCTAGTGCTATCAGCCTCGGCCTCGAGTCGGCGGAAAAAATTAATCGACGATATATCCGCCGCCGTTGTCTCGTTAACTCGTTCAGTACCGTCGCAGATTAATCGTTTAGTGACCAAATTACGATCGTTTCGATTCTTCCTGGCCTCTCCGGGCCTCACAACGTCGATTTTAGCGCTCGTCTGACTGGCTGAAGATTTAGCAAAAAATGTCGCGTTGACAGTGACCTTCGTGATGTTGCTTATCGCGTTGAACTTGGAGATCAGAGCCCTCGTGCCCACGCGTCTCTGAGTCGGTTCTATCGAGGCGGATAAAATCTCTGATATAATATCCCCGCTGTTCGTTTTCGTCGCTTCATTTTCACCCGATGGAAAAGACGAGGAGGAATTAGAAGACGAGATCGATGACCTAGCGAGCGCGGCTTGATTCCTGGCCTGCTCCTCCTGAACTATGGCCGCAGCTTCTCTGTCCAATTCGCTAATGTTCGTGAGAATGGACAGGTTCGATTTGCGCTTTTCGTCCTTCCTGGTCTTGCAGGCCTCGCTTCTACCGAACAGATGATTCAATCTGGCGAACGATTTGTCCGGGGAATTCACCTCGGGGGAATTGGCCCCCGATTCATGGCTCGAATTCTCAACTATTCCGGATTCGTGGTGAAGGCTAAACCGCCCGCCTTTGTCCCTCGACGATTTAGACAACGTCGCGGGGATCTTAAACACCTCTCTTCTAAACGAGCCGCAAATATCCCGCTCGCTGAGGGTCGTATTGCTCCTCTTATACCACGGACGGGGTATCACAGTATTCGTCGCGCAAGACATCGAGGGGTTTCCCCTTTTCCCACCGCCCTCCAAAACCTCGCTTTTAATCGCGCCGTTGCTCATATCTAGCGATAATTTCCCGACGTCTTTATTAGGCAGTAGAATACCGCCTTCCAATTTAAGCGTGTCGCAAATAATCGGCGAAGTTTTCTCGCGGCTTTCGCTATTCTTCGACGCGTCAGGGCTGCCCAATTCGCATTTCTTTGTCTCTGACAATGAGACGGGGAATTTCTCCGCGACCGGCGGTTTGGGCGCTTGTCTTTTCCGTCTAGTCACGGTGTTGGTCTTCTCGTCCAAGAATCCGAACTTAATCGGTGGTTTGGGGGCCCGGCGTTTACCCCTCACGTGTACATTGCGTTTTTTGTTCTTTGTAAGATCGGCGGTTTTTCCGGCGGTAGGTAAGCTCCTGTAGTAATTATCCAACCGATCAACCTCCCGCTCTTTGTTGTTTAAATTCTTGTCAGAACCCGACGCAGCGGTTTTTGCCTCGTCTCTTTCGCCGGCCTTCCTCACTGCCCCAACTGGCGAACGGAATTCGTCGTTTCCCTCATTTCCTGCATAGGCACGAAAATAGTCCCGATCTATTGACGGCTCGCTGTCAAACTGGCCGACGACACGAGGGCTGAGGAGCTCTGGTTCGGCGGCGAAATCATCCGCCGATAAATGTTTACGAAAATTTCTAAGCCTGCCTCGTACACGGTTTTCGATTACTTCGGGACCCGATCTAAACGTGAAACTGTGAACCGTGGCGGTGCTGCAGGTCGTATCTACGCTGCCGGAACTTGAGTATATCGCGGATTGAAGCTCGCGATTTTTGACCGTTTTATTATCACTGAATCCAGAATTGCAGGGTCGTTTTTGGCTCAGAACTTCGTCGATTTGCACCGTCGAATTTACTCCTTTTTTAAACCAACTAAACAGAGAAAATCTGCCGCTAATTCGTCGGTTTTGATTGCGCTTTTTTTCTTCTTGCTGCCGCACGTTTTGACGAACGGACAAACACTCCGCTTTACTTCCAGCCGCGTCAGCGGAGAAAAGCTCGACGTTTGCCGTCTTTAGTTCTTCTTCCACTTCTTCTTCTTCTTCCTCTTCTTCTCCTGCGTCAATTTCTTCTTCTCCGAGTCTGACTATTTCTGTTCTTTCAACTCGGGGAAATTCCTCGACTGCTACACGGCCGCCGTTCAAAATTGTACAAACCGAGAGTTCGGACGTAGCTGCAGCAGCTTCTTCGACTAGAGACGAGTTGCTGCTTCTATGAACCATTATTCGTCACGACGACGACGACGCATTACGTACTAAATTTATTTTATTTTAATACGGGAAATAGATTTCATTCGTCTGTCTATAATGGATCTTACGATTCTTGCACTTCGGGATTTTTTCTCAATTATAAAATATTCCTTTTCTTTCCTTTGTTTAATTTTTTTTTTTTTATTTAATTTTTTTATTTTTTTTATATTACGCGTTTTCGTGCAGGTTAATAAATCTCGAATGTATTGGCTGTACTAGTATCCTATAGTCTTGGTAATCCCGTAGAAACTCGTGCGGAGAATGATGCCGTTTTTATCAGAATAATTTTAGTCAGAAATTGAGAATTTAAAATCGCGTATGTAAATATGAAATAATGAGTTTTTCGGTACCGCGATACGCTGGTTAACTCTCTCTCAGCAAAGATACACTAGTTTATACTATAAATAACTTATGCTCCTCCTATAAATGGTTCCGAGTTATTTTCACACTAACCGCTTCTTCTTCTTCTTCTTCTCCGCACAGTAGCTACTACTACTGTATGTTTGCTTAATGTACGCATATACGTATGTAATTTGAGGATTTCAATGAAATCGATAAAAAGATTCTACAATATATTATCATTTAATTAATATTTAATCTACGGCCTATTTTTCATCGTCAGAATATAAGACGCTATACGCTGTGCCAGATCCTCTTGTATTATAATCAATTTTATTTCTGAACGCTGACCTGTTTGGCTCATCGTCAGGCAAATCGAACTCACATATGTCGATCTAACGTCAATAATATGAAAATACGAAATTATCGCGAAGGATATGAAAAATATCGAGTAATATTTATAGCAAAACCGTAAAGACTCGGTGCAAGGCTTTACATAACGTTTTTAACTAACAATAAGTACGAAAATATCACGATATTGTTGTTTTCTTTCTCGAGGTTATGAAATATTGCATCCCCAATATATTACGTGTATAAAATCTATTCAATGGGGATTTTGATGTACAAATAATTTGCGGCCAAAGGAAAACGACATCTTTTATATGCATTTACATAATTCAAACAGTTTATATGTATTTTAGATAATATAATAACTCACCGGACGTATTTTCCCGCGAAAACCTCCACCCCGACAATCTCGCGTCGTCGCGTCACCGTCATAGTTTTGAATCTTCTTTCGGCTCCTCTCCACCTCGTATTACACGTTCGATTCTTTGTCCTTCGCACAATTGTCACTCCTGCAATTCACAACGCGGTATTTTTCAGCAATTAGGAATCTAGGAGCCTCATATAAACGAAATAAATCGATCGACAACACTAACTGACAGCCGGCATCCGCCATCTTGGCAAACAACCGATTGTCAAAAGCAGCAGGTTGTTCGCAAGCAAAATAGTCTGATAGACGGCGTCATCCCTCGGATAAATTTATAACTAATTTCAGATCTACCTGGGAATTTTATTATTATATTTATCATATGTATAGTATGTATATACGGTATAATTATGGATGTATGTATGTATGTAGTAGATATATTTATGTTGACATATAATAAAAGCCGATGGAACAAGAATTATATTAATAATAAAATATTGATAATCAATGAGTTTTATTAATCACCGACAAGTCCTGGAGTACGCAGAGTCTATTATCACATAAAAGTATTATAATGTATCACCGCTGAATTCCGGTGAATATGGAAATTTACAATAAAAAAATGTAAATCTAACCTCTATTAACAATGTGTTAAAAGATAATTTTATAATGCTATTATTTTGATACCAAATATTAGCTCATATTAGGATTTGAACGGAAAATTAATTCCTCAGTAATTATTTCATCTATTATAAACACCTTTGATCGCGTAAATTCGTTATTTATAGTATCTACAGAATCGAGTATAGAGAACTGTCATCACTCTGGAACTGTCAGACGTAGTGTTATTTTCATTTCAATTTGAACCACGACGTTATAATGAGAAATAAATTATCGACGAATATTATCGTAATGAAAATAATTTTTATTTACATTAAAAAAAAACAAAAAACAAAAAGGAAAGTTTTCTTTTTTTTTTGTTCTTTTTTTCATTCATTTTTCATTTTTCAGATTCTCGCCACGTTGAAATATCCCCAAGTAACTAACATGGACAAGCGTGGTAACGACAAAAATGCAGAACGTACAAACGTGATTCACTATATAGCTAAGAAGAATACAGTATTAAACAGGATCTCGGGGAGCTGCGACGTAAATATAAGCACTTTGCGACTCGGGATGTTGGTGGAAGCCGTCGAAGTACTGAGGGACGGAGGTCTCAGAATCCGAGTGACGGATCCTGCTGGTTCAGAAGTTTGGAAAAACACAGAATGGCTTTGCCATCGTTATGACTTGGTTCCCGTTTCCTCAATAATGTGGCAATACCTAGCCGGAGTCCCGACGCCTCAGGACAGGGTGAAATTAGCCACGGATAAACAATTGTGCAAAGATTTAAACGACATAAGAGTAAACAGCAGGGTATTCGTCAGATCCGAGGCGAATTTATCGGCCGAGGAAATCCCTGCTGTTATCAAGTACATTGGACCTGTTCCTGAAATTGGTTCGGGCTTCTATTTCGGGCTTGAATTATTGGTACATCGTTTTTTTTTTTATCATCTTATCAAGAATTCGTAGATCTAGTTTGTTGAAAATTTTAGAAAGATTGTAAAAAAAAATCGGG
Organism: Rhogogaster chlorosoma; assembly: GCA_944452935.1. Classification (NCBI taxonomy): domain Eukaryota; kingdom Metazoa; phylum Arthropoda; class Insecta; order Hymenoptera; family Tenthredinidae; genus Rhogogaster; species Rhogogaster chlorosoma. The sequence continues at coordinate 1,778,966 of OX101803.1, forward strand.
CTTTATTATCGCTTTAAATAATTACAGGGCAATCGGCAGACTTCACAAACGGTTGATACTGCTCAGAAATACTTGACCACATCTAAGGGGAACGGGATTTTTGTTAATCTGAGTAATATTAGACCATATAAAACGGATCTATTGGACTTTGGGGAGCCTGGCGATAGAAGAAACACTAATTCCGATGAGAATCTAACTACTGTTTGTAAGTTTCTGAGGGAAATCGAATTCCGGATACTAAAGCTGGGAATTCTTGTCTTAAACTACAATATTTCAATGGCTGAGAATTAAAAACTGATTCGAAATCGATTTTATCTGTAATATAAAGTCCAATAATCATTTAGTATGAAATTATTAAATATCTTATTGATAAATTACGTTATTTTGGATAAAAATTTGGCAAAACTACGAAAAAAGTATGATAAATACAGTCAGCGTTATATTTAATGAATTTATTCAGCCGCCAGGAGATTGTAGTATGTTAGACTTGTTAGTTAATAATACCTTCAATAAGCTAATTTAAAAATATCTGCCAGAATCTGATTTAAAAAAAAAAACAGTAATTATCATGGAATTAGTAAAAAGTTTTATTATTTTATCCGGTATTCTAATTAGCGATCTTCTTCAAGTTAATAATAACTGAAGTATGATGTTTAAAAATAGCTCTGAGGAAAGCTAAGCTGGCTCTCCTCTACTCTAGCAGCTGCTAGAAAACACTGAAACAAGCCTTACTCAAAATTATAACCCAAATTCACAATACCATGTCCATTATGCTGCAAAATATTCCACTATTCATATTAGAACATAAATGGAGTAGTGAATTTGACTCCGAAGTGTATAGTGACATTGATATTCCAGTTAAAAAAGTCACCCCAAATTATGGTAGGCTGAAAATTTGTTAAAAACTTGTCAATCTTTAAAACAAAAATAATTCTCTGCCTTAGGAATCTCGTCGTGTTCATTTAAAAACTTTAAATCGTCCCAAACTAAAGAATAATCTTCAACTTCGTACTCTTCCAAGCTTCTCCATCTCCTGAAATTAGTCGTAATTTCATTTCATTTCAGGCAATGTTCTACCGAATAATGAAAGTAGGAGTATAGGGTCTGTTGAAAAGCTGGGAGAACTGCACATCGGTACATCGGTCGAGGTACATTTGGGTTCTACCAGACACCCTGGTTTGGTACGTTGGGTCGGGTCGCTGCCCGGAGTTCCTCCAGAGAAGCTAATCGTCGGTGTTGAATTGGTAAAAATCTGTGCAATTGATTCCAAGGAGAAAATGAAGAAAATAAATAAAAGATCAAAACAACTCTTTTCGATCGAAATTTTTTCAGGAAGACGAGCATCCCCTGGGAACAGATGGCACATGCAACGATGTAAGATACTTTCACTGTAAACCGCACAAGGCCTTGTTCGTGGACATAAAACAGTGCCAATTATACAACAGATTACAGGTAGACGAATTCTATCTCCATCTTGTTGACAATCTACGTTGTTTATTAATCAACGCGTTTTTCTTTCTCCATAAAGGATCGCGATCCGCAGGAAGCCGACTTCGACAAGTTTGGAATAACTGGGAGCTCCGTTATAGCAGGAATGGTCCGCCCCATATCTGTGAAAGGTGATCTGGAAAGTATCTGCGGAAAGTATCGAGGCATTCAGGGACATCACAACTCGTGTTACCTGGACGCAACTTTGTTCAGCATGTTCACCTTCACAAGTGTCTTCGATAGTCTTTTATTCAGGTATTTTATAAACGAGAAAAATGAAGAAAGAAAGGCAGAAAATGACATTTTCATTGCTTCCGCAGACCTCCGAATGAAAAGGACTGTGCGCAGTACGAAGAAGTGCAGAGAGTTCTGAGGGAAGAGATCGTTAACCCTTTGAGAAAGAATTTATTCGTTAGAGCGGATCGAGTAATGAAGCTGAGAACTTTGCTTGAGAAGTTGTCGTCGATATCCGGTCTTACTAGCGAAGAAAAAGGTGAAATATTCCTGGCTTTCGTCGGACAGGGAAGATTCTTAGAGTCTGTTTAATGAATTCCAGATCCCGAAGAGTTCCTAACTTCTTTGGTGGCTCAAATATTGAACGCGGAACCATTTCTGAAGCTTAGTTCTGGCCAGGACGCCTATCATTATCAACTGTTCGTGGAGAAGGACGACCACCTGAATCTTCCCACAGTGCAACAGCTTCTGGAACAAAGTTTCCTGACTAGCGATATAAGATTAAAGGAAGTCCCGTCTTGCCTGATCATCCAAATGCCGAGGTTTGGAAAGTCCTTCAAAATGTATCAAAAAATACAGCCCTCCCAGCTGCTGGACGTAACGGACATCATCGAAGACTGTTGAGTATAATTGAGACAATATCGCGCGCTAATATCGCCAGGGTTGGATAAACATTGATTCATTTCAGCCCCCAGGCAATGTACAGTCTGCGGGAAGCTGGCGGAGTTCGAATGCAAAGAATGTTACGGACAGTGCGGCGTCGGTCTTGAGAGTATAGCCTTTTGCCTGAAGTGTTTGGAGAAGGTGAATAGCAATTTACAGCTCGAAATTACTGATAAATTCGACTAAATAACCATCGTTAACGCAGGCCCATAGTCACGAGAAGAGAACGAGCCACAAACCAAAGAAGCTAACGGTTCCCATGGTGTTTTCTATCCTTCAAGAACACTGTCCCGTACCGCGACTGTACTTGGAATTATCGGCGGTAGTCTGCATCGAAACTTCCCATTACGTATCGTTTGTGAAATGCGGTTCCGGCTCCGACGCGCCTTGGTGTTTCTTTGACTCTATGGCAGACCGAAAGGGTGAATATTGAATACTTGAATTCTGAACGCGAGATATGTAGATCTAGCCCTGACTTTGGTCCTCGTTATCCCAGGCGAACAGAACGGCTACAATATACCGGAGATGGTACCCTGCCCTGATTTCCCATACTGGCTCAGCGAAGAAGGAGCTCATTACTTGACGGAATTAACGGATGACCGCCAGCTGCCCGAACACGCAAAGAGATTACTGTGCGACGCTTATATGTGCATGTATCAGTCCCCGGACGTGATGATGTATCGATAATGAAGATTGGTATTGACATTTCTAACTATTGATAAGTAAAGTATACATGAGTAATACAGAAGTCAGTTTTATCCATTCAATGAAGTTTTATTGAACAGTAGAAGTAAAGGAAAACCGATTATTAGTTATATTTGAAATGTATGGTATTTACGGTGCTGGGAATAGTCAGCTTATGGATAATCTATTGAAGTATTCATCCTCCTTCTTTTCATTCTATTAGCTATGTGATATGTCTAATTTGTCTCTGAACATTAATTAATCAATCAATCAATCAATTAATTATAAGAACTGAAAGAAAAATGGTAATTACTTTTTTCTTTGTTTTTTTTTTTTTTTTTTATATAAAGAAATAATTATTATATACTATACACATGTATTATTTATATCTACATCCTATTCAAGATAACTACATAACTTACGATTTTTCGTAACTATGTAAACTGAACTTAGAACCTAGTTTACAAGATTTTTCTTTTTTTTTATGTAATTTCAAATAATATTTAGACCGCAGCTAAATAAACAGGCTCAATATTTCTACGAGCATACACCTTCTATTCTCGGTCACCGGATCATTTCTGTTATAGTAAACTTATGCAGAATTTAAAATCGTCATAAATCTACCATAAAATAGGTAATCAATCAATCAATCAATCAGTTAACGCTTCGCAAATGTAATTTAGATCAATGACTGTGTTTAACATATATTTTTTTTCTCTCTCTCTCTTTTATTTTTGCTTCTTTTTCTTTTTTCATAACTTGTTGTAAATAATTATATATTTTTTTTCTCTTTAAACTCTACTATTCACATTAAAGAGCAGAACGCTTTTGAAGACACGTTAAAATTATTATTATTATTACATATTATTATTATTATTTTAAACAGCTTTGCAGCAAACTTGGGACAATTTCTTTTCCTGGGTATAGGAATCTGTATAGAATACATTTATCACTGTTAATTGTTAGAGTCTTCTGACTGTTATTTATGTTATTGATATTCTATTAATAATAACATCATTCCCATATTAGCGTTGTTGATTGTCAATTAAGTAAGTAAAGTAATAATGATATTGTGCCACTGCTGTTAGGTTTTTTTTTTTTAAATACCGTTACAATGTCAAAAAATAATACAGCTTACATACTGACCACGTTAACTATTTTCATAGGATCAATTAATCAATTACATGTACCATTTATCAGATAAGATCTCTCTGGTTCGTCGCCCGATCAACTTTACAGAAATAAAACTTTGTTCACTATCATTGACTGTTTGTTAATTAATTGAAATACTTTCGCCTTTCAATGTTGTCTGTTTATATCAATTACTATCGATTCTCAAATGAAAAACAGCACGTTCTTTCTATTAATATTAAAATGACTTATCTATTCATCCATATTTACTATTTCCTCATTTTTCATTTCCATTGTTCATCTATAGTCACAATCTAAAATCAGATTTCTGCATATATTTCGTACATACAAAAGTCAACTACTTCTTATCGATTTTTCTTATTCTCTCACTCGCAACGTATCCAGATAACAACCACATCGATGAGTTATTCAAAACTCGCGTTGAGACGTACTTGACTTTGTAATAGAGTGAAAAGATCATGTTATTGCAGTTATAAGTAATTAATAATATACTAGAAATACATACATAATATGTTAAGACGGATGAAACTATTAATAACACACCTCGCATGGATATTACAAGCTCTAACTATTGTGAGAATAAATTGAATGCAATTAACATTTCTTTAACAAGGCACGTTCTGATTAGATAAATACTCTGTTATTGGATTGAAATTACGGTTTATAATAATTACCTATATCATGTACATACAAGCAACAATTAATACAGTCAAAGAAAGCTGGCATCGTTACCAGAGAATATCATTTCATTTCATTGCCGATAAACTTGTAAGCCAATTTTCTGATAATGTTGAGATAGTCATCTATATTTAGTCATTTTTATATCATTCTTACACACAAGTTTAGCAATAGTAACTCGTTACTTTATAGTTAAAATTCCGCAAAGAGCTTGGCTCATAATATTCGATATCAAGCCAAGAATTTCAATGTTAAAATATCTTTTATCTCCGTCTATAGACTACAGCTGAGACAATTATCTAACTAGAAATGAACAAGTCGAAGAATATTTACGTGAAGAAAAAAAAGAACCTTTCTCAGACAGAAGAACATTGTTTCTTTTCTTCTTTTTGTACGCAAAGAATTTATTCAATTTATGCTGTTTTTTTTTTTAATTACGGCCTCAAATACATCTACATATACGTATGTATGTGTATTGATAAATCTTTACATTTGAGAAGATAACTTGGTCAGCTGTTGAAATAGTTTTTTTTTTTCCTACTTAACACATTATACGCCAAGGTATACTATAATTAGTTTATAAACAGCAAGACGATAACGTTGTTATGAGAAAAGATATTATTTTATAATATTTAACACGCGACTTTGAGCTGCGATGTATAAGAAAAGATATAATATATAGACATATGTATATCGAAAAGCTTGAATTATCGCCTAGTCATATTTAATTGAGTTTTGTCTTATTTGTTCTTGTTAGTTTTTCTCTATCTTTTTGCTTTTCTTATCACCAGGGACCTAAACCTTATGAATATACCTAAGACATAATTAGACACTGGATAACAGCGCTGATCAAAGACTTATAAATGAAAATACTATGGTATGTTAATTAATTTGAAACATCGAGAGTAGTAGTAGTAGTAGTAGTAGTAACAGTTTAAAATAGAAACGACAATGCAAATTCATATTCTAATGTGAAATACTAGTGTGACCCTAAAGTGTGGTATTAGAGAATATTTTAATATTGACTGCGCAATCAGCGTTGTTATTTAATCGTCTTCATCCATTGCAAAATCACTGCCCACGCCGGAATCTAAAGTATAAATTGGGCTGCAAAATAGAAAACGTACAATGTATTTTATGTGATCCGTATGTTTTCTTTAAATTCACAAAGTGCAGATATAACGAGTAGAAAATAACGAAGTGTTGCTGCCGCCTCTGAAATATGATGAGAAAGAAATTCTATAAAATCTGAATATACTCACTTTATTGCTCTGCAAGTGAAAAAAACAATTCTCTTCAGTTTCTTATTGTAAAAGAAATAATTGAACGACCACAAGCAGCCGTCTTCCCCGAATGGATCCGAAGCCAAGTCCGGATTGTAGCTGTAACAGGATAAATGAAGATCTTCTGAAAATTCTCTGTTCTGATTATATAACGAAACACACTTTCAGTGACAAAATCGTGCTAAACTTTCTCCACAACAATTCTGTGACGATTTCCTTGAAAAAATATTCGAAAGCTGCGGTACCCTTTATTTTTAGTACCCGGATTTCGGAGGGAGAGATAACAAGAATTTGACCAACGATTAGAATCGAAAATAAACTTCATTTCGGGCAAGGAAGCGAGATTTTTTTTTGTCTTTTTGCCAAAGAAGATAGTAATACTTCTCGTACCACCTTTTTCCCAATCTACCTGTAAATATCGCATTCTCCCATTGATATTTCGTCCTCTACAGCTGTCCAAAGCGCCGACCTAAGTGTGCGATAATAGTCCCCAGCTGTGGCGCTGAGATTGCTATCAACAGCGTTAACGACCCATTGAAGACTGGGCTCTTTGCTAAACTCGTGACTTTTAGCATCAGAAAAATCGTAGTCCGGATGAAAAGCTGCGTTCAATGTTGCTATAAGATAAAACAGTGTCTTTCTGCTTATCGTATCGCACAAAGGGCCGTCTTCATCCCCTGAAATACTGCGACTGTTGATTGAAGAAAAAAAAAAAAAAAAAAACAAACAAACAAGAAAAAAAAGAATAAGTAAAGAGAAAAATTTCAAAGTTTTTTTTTTTCAGTTCTTTTCTTTATCTCTGTTCTAAATTGATTAATCACCTAAAATAACTCTGCGCCGGTGAAGCTCCAAGAGATGTTTGAGGCGGTGACAAAGCCTGTAGGTCATGAGGTGTCACACCTTGCTCGGCGTTGAATCTTTTATAAAGTTGTTTGTCGTTTCCCGCCATTTTGCACGAGTAACTTTCAATCCTGTAGAACAAAAAGAGGAAAAGAAAAAGAAAAAGGAGAAGATAAAAAATAAATAAATAAAAAATAAGGAAGGGAAGGGGGAACAAATTCATTGGATTATTATTTTTTTCTTACTTCGTTAATCCTTGGTAAACATTTTTTGTAGAGAGAGAAAGGAAGGAAAAAAGAAAAAACACAAGAACTAGTCAACTTACCTCCCTAAAATTTTACTGTCACCCGTCTTGATGGACAACGCACTGTTGATCGCTTCGAACCTAGTGCTTTCCAGTAGTTTCATATTGACGACGATATTTTTTTTCTTTCTTTTATTTCTTCAAATTATAATAAATCATGTATAATCCAATTGTTGTTTTATGTGATATAGTTGCGTGTAATAATTGAAATTGAAAATTGTATTATTCAACGTGTGTCCGTCATCCTGTCTCAACACTCGGTGTTGTTTGTTCTTTTCTTTATATTTTTTTTATTTTTTATATTTTTTTCTCTTTTTATTGTTTTTTTTTTTATTTTTTTATTTTCCCTTTTCTTTAAATATTTCTCAACATGTGATACGTGTTCGACATAAAAGAATATAAACAATGTGTATATACGTACTCACGTACACGAATCTTACGCTATGTTTATGTTTATGTTTATGTTTATGTTATTTATTTTTATTTTTATTTTTATCTCTTTTTTGTTCAACAATAGTAACAATTTAAAAAACTTAAATTAAGTTGAAGATGCGGTATTGTGTTTTTGAACATTTTTTTCGGGTGTATGAAGATTCCTTTCCTCTTCGAGTGAACGAAATTTATTCTCGATGTAATGATATTTTTCTCTGTATTGTGCGTTCGGTACATTACAAATTGTTATAGTATTTGTTTCTTTTCTTGTTTTTTTTGTCTTGTTTTTTTTTTTTTTGTCTTCGTGTTCGCCCTTTCGTTCAAACTGCTGCCCAGCAGTTATCGCTACGTACTTATACGTTCTTTATATTACGAGCTGTCAAAGTGTTTTGGTTATTTTTCTTTATTTTTTTTTTCTTCAACAATTATCGTTATTGTTATTATTATTATTATCAATATTTATGACTGTCAAATTCAACGCGTATTTTATATATATACATATATATATAGTAGATACGTATATGTATGCGGATGTATGTATTTGTTGTAACAAGGTTATCGGGCGATTTAAATTATTATTCTCTCAATATACATACAACACGAAAGAATTCTATTTATTGGTAGGAGGAGGGAGCCCGTATTTATTTATTTTTTTTTAATATCTATGTATACCCAAGCCTCTCTATAATGTAAAACTATGAAGAAAAATGAGTCCTTTTCGTGTTTCTTTTTGTCTCTAATAAATCGTTTAATTACCACACTCACTACTATAGAAGACAATCCATTATCACAAACATTGTTGTTATTAGATTATATACTTTATAGATTATTAGGTAAAATAAATACACTACAAGCCTTGGGACTTGTCACTTTTTAGCTGACAAATATTATATTTATTATTAGTATCTATTCCGTTTTCTTTCTTTTCACCTTGGGTACGCAAGTATATGTATAGCTTGAATAAAAAATGGTCGCGTCCTGATTGTGCTGCCATCTATTCTATCGCGAGACGAACTATCGAATTAAATTGCCACTGCCACCTAGAATACGAGAAAAAAAACTCGGTCCGGCATAACCTGAAATTGAGAATTTTTACTCTCGAGAGAAGACAAATAAAATACGGAACGAAAATTGGATACTTGGTATATTTAATGTTTCTGGAACAATCGTTTGACACAAAGAGAATGTAGCTCTATAATTTTCAAAGGACGTCTTCGAGTTTTGCTGAGTCGTTTTCGCTGAAAATCGAAAATCATCGACATGACAATATAGCGTATATTCGGTAAATTGGAAATTGAATAAACGGTATGACAGTCTTCATTCTTTTGATACAATTTTATTCTAGCCGTTAGTTTGATTACTTTCTTATTGTACTTTGGTACGGTGATTGTAAGACGGTGTCCTTAAATACCTTTCCGTATATTTCAAACCATGTTGTCCTCCGTTGTTGTAAAATGAGTATAGAGGACCGTCTAATAAAGAGGATTTAAACTTTGGAAGAAAGTATATCCAAGCTTTGCTCAATTCTCCGATCTGTAATAAGTCTTCAATTCAATACGACGAACAACAGCGCTTCCTAGTTCCAATCTTCTTCAATGCTAATTGTTTATACCTCTTCAAACTTTGATCCCTTCTTATAATCCGCGTCTGACATCAGGCGAACATCTTCTTCGGTACGGACGTAAAAATCTGGGTGTTCTTCCAGCTCGTCCAAATTGTTCAACATCTTTGAATCGACGTCATAAATTTCACCCGTTACATGCTGCTCAAAAAAATTAATACATATATGATCCGATAGATTTGATTTTTCACCCCGTTTTTTTTTTTTCTGTTTTCTTATGAAATATTCTGTGATTCTCCCACACTTACATGACCGACGTTTGGCTGTTTTAACAAAAACGGAATGTTGTATTTCGTGGCTATTACCAGAGGATATTTAGTTACTGTGCAACCAATTCCAATCAACTTCGCATATCCTTTAGCAGGATTTTCAATCAATTTGTGATTAGGTTCCCCCCTTTTAAGAGTTCCGTATACAAACACACGGTGCAAAGGGCTCTTGAACAAATTCTCGTACATTTTGTTTATTATTATTTTTTCATTTATTATCACAGTAAATAACCTAACCTAATCTAATATAACCTCCACGGAAATGACGTACGGTGAACAGCAGACGCGAATCATTCGAATTTTATTATTTCTAAATTAACCTCATCATTTTGGGTAGTGAAGATTATTCTGTGGTCAAATTTTAGCTTCTAATCGACAGATTATTTAATTGTAATTATGCTATTGTTCGATTAAAAAATTCAAGATCCCCGCGGTTCCCCTATGTTCAGATAACTGTCACATAGCATAGGCTGAAAAATATAAAGGACATTTTCGTGAAGTCTTGGAGCTTGAACAGCGTCCGAGCTTACCGACCGAAATGAATCTGTGGATGAAAAACAATGCTCTTTCGGTCGGTAAATTCAGACTATTCGTATTCCTAAAACCCACTTTGTCGGTTCACATTTCCCCGTTGGGTTGGCCGTATTTAGATAAATCTTCAGTGAAAGGTCACTGGGATAAGAAGTTTTGAATTTTGTTTGGGATAATTTTCAAATACGTATTGAATGTTTATTATCGGCTGATAGATATTCGATGATCGTATATTAACGGTGATAAGGAAAATTTCCCATCATTTACAGACTTAAAGTAAGTACGTAAGGAAATTGTCAGACAGGGTCGTGAAATCGTATTCAGAAATGATGTGTATAATTGTTTATTAAATATCGAAGATATTTAAGTTAGAAATTCCAGTATCCAATGCATTTTTTGTAATATAACCAGTAATAAAACTTGTTATTAATTATTCATCGTTAATCCATGCTAAGTTGTTGCTTAGCCAAGAGCAAACGGAGAATTGGCAGCAGTATTAAGCTGGAAGGTACCACGAGCTCTGTGAAATATTAAAAATGTTAAAAAAGCCGAAATATGTAGTTTAGAAAAACAATTCTCAGTCAGTAGATTCATTTCGTGTTGTTTTTTACAAGTTTAGATAAATATGAATAATCGTCATCTGTTCATCCTCACGTGATTCTAAACTTCATTCACACTTACGTTGTGAGAGTTCGGCCGCCCATGAATACATTAGAAACTCCAGTGGCTCGGAATCCCCATGGGTTGCGAATAGATTCAGCAAAGAAGCGGTAAGCACGAGAATGAGCGCAAGTTCCTAGAAATGATTGAAAATTGTTGAATTCAATATTGAAAATCGCACAACTTAGTTTCAAAATTCAAAATCATGACATCTAAATCAAACTTCTTCAAGCTTCATTCCGATCCGAAATAAACGATATAAAATTAACAATTTCTCCCTCGCTCACCAGCTAGATCAAGGCCACATCCTGGCTGGCTTCTGCCCCCATTAGGGTAAAAATCGCTATCACCTGCAGCCCTCTGGAGTCCGAGCAGCCCAGCGTTGGTGTGGATTACCTGAACGTGGTTGGCATCATTGGGGTGAACTCCGCTACCAGCTCCGGCGTTTTCGAATCCAGGTTGGGCCGGGTCAAGAGCTGAAAGCGGATCAAATACACATTCAATGAGTTTTTGGTAAGGCATTAGGGCTGGACTTAATTTATCTGCTTTTTAAATTGAGGAAACTATCTTCTCTCACTGACCGACAACTCCCTGAATATTTCCGCTGGCTCCACGGGCTGCAATACCAGCAACATGACCTCCGAGAGAATGTCCGATCACTTTAGTTGTGGCAACGTTAAGTCCTGCCTGGTTGCGCATGAAGTTTATAAACTCTGATACTCGGGCGGCTACATTCCTAACGTTACCCGAAGCCGCGCTGTATGATAGAGAGGCTATACTTCTCCAGTCGACGACAATCACGTTGTAGTCACCTGCATCTAGATAGGCTGTAAAATCAAATGACTTTATTTTTTGCTCAACAATTCCGAAATGAAACAAATCCGACTTACCATTGCGGACTAAAACACAGGAATCTGACAATTGGTTGGAATTCCATCCGTGAGTAATGAAACGGGTCGGACGATTCCGGTTCCAATTACTGGTATTTATAGTTGTTATTCCATGGATGAATAAGACTTGGCCATTATTGCGATTGTTTCTGAACAAACAATGACGAATAGTTGCAGTTAGATTGAGCTTTGACAACGTCATTTTTATATTCACAACTTTGCAAAGAATGGAATACCAACCGCGTGTACAAGTTGAATGAGATGGTATTCACATTGCGTTCAAGTTCCTCGGGCGACTGCTCATATTTCTCATTCACGTCGATCAGATGAGGAACTCCGTCGCCGTCGGGAAACCACATGTAGCGTGGCTCGAGCTGGGCCTCTTCCTCGGCATGAGCTGTTAAATTTGGACAAAGAATTTGTGATTCATTGAATTTTCAGTAGTTTTGAAATTCAGGCCAGAGTCCGGTGGGTGCGGTTAATGCTTTCACAGTAAAGAGAACGGAAGATTTGTTGCATCCAATTATCAGATTCATTGAACATTCAAATTTGGTTACTGTTTCAAGCAAAGTTTGAAAGTTTTAATTGAATTTTTCACCATATAACGAGGAGATTGGACGTCAAATTCTAACAGTAAATAGGAGAATCGATAGAAATTTAGTTCAGGAATGAAAGAGTAAATTAGTATCAGAAAAGGGTATTTACCAGAGGCCAAGATGGCGAGCGACACTATCAGGAGTAGTTTCATGATTGAAATCAAAGCGCAGAACAATAGTGACCCGATATTCATGGGCCGTTTATTTATAGTTAACCCGACGGATCTAATCATCCGATATTGATCAGTTGCATACCTAAATTTGAGATTCTATCATAAGTCATCATTCATTAGGGCTCAATTACATTCTTAGATCCAATCTGACGCAGAGAACAAAACAGAAATATATAGTCAACATGACAAAACGTATTTACCTGCCAGCGTAGACTCTTGATTTCTACTTCGTTGATAGAAAACCGTAGGCTTCACTGAGTTTGGTTTCTTTATACTTGGATATGTGCCGATCAGGAAATGATCTTTACATCTTCTGATAATATAATATGTTCATATATTCCTCGTTTTCAGGTATGTTAATCGACCTCATAGAATTATCCATCAACATCGAAAGTCTTAATCTCAAATCTATTCTCCCACTGGTCATTATCAAATCGATCACGACAGGATTATCGACCTGGAACTATCTCAGATTACTTAATCCTTATCATTAGGATCGATTCAGAGATTTTTTATTGGATTATAAGATACAAGCCACAATATTTCATTCTATAATCATTGAATGATATAGAAACTCTTTGTTGTTTACACATCCTCGTTATCGCAGAGAGATAAATCTGAAATTTTCAATAAACTGGTAACAGTTATCGATGTTAGGCCATCGAAAGCAGAAGTTTGAGGATAAATATTCAAATACTGATTCGCTATGGTAAAATATAGAGTAGCAGTTATTCTGAATGAAGAAGCTTCCGTAAGCGGTAAAGAATCGACAGTATATTTACAAGTATAATAATATTATCAAGATCCAAAATGTAACAGATAAAATCAGTGGCATTACACTCAGTTTTATCAGTTGTCGATAATAGCCAGGGGTCAGTTCAAATAGATAGCATAAGATTGAGCGTGAATCGCAGTTAATCGTTTCAAGAAATCTGATAAATCCCGTAGGACGTAATCGCGTGATCGCTGATCATATGGTCATGCCATCACGCAAACCAAGATTGATTTACATTCCATAGTGTTGGACATATTGCCGATTTAAAAGTATTCAATGTTAGATTGTGGGTGAAGATTTTAAACAACAATCTACAGCTTTTCTCATTTGCTTACTTTTATTATAGAAATCGATCTTAGATTATTTCTATTACTTATTCTTCAAGGTTTTTTAATAATCGATCAGTCTACTCCTGGTAATGACGAGCAGATGAATCTGCGATTTTTTTTCTCAATCGAATAGCTCATTTACTAAGATATTTGATGATATTTTGGCAAGAAATGATTGCCTCGATTTGTAAATCGAACTGTTTCACAGAAGTACGTAGAAGAGCTGTGATGCTTTTGGTCAGTCAAACACACTACTAATCTGATTGAGGAAATATGCCTAACGTAGTTTGCAATTCTCTGGATATCCTATTCAAAGAAATTGGTACTTTCTATCGTACTAGTGTTTGTAATATTCGCAAATGATATGGGCTTATTACATAGATTGATGAAAGTAAAGAGGAGTGAAGAAAAACTCAAGTTATTGATAATGCAATTTTTATTAACTTTCAAGATAGCTATGTAATGCGAAGTTTCGTATATTGAACAATTCACATATTATAATAACGTAATCAATAATACAATTTATCATAGATTATTCATCGGCCATCCATAAAGTTCTTGCTTATCCCATAGCAAACGGAGATCTGTCACGAGTGGTAAGCTGGAAAACTCCATTCGAGCTGTGAGAGAATAAAAATGTTAGTACAGCTGAAATATTCGAATTGGAAAAACAGTGTCTAAACTCCTCCGACATGGTTCTAGATTTCATTCACACTTACTTGGTTAGAGCTCGGCTGCCCATGAATACATTAGAAACTCCAGTGGCACGGAAACCCGTTGGGTTGTGAATAGATTCGGCAAAGAACTGATAAGCACGGGAATGAGCGCAAGTTCCTAAAAATGATTGAAAATTGTTGAATTCAAAATTGAAAATCGCACCACTAAGTTTCAAAATTCAGAATTATGACATTTAAATCAAAGTTCTTCAGGCTTCATTCCGATCCGAGATAAACGACATAAAATTAACAATTTCTCTCTCACTCACCAGCTAGATCAATTCCACATCCTGGCTGGCTTCTGCCACCATTGGGGTAAAAGTCGCTATTACCAGCAGCCCTCTGGAGTCCGAGCAGCCCAGCGTTGGTGTGGATTACCTGAACGTGGTTGGCATCATTGGGGTGAACTCCGCTACCAGCTCCGGCGTTTTCGAATCCAGGTTGGGCCGGGTCAAGGGCTGAAAGCGGATCAAATACACGTTCAATAAGTTTTTGGTAAGGCATTAAGGCTGGACTTAATTTGTCTGCTTTTTAAATTGAGGAAACTATCTTCTCTCACTGACCGACAACTCCCTGAATATTTCCGCTGGCTCCACGGGCAGCAATACCAGCAATATGACCACCGAGAGAATGCCCGATCACTTTAGTTGTGCCAACGTTAAGTCCTGCCTGGTTGCGCAAAAAGTTTATAAACTCTGATACTCGGGCAGCAACATTCCTGACATTACCGGCAGCGTTAGTGTATAATGCAGATGCTATGCTGCTCCAGTCCACTACAATTACATTGTAGTCTCCGACGGCAAGATAAGCTGGAAAAAAATGAAATTCGTTCACTCAATCCGCCCCTTTTCTATCATTTATTAAAAGCCATTTTATCTCACCATTACGGACGAGTACACAAGCGTCTGAGTTCTGGCTGGAACGCCAGCCGTGAGTAACAAAACGGGTGGGACGGGTATTGCGGAAATTGCTGCCGGTGACAGTGCCTATTGAGTTTAGAGTTAGGACCTGGCGACTGGTGGGGTTGTTTCTGTAATATTAAATATTTTTAGAATTTGATAAACATAATTTCCAAGGCTTTATATTCTTGTTCACGAAAGTCTCCGGACGGAATACTGACCGTGTAAACAAGTTGAATGTGATGGTATTAACATTGCGCTCGATATCAGCTGGGGACTCTTCAATTTTCTCTTTCAAGTCGACTAGCTGAGGAATTCCGTCGCCGTCGGGGAAGAATATGTAGTCGTGTTCAGACTCAGGCTCTTGACTTTCAGCATGAGCTGTTAAAGTTTAGCAAAAAGGACTTGTGATCTATCAGATATTCAACGGTTAATAGAAATCAGGTGAGAATCCGGTGGTCTCAAAATCCTTTCAGGGTAAAGAAAATATCATGTGTTATCTCATAGTGAGAATATCTATTGGATTCCTTCTCTGAGTAGAGTTTGAAAGTTTTATTCAATTTCTTGTCGTGAACAAAGGAGATCGGACAATATAAATTTGAAAAGTAAATTGAAAGATGTTGGAAAAGACTCTAGTCTCGGGATAAAATAATATTCGTATATAAGAAGAGGGTCTTACCTGCAGCCGCAACGGCAAGAACGACTATCAACAATAGCTTCATGATTAGAATCAAGATGCAGAACGAAGTGCCCTACGAATTATGAATCCTGTATTTATACGCTACCCCACGGCGTTAATTATTCTCTTATCAATCAGTCAAATACTTAAATCCATGATCCTTTCATATAAGACCGTTAATTATCGCTCAATTACATTCTTAGATCTAATCTAACATCAAGAGCAAAACAAAATGTTTCATTTAGTTCGTCAGCTAAGGGTACAGAGATCTGTAGCATAACTTATTTCTAATGTCTTGAAAAATATTTCATCATCCAGACAAGATCCTTACTTTCTATTTTAGAAAAAGAAAGAAAATTGTCCCTACTAAATTCGGCTCCTTCAAATCTTGTGTACTAATCATCTTTAAATATTCTCACAACGTTTGCTTGTATCAATCATTCTTGTGAGTGTCAAAGAAATCCTGCAACGTCACTTATCGGTATAGAAATTGCTAATATAGAGCCGAGCCTCCTAGTGTTCGTTATAGAATTGATCACCGCAAGATTATCCGTTCAAAGCTTTCGCAGATTATTTGAGATCATATCAGTGGGATTTTAACCGAGATTTCTAATTAGATTTCAAAAGACAAACACCAGTATCTCTTGTGATAATAATTGATCCGTCCATAATTACTTTGTCATATATATCATCAGTTTTACCACTAATACTAACACTCGTAAGAAAGAAGCTCGCCTTTTAATTTTTTTCACCGGAATTTGTTGAACATTTTGGTATATCTTTGGAGAAATTCTAATCAAACGTTTCTTAAGCCCTCGGAAATTCTGAAGTTGACTTAAATCTCTTTTTATGTCCTTTACCCGAATTTTTTAGCAATAGGTAGATAGGTAGCCGTTTATTTGCCACAGTAATGATACCGAGATCAGGCCATGACAGATAATATCAGCCCTTATCTAGTCACGTAATTAATAATCTTAGCTCATGATTTATAGACTCTTCATTTCATCCACGCTCTTCCTCCTAAGAAAAGTTACATCCAGTTTATAACTAGCCACTACTTCCTGTTCGTAAATTAATCTAATCAATTTCAGGGTCTGAAATTTTTTTTAGCTGGTGATTAAGCGAACCAAGATTAATGTATATCCCAGGAAGACCAAAGGTTTATCTAAAAGAATAGAAGGAACTAAAGAGAATCGAATATCTCTCAGTGAAATTATACTCGCAGAAGTATTGAGCGTAATTAGGTAGCTTCGGACTTCAGAGAACAACTTGCTTGGATTTTCTCGTTGGTTTGAGATTCGTTTTTCATTAATCTAGGATTAATTACACTCTTCATTGATAATTTCTGAACAGAAGATGTATACGAGCGTTTGAGGATTGGATTTAGGGTGAAAATAATAACTTAGAGAGAGAAATAGATTGGTGTAATGTGATATTTCAAAATTATATTGCAATTTTTGTTCACTTTTGACATTATCATCTAACAAAATGAAAAGGTGTATCTTCATATTCTCATTTCTTGTCAATCTGTGAAACTTTCTTCGTCTTTTTGCTTATGCCAAAGCAAACGGAGGGTTGCTAGCGGTATTCACCGAGTAACTGCCTTTAGCCCTGCGAAAGAAAAAAGTTTCTCAATGAAGTTTGCTGATCCTTGAAGGAATGTGAAGAATTTAATTAAAGAAATAAGAAAAAGCCTCAGCTCTGTAACTGCATTGCTAATTTTGCGAATATCTGTAGCAATGAAATAACAACACATTATAACTTATTCCTTTATATAATCTTACTGTGTGCTCAGAGTTGCTCCGCCCAAAAATACACTAGAGTCTTCGACAGTTGGGAAACCAGTTGGGTTTGTAATAGATTCAGCAAAGAACAAGGGGGCACGGAAATGTGCGCAGAGTCCTATAAAGAAAAGAAAATTTGTTATAATTCAACTCAGATTCTTATGTCGATCTAAGATCCATGGGAAACTAAGACAGCTCGCTTCAGCTCTTACCAACAATATCCAAGATGCATCCAGGCTGGCTTTTGCCACCGTTGACAAAGTAGTCGCTGTCACCAGAAGCCCTTAAGAGTCCCATTCCTCCGCCGTTTGTGTGAATGAGTTCAACATGCGAGGCATCTCCAGATTGTATCCCAACAGCAACAGCATTGGCGTCTGATTCAAAGTCAGCACCGGCTGCGTCAAGACCTTGATAAACAGAACGAATTTGATCAATCTTTTGAAAGACGATATAAATCTCTCCGCCTTTTGGTAATACGAAGTATATATCTGCTTCCACTGACCGACAACAGCCTGGTAAGTTCCACTGGCCACTCGGGCAGCGTAGGAAACAACATGAGCACCAAGAGAGTGTCCAATGAGTTGAGTTGTGGAAGGATTAAGGCCGGCTCCTTGCAAGAAGTCTAAGAACTCTGCTATTATAGCACCAGCATTCCTCACGGTATCCGGAGGCTGGGAGAAGATCGATTGGATTGAGTTCCAGTCTATAGTGATAACGTTGTAATCTCCGGCCGTGATGTAAGCTGTGGAATTTGAACAGGATCAATTTCTCTTCCTTACTTCAAGGAGAAATTTACACACAGATATGCATAGAGTATCGAGAAATTCCTGCTCGTTACCTGCGCGGACTACAGCGACAGCGCTTTGTTGTTCATTTCCGCGCCATCCGTGAGTAATGATACGAGTTGGACGACTGCTATCGAAATTACTGCTACTTATACTGCTGGCATTTCCGGAAACAAGAACTTGCCTGGTGGTGGGATTCTGTCTGTAGAAAGAGAAAGGAAAGGATAAAATATAACAAAACTGCTTTAAGTTTCGACTAACTAACGCTTGGACGTAATTAAACGTAGCTGAATACTGACTGTGTGTACAGGCCGTATACTACGCCGTTGTTCTTCAAAAGCGTCGCTGCTCCTTCTTCAGCGTGAGCTGTTTAGGGCAATAAATAACTTGTCATATACCGGGTTTACATTTTATCGGATATATTATATTATAATGAAGATAAATGTATTATTTATCGTCAAAATTTATCTCAAAATAACTTGGAGAATCTGAGGAAATTAATTCCACATTAAATTGTATAGAAGTTCGTTTTTACCTGTGGCCAGAATGGCGAGAACTGCTAACAACAAGAGCTTCATGATTCCGCACGATAGTATTCTCTCGGCTGTGAGACCTGTATTTATATTGTAGCCAAAGAACGTCACCATTCTATTATCAAACCATATCAATTGGATATTCCGATCTAAGATTCTATCATAAACAAACACTTTTTTAGTTAGAAGCTTCTTTTCAGATTTAATCTACGCTAGTTAAATGTTTAATAATGTTTGACCAAATCAAGTAAAAAATCCTGACAGATTTTATCGGTATTAAAATTGTATTATCTATTCTGCAGGGGAAGTTTAGCTTCTCATATATACTAAACTAGCAGAAATCATGTCTACATATTTTCAGAATATTTTTACGTATCAAAGTTCCAAGTGTTAATCTGAAATCAATCGCTCGCCGCTGTCTATCATTAAATTAATCATCGTGTTTTTTAATCTCTGAGTAACTCAGTGAGAATAGTTGATTCTTAACAGTTTGATTTGAACAGATTTTTAATTAGCTTCAAACAAAGCAATATCAATTATCCAGTCTACAATCATTCATATGAGATTTCTCAACGAGCATAATAGTATATTAAGCTTGATATTTCTATTACAAGTATATTGTATTATATCAGCGAGAATCATTCAACTTATCGGCAGCTACTTTATAAATATTTTTTTAACTCATTCATTGATAATGGATAGAGTAGTTATAAAATAATAATATCTGGTAACGGGGAAAATTGACCAGTTTATTCTTTATTTATTAAGAATAAACATTAGGTAGATCAGATTGTGCCATATGCCAATAGCATCTTGCTGTTTATCTTCTTAAATAAAAGATGAATCGTATTTAATCATTTTTAGGCCTTCTAATCACACCGATTGTATCGAATGATCAGAAGACGCAGCTACTTGGATAAGCGATATAAAAAATGTTGAGAGTTTCACGAGGAAGTCACGTGATTGGAAGAATATTTCAAGGAATGGTATTGATCTGAAATAAACAAATTTTTGTTTCAATTTCAGACGGAAAGCTATCGCCATGTCGCTGGATGCTGGGAATGAAGTATTTCGAATAAACAATCATTTGTGTAGATTCTCAAGCGACGGAAGATTCCTCGCTTTTGGATTCCAGGGCAATTTGGTGATTAAAAATACTGGAACTTACGACACGTTTCTCTCCTTTTCATTCGTCGATATCATAGAGGTAGACTCAGATTATTTACAGATTCAATCATTCGAACTGTATGTAGACGCAAATATTTATAACTTGTGATCTAATCCTTTCAGTACATCGAATGGTCTCCGGATAGCGAATACATCTTGTGCGCCACTTTCAAGAAAGCAATTATCCAAGTATTTTCAATCTGCTTTCCTGATTGGAGATGTAAATTGACGGAGGGCAGCGGTGGGCTAGAAAAGGTTACTTGGTCACCGGACAGTCGTCATATCATTACAACGGGAGATTTCAGCGTGAGAATCAGTTCACTTCTTTTTATTTTCGCCCCGAATGGTCGATTCTTACTCTTTTCTTCTCATTCCAGATACAGATATCAGTATGGTCTCTAGAAAACAGATCTGTTACTTACATACAGAATTTAAAATCGTCTGCGGGTAAAGAGTTGAATTTCAGTCCAGACGGAAAGAGATTAGCTCTTGTCATGACCAACGGCGAGAGTAACGTCGCTATCTATAAAACGAACAACTGGAAAATAAGCAGGGTGAGTAAGAGGGTGTTGAAGACACAGGTAATTTATAAATGACAGAGTTTATTTTGCTTTTCAAAAGTACTGAGAAGGTTTATAAAAGCGAGAGGTCTTCGAAGTTGAAGTTGTGAACTTTGACAATATTATCAGACCCACAGCTAGCTAGTTGGAGAATCAGGGTTTCTGAGCTCGGGGGATACGGTCTGAACGAGAGTCTCTTAACAGTGAGATGATGAGCGCTGGATGAATCCAAGTTCTTATATTTTTTAAACACTCTAGAATCTTTGCAGATAATAAGCTTGTGGATCTCAATTTCTCCGCTGTCAAAACCGACGGCCAAGGCGTAAGAATCTTTGGCTACACTGGCCCCGGCAAAAGCGAGCGCAGTTATCGAATTATCCTTAATTTCCAGGCTGATAATCGGCCGGTATTCTCCCTCGTTGAATTCCTCGGGCTTCCAGATCCCAATTCTACCGTCTCTAGACCCGGTAGCAAAGTATTTAGAATCGTGAGACCAAGCACAGGCCCAAATAATCCTCGTGTGAAGTCCGTCCTTCTTGGAACTTGCCGCTTTCAATTTGTACCCATTTTCCACCCTGCTAAACAGCGACCATCTCCTATCCCTCGATACAGACAGTAGATAATTGTCGTCGGGGGAGAAAGCCAGCTGTGTAACGGTCAGCTGATGCGAGACGAGCCTCTCCACAATCTTCCAGCTCTTGGACTCCCACAAAATAATAGCCGAATGTTCGACGGAGGATGATTTACAAGCGGTAGCGAGCATCGATCCGTCCCACCTTGCGGCCATTGAAAATATCTCGTATCCATGACCGTAGAGTTTCTGCAGCTCTGGCCAGAGTGTGTGTTGTATCAGCTCCTCCTCCGTTGGAGGTCTTCCGAAATCCAAGTCCCTCGAATTACCGGCGTAAAGATTATCCCCCGTCCTTATCAAGTCTTCGTCGAATACCGCTTTGTTGGTCAATCCGAGCGCCGGAACCGAGGCGCTTTCGGCCGTTGATTCCGGGCAGTCATCGGCGCTGGAAAGCTTCCTTAAATAATTGACGAATGTAGCAGGTGCGGAGAATGTTCTGACGACCTTTTCCTCCGCTCCGGATGCGAAAATGTAAGGCGTGAGCATAGCCACGCAGGACATGTCGTATCCATGTACCTGCGGACGGCCTATTTCGTGCCAATTCTCACCCAGTTTATAGTCCCAAGGTGCATGGGCCCGTGTCGTTTGGTCCAGGCTTGTAGTCAGCAGAAATCTTCCCCTTGGATCCCAGCAGAGATCGACAACCTCAGCAAAATGTCCGCTGGGGGCAGGTCTCGGGGCCCAAGTACTGCTCTTTTCAGGACGATTCCAGATGTGGAAGGAGCCTTGGTAGCCGTGCGCTAATAGGGAATTTCCATCCGGGCCAAATTTGCAGCCGTAAAAACCCAAAGAGTTTCCTCCCACCTCACCGACTCTTACCGATTCAAGCCATATTCCAGACTCCCTATCAGGCTCCCATAATATCATGGTTTTGTCCAGGGAACAAGAGAGCAGTTTCATGGGCTGGGAGGAACGTTTGTTGCCCAAGTGTATAGCGGGGTGCCAGTTTACACCGTAAACCCATCCATCGTGGCTCGTTAATATAGAATCGAGAGATACGTTGTATTCCAGATTCTGAATGCGGAATTTTTCCCTCTTTTGCTCAAGGTCCCCAACATTCTTCGCTTCATCTTCTTTGTCGATGGATATTCGCCACAGCCGTATCATGCTGTCTTGAGAACCGCTCGCTAGTAGAATATCCCCGTTGTTGTCGTTGGTAAAGTCCAAACATCGAACCCAGTCTTCGTGACCGGTCAGTCTTTGGACTTTGGAGAAGACAGGCTCTCCGCTCTCCCCGCGGTTCAGATTCTGGGAAATCAATTGGACGGAGGAATCTTCCAAGGCTATAGCTACCAAGGGGATATTTGAGCCTGGCAAAAACCACGCGGCAATTTCCGTGGCCAATTTTTTGTCGAATTTTATACTTTGAGACAGTTTTATAGCCCCGTTATTATCCCTAGTCCAGATTTTAATTTCCCCTTCGACATTTCCTGTGCAGACCAACAGCTCGGATCTATTCAACTTCTCGCCTGTGTACGGCTCGCTGAGATACTGCGCTGTTGCTATTCTCACAGTGCTGGTGTCCTTCAGTGTTGCAGAAGCATCGAAGAAACCGCTAGACGATTTACTCCATATTATTGTACTTCCGTCCGTAGATCCGGATATAAATTCTGTCTCAATCTCACAGTTCCTCGGCTTTATCCAGCGCACAACTGTCACGGTGTTTTTATGCCTGTGTAAAGTCTGCAGAACTTTACCAAAGCCAGAGGCATTCGGGTCGTATAAAGCAACCGCGTTACAAGCTGCGTAACAAACTAGGCCGTTTTTACCCCAGTCTAACGAATGCGGGGCTCGATTACAACCGCAGCTTATATACGACGTCGACATTACACAGTTTCTTTAATCTTCTTTTCTGTATTGACATATGAAAACACGTGCTTAGCAGACCCTGTACGCTGCCATATTGGATCAGTGTCACCAATGGCCTGGGGATAAATTCCCTGAAAATATTGGAACGATTTTTCAATGAGAATTTTCAAGTAGATCGACAATTAGAATCATTTCCTCATGGGTAATAACTGGTGTTAATAATTTTCGTCTTTTATTTATTAGAAATTGATATGCGAACGGCTGAAAAGCATCGACGGTATATCCTGGTCCCCGAATAGCGAATTACTCTGCATCTGGTCGTCGGGCTTTCCTGAATCTAAGTTATTGGCCTTTTCTACAGCCTCGGAGA